>OX596019.1:2510755-2626330 GCA_951394055.1 Villa cingulata | reverse complement strand
AAAATTTTCAAAAATTCTTTTATCCTTCCAAATTCATTTTTAGAAACTTTTCCTTCATTTTAATTTTCGAAAAAAAAAGTTTTTCATTTCTATATAAATTCTCTATAGCATATACCGAACATCTTACAAGTATACAAGTAAAAAGTAAAAAAGTAAAAATGATTTTTTTTTTTTGTATATATTATACTCCTGTATTTGAACATTATAATTAGATTTTAATGCGCCAAAAATAATTATTATTTAAGGGTTAATTAATTGCATTATCATATATTTTATATTTTATTTGATTTTTTATTCTTTTTCTCTTTCTTTAAAAATTATTTCCTTTTTTTTTCCTTATTTTAAAATATCTCTTCTACATAATATGATGATATACAAATCTATGTGGTATGTATACATCGAAAAAAAAACTTATTTTTTTTTTTTTTCTTCTCATATAAAATATTTAACAAAAACCGCCATTTAGCCGATAGCATCGAAAAAATAAAAAACAAAATAAATATGATCAGAGAAGAATTGAATGAATAATGAAAATAAAAAAGAATGAAAAAATAATATTAAAGGCAAAAAGAAAAAAATAATTCATTCTGAACATTGCAAGAAAAAAGGCAAGAAGAAGAACATAAAGAAGGAGAGTATGTATTTGCTTTCTCGTATGAAATGAAGAAAATTATGAAAAAGAAAAGAAAGATTCCTGAATGGTATTATACTACGTTATAAGTAATCTACATATACACGATGCATATTATTATATACTATCGTGTATATACGAGTATACATATAAGTATAATTTTCTCTTAAGGCTCATTAGCAGATTAAAAGATGAATAAGAAATAAGAAAAAGAAAATAATAATAATAATAATAATAATAATTTTATAATTTTCTTATTACTCTTTTTTTCATCTTATTTTTTTCTTTTTTTTATTCTCATTCATTCATTTTTAATCCTGAAACTGATAAAACCTGATGTTTAACCTCTTTTCGAACTGTTTTTTTATCATTTTTACTATATAAACGAGTATACGATTATGTACAGCATAAATGTATATTTCTTCTTCTAGTTTTAATTATTTAAATTTTTTTTTAATTTTTTAATTTTTTTTTTTATAAAGAAAGGAAAAAATGTATTTTTATTTTCTTAGAATTTTCTTTGGTGTATTAGTTATGTACCTAATTCTTGTTCATTCGTTTGTACATATTTAATTGTACAGTTGTAGTACATACATAAAGTACATTAGATGGTATATAGGTATAGGATATCGTTAATAAAATGGAAAAAAAAATTTTTTTTTATCTCTAACTTTAACTTATGTTAGCCTTTAATGATAACAATAATAATATAATCATAATAATTATAATTCAAATAATAATCATTATTTTCATATCTAAATCTATATCTACACAATAATTTACGTACACATTAAATACACATTCATATAATATGTATGTATGTAAATATGTATATGAAAAAGTTGAATAAAAATTTCCGGTAATTATATGACCATAAAATACTTATATATGTATGTATATAAAATTCTATCTTCTGTATACATTCGTAAATACACAAACGCAGCTAATTTACGTATTCTAACTTTTTCTTTAAACTTATTTTTATTATCATTTTTTACTTTTACTTTATATATAATTTTCTATTGAAAAAAAAAATAAAATAAAATGCATTCATACACGTACTTATACTTATCTCTGTCTGTACATTTGCATATATTGATAAATTTCGTGTATATATTACTCGTGTATACGTATAGTTATAGTTTATCAGTCGTTTTTAATTTTTAAATTTTTTTTCCTTTTTTCAATTTTATAGTATATAACTTTTTAATTTTTGATATAAATGTACGTGTATCCTTATTAATGTTTCTTCTTCTTCTTCTCATATATATTTTATATATTTTTATTTCAATTTCTTTTTATTCTTCGTCCTTTTTTTTTGTTCGTTCTATGCAGAACTAACTTTTCAATTGAATTATAATGGGTGCAGGTATATGCAGTGTGACGGTAATGGTGTATTTTGTATTATATTATACATAAGTAGTATTCTATATCGATATGATATTTTTCAGACATTTTGTATTAGATGATTCATTTAGAGGTGATCTTTTCTTCAATAAAATTTCAATTTTAATCTGATAATCTTAGTTTTCATATGCAAAAGAATGATTTTTTTTGATTTATTTTACTAACAAATTTTTCATTAAAATGTTGGTCGTAATTGCGGCTATAATATTTTCCGCATGATTTTCAATTCTGAATGAAATTAAATTTTCCAATTTCACCAATAATGCGATTGATAGTAATATTTATGGTCTTCTAATTTCTCAATCATTATTCCCAAAGTTCATTCAGTTTTTGAAGAGTAAAAGCTTGCTGGGAAAAAGAGCTTATATAAATATTGACGTTCGACAAATAACTCAAGTTTTATTAGATCATTTTATGCCCCATCATGTAAATGAGCTTGTTTCTCTACCAGCAACTAAGTGGGTCGCAATTCATGTTAAACGATATGTACATTCATGATAGTAACAGAGCCTAAAAATCACTTCGGTGAAAACTCTGGCTCAGTTCACCGGTAATCGGCTTATCGATGTAAACTTTTGACTTTACGTAACTCAAAATAAAAAATTGTACAAAAATGTGACAAAACATTCGTCTAAAGCGGAGAATTATACTCATATTATTGCTAAACAATATTTTGCTAAAAAATAATGAAATCTTCATGAAGTTGCTCGTTAAACGCTAATATCCGTTTAATAACAGCTAAATATAATTTGTAAACACTGCACGACCGGCTATAAGTCTTTCCATGATGAGATAGATATCTCAAGCAATACTGAACAAAATTACCAAGACAGTTCGATTTGACACTACTTAAGTGTGATCTGTCATGATGAAATCCTTGCTAAAACACGAAAAACCTACCTATAAATGAATCACCCTATAGTACATACCTAGATACATTTGCACTTATGGATATACTAATATCTATCTACTTACAGTGGCATAAACATTTCTATAATAGATCTATACATCTATACCATATATCCATACATACGTATGAGTATTATGTTGAAAGAAAATGAATTAAAATTAAAATATCCATACACACATACATACTTATCCTTTAGCATAAAAAACGTAGATACAGAAAAAACCTAATAATAATAATAATATGTATGCTAAAATATTATAGAAATATTTATAAAATTAGTGCAAATATTTATTCATATATAAATGTATGTATACAGTTATGTACTTAAAAATGATTTTATATTTATTTATATCAAATAAGTATGTGTGTTTAGTAGTTAGGCAGACACAAAGAAAAGCTACTTTCATGAATGCATAGCTAGAGCTACTTTTTAGTACATAGCACATACATTTGAGTACTTTATATATGCTACGTAGATATCTACATATCGTAGATATCATACATACGTATATATAGATACAATATACCTGATAATAAATTTAAATACTGCATTCTGTTCTTTTTTATATATCTTCAATATTTTGTAGAGAAAAATAAAATTTCTTTTGAAAAAAAAAAAAATCAAATAAAATATAAAAATTAAAATCAAAAGAATAAAAATAAATTTGAAACCAAAATGTACGTATGTTTGTACTTACGAGTGTATTTCATAAAATTTATATTATTTGTACTTTATTTCATTTTTATATATTTTTTTATTTATTTTTTTCATTTGAAATAGATATCCGAAAAAGGAAAAATTTACATTCAAAAGGTCAAACTAATTTTCCTTTTATCTATAATGATAATGATGATGATGGTTATATGCAAAAAAGAAAAAATTTTACGTATTCACAAACTTATGTACACTCATGTACAGATTTTACCATCTAAATTTTTTTTTTGAATACAATATAGATGGAATAGATATGCAAACATATACGAGTATGTATACTGGATACAGTAGTTCTCATAACAGTTTTGACAACAATATATTGTCGTAACTTTAAAATTTCAATACGCAATGGAAATTCAATTGAATCAAGAAGATTTTTAACGTCAAACATCATTATATAGCAATCATCATTCTAGGAAATAATCAAGGATGCTTCAAAAATTGTATAGTGTAAATAATTGTCTAATCATTGATTTATTCGAAGATTCATACAGTATCAAAGGCAATTACTGATTAATCAAAGTCAAAGTTAATTTATTATTTTATACAAGATGGCTATTATTCAATCGATAAATTAGTTATTATACATGTTATGTAATATGAATTCTATTATACTTAATTTCTAATTATAAAAATCACTTTCTTAGTATATTAATTTAAATATTAATGCAGTTTTGATTTTATTTTGAATAATAATATTTTGTAGTATATCTGTAATTTAATCTTCTTTTCATAATATTAAGTCTAGTTTGTACTTTCTACTAGTTTGTATGCTAAAAATTAAAAGATTTCATTATCTTGTTAGCAATTATTATGTTGAGTTAAATAAATAAATAAATAAATAAATAAATATTATTTTTTGATGAAGCGTCAATTTTGAATTTTATTCAAAACTTTTTCAGTCAATTTTAGAGATAAGCCATTTTTGATTTGATCTCATTATTTCTTGATCTTTTTTTGATCTCACGAAATTGAGTTTGCAACATTTAAAAAAAGACTCAACGATATCATTACGATTCAGATGATTTCACTAGAAAATTGCAGTTATTCAGCAGTGGGAAGAATCTTTACCAAATACAGAATTGAAAATTCAAAAATATGAACACTTCTAGGGAGTTACTGTAGTATATGTTCATACACACAACAAACAATACAGAAATGCGTTAAAAAATTTTTGAATAAGTATTTTCATGTGTAAAACATTGAAACAAAAAATGAAAAAAAATGGGAAATTTAATAATGAAATTTCTTCTTCTTCTTCTTCTGTTTCTTCCTTTTCCTTTTGCTCTCATATTCTTATTCTTAAAAAAGTTAACTTTTAAAAATTTGCGATATGAACTTTTATGGAAAAAAAAAAGAAGAATAACTGAAAAATGATAATAAAAATTAGAATTTATGACATTAAAATTTATGATAAAATTTAATTTTTATGTACATATATTTGAACAAAATAATAAAAAAAAATAAGTAAAAAAGAAATAATTTAAGTTTAAAAATCATTTAAGAAAGAAAAAAAAATATTTTTTTAAATTATAAGATAAAAAAGCAGATGTACTCATACGTTGCCGACGTATAAAATATAGTTAACATTGAAACTTTTGTACATTATCTAGTTTTTAAGATCAAAAATTTTAAAAAATTTGACACTGGTGCACTTTATTTATTGCATGAATTTTCGTTATTTTTTTGTTTTTTTTTTTGTTTTTAATCATTCGAATGCGATCTCATTAAAATGACAATTAAAATTCATTTAAAAAGTATATATCTGCATAATCCTCTATACCTTTATGTACATTTTTTTATGGGTCGATATATCAAGAGCATCAGATCTACTTTATAAAGTCCAAAAGTAAATGAACAAAAACAAAAAAGTAAAGACGGAGAGGAAGAAGGATAAGTGAATTAAATAATTTTTTTATAGTGTGGCGGTAGTGGAACAAATATTTACGTATACTAAGTACATTTATCAAAAAAATAAATTTTTTGCAATAATATGTAATAAATTAAAATAATAATAATCTTGAAATTTTTAATATTTTGAAAGGCACATTAAATACTCGCGTTTCATGGTTATATAGAGTAAAAGATAAGTTACATTGATGGAATGAAAAATGTTTCTATTTATTTTCATGCCATGTGACGTAACTGTGTTGATGTACATTTTGCATGAATAGCAGTCTATTATTTTCTTTATTTCATTTCTAATGGATTTTTCTAAAATGAATACTATATGCAAATAAATTAAAGGAGAGAAAATAAAATTTTTTCATGAATCACGAATGAAAATACGAGTGTATTGCATGTAAGGTACTACTAGCATACTCCGTATTCGTATATCGTACAATAGTTAGTTTCCAATAGCCTCATCACTACCACTCACTCTTTCTTATATTCTTACTGCTTTTTGTATACTTCTTATGATGTGTAGTGTAGAACAAATATACACAGAAAATGATTTTTTTTCCTTAAATGAATGAAATTGCATGTAAATGACATGGTAAAATCAATTAATTTGTGTCTTGTGTTCAAAACATTTTTCAGTTTTATATTTGCTTGTCGAACAACATTCAATACAATGACGTCATTTTCTTGGTTATAAATTAACTATAGCATGCCTTTACCTACTATATTTTTTCATTCAAAATCCTTTTAACATACACAAATATATACATACATTCGAAGATGTATGTACATACACAGTTTCCATATTTCATTTTGATTTCATTTAAAAATATCTATTGTGAATAAATTTTTATGTATGTATTTGAATTTTATTTGAACTCTAACATCTAAAAAAATCATCTGAATTCAATCTAAAATGACAGCATATACATATATACATTAATAAGTGTTAAAATTTATGTTCAATTTTGAAAGTACGGTGTTAATGATTTTGTTCTCATTTTATTTTAAGATGTCATATAAAAGACATGCAAAAATAAATTATCCGAAGAAAAATGTAGTAAAGTGACTTTTGAATGTCATTTCAAAAAAAAAAAAATGTAATAAGTGAATATGAAAATGATGAATAATTGAAAATAAAAAAATTATATAAAAATTCCCTTTCTAATACAAAAAAAAAATGGCACATCATGCAATGATCATCACAATCATCATCATCGTAAGATAAATAATATTAGATAAATTTTATGTGTATGTAAATAAAATCTCTAAATTGCATATTTTCGTGCCATTGTATATAGAAATGGAACACAATGTACTGTATGATCATACTTATGTATGTACGTGAAATCGTAATACTTACTATAAAGAAAGAAGACCAGAAGTGCTATTATTTCGAACAAACAATGATGAAGATCTATTTTACTTTTAATTTTTATATTACTCAATAATGAATTACTTTCAAATATAATAGATAAATTGTAATTTAAATCCTATATACGAATATTTAGATGTATGTATGTAGATATTATATCACCTTCATTATTGTATATGTAAATTACATACCTGAATAAATGAATAAAAATGGGCTAAGCAATCGCAATGAAATTTGTTCTAATGGCATACATAATAATGTTAGGTGACCTTACTTTTAAATAAAAATTGAATAAAATTCACTATATAGTTAGCTACATAAAAATATATTAGCAACTATACACTTTTGAAATTTATCTAACCGTTTTGAATGTGTATGCTATGTATGCATGTGCATTTACCTAATAATTGTAAGTTTGTGTAACTGAAAGTATAGTCTTGTAATATTACGTCTTCTATATGGCATCAAATCTATTTCATTTTATTTATGCAGTCTATAATGCAATGACCTGTCACCATTTTCTTAGGTAACAACATAACATAACCATCATCTTATAGATACAGAATATACACCATTTAGCTCGTACATACAATGCAAAAAATTAAATCTGTTACATATTATTCGATCTCTAAAATATAGGGTTTACCAATAAGTGCGCCAGAACAATATAAATGAAATATTACAATGATAACTGCAAGTGGTGTTTACGGTTTTTGCGCTTCATCCGAAAAGATGAGTTTTTTGTCTTGAAATCTGGATCAATTTCTAACTGCTCCAAAGCCAAATTAGAGTGAAATTTCGAAGCAAATCATTATCAATTGGTTCGAGTTTGAGTTCTTGAGTCAGTTGAACTTTATAAGCCTTCAAATGAAGATTCAATTCAAAAGCCGCTACAGCCCAAATCGAGTTCTGACCGACTCAAGTTTCTTCATCCATTCCTCTCGGTTTATCGTTGCTGTCTTCCAATCTTTTGTCTCTAATAACGTTTGTGCATCTTCATCTACACCATTTTCCTATATCTTCCTAGGCCGCGTCATCGTGGTTGTCTTTCCTGCTGCTGGTAAAACATATCGAATATGCATTTTGATAATAAATTCTAGTAATTTCTAAACGTAGTTGAATCGTATTCCGCTCCAGGAACTTCTTGTCACCTGATCATACTGAGCACACCACCAATCAAAATTTGAGGTTTTCTTTTCTATCAGTGTTATTGTTGTGACCGTTTAAAGTTTCGAATTTCTCATGGGTAAACCCCATACTAGTATATATGTATGTACGTATATTCGCGTTATTATAATAAATTTTCATATATCTTTTCTTTCATTTTATAGTTAATTATACTCGTATGATTGTTGTACATAGCTGCTCGTAATCGTACATTTTATGTATGTGAGTAAGGTAGGTAAATGCCAAACAACTAACCGGATTTTTATTTAAAAAAAAAAACTAAGAAAACTAAATAAAAATACTGGCCAAAATATCAAATCAAAGCAAGTAGATCAAAAAAACAAAATTGATTCAAAAAAGTGTAAACTAAATTAGACGTTAAATAAACTATAACTATATCTGATTCTGAGCACGGTTGTTGTGCTTAAATAAGGCTTCTTCTAAAAGATACGTCCAACTAAAAGACGATTGCATCAAATTGAAACGGCAAACAAGAAAAATTTGTTCACAAGAAATTTCTTAGTAAAAAAGCAAAACAAAATGATGAGATGATTTCGATTGTATCATATGTACGAACGAATAATTTACTCACACACATTTTTCATGATTCTGAAATGATTCTTATATTGGATATTCAAGTTTTTAATTACTAAAAATTTTTTTTGTGACATCCTGAGATAGCCAGTCAGAAAGCCAACTATAGCCAGAAAAAAATATGTGATTACAAAACAGTAAAGTTAACTGGCTTTAAGTGTTACAAATTTAGTTACATTTTTTTTTTTTGCAGATGCAAGCAAAGATAAATGTATGCCATCATAATTTAATTTTATTATTCCCAGAAATGAAAATTTAATGAAAAATAAGAACCGGCAGCAAATTTACAAATTTACCTTAGAGCCTTTATAATAATATACAATAATGATAATGATAATGATGATGATGATGTAAAACTCTGTTCAACAATAAAAAGGATTAAATTACAGTAGTCATTTTTCTTTTGTCCTTCCTTACAATGTATATAAGTACTTATGAATGCGGATAACAGTACAAAAGTGCATTAAATAAATTTCCAAATATGATCTAAATTATTGCAAAAAAAAAAAAAAATGTTGTGTTTTGCATCTCGACATTATGTTGATTTCTTCCTCAATTAAGGTACATACATACATATACTCGTGTCATGTAAATCGTAATACCATCATTATATTAGATGAAATTTATATTCAAAAAAACAAAAAAAAAAAAAAATGAAAATCTAATGTAAAATTTCAAAGATCTCTTCACATTCATACACTCACAACATATACATATACATACATACATGCAATTCAATTTACATATTATATTTTTAACTTCTTTTTTCATGTTTATTTGGATTATGATTGACTTTTGTGTATGTGAAAAAATTGCAATATATTGTACAAATATAAAGTATGTAGGTTTCTCTTTCAATTCAATTATTTTACCTTCAATGATCTTTTCCACAAGCCAAACAAAAAAAAAACATTCTTTTCTTTAGAAATATTATTTGAAAAAAAATAATAAAAACATTTGCAAAAAAATTTGAGATAATTCCCACTTTTCAAAATAATTGATTTGTTACAATATGTACTCGTATATTATAGTATGCATAGTATACAGTGAATCACATTGATAATTTATAACCTTCAAAAAGATTCACCTCTTACTCGTAAAAATTTTAAACAAACTCCATACAAAAGAAAAAAAAAAAAAACTTATCGATACAATTTAATAATAATTAACAATCAATTAAATGAAAATTATAATTATTATTCCGATTGTTGATGTCCTTGCTATAACATTTAGATAATTTATAATATCTAGAAATACGTACAACGTGCATACCTTACATGCAAATGCGTACGCGTACATGAAAATATTTAGAGATAATCATGAAATTTTGTTTGTTTTGTAAATAATAAATTGATAGCAACATTTTAACGTTTTTAGGTACCTACACATACATACGTACTACATTTAATTAATTGTTCAACTCTAAATGCATTGCATTCATAATTAAAATGATAACGATCATTATAATGATAATGATATTTTTGATGGAAATCAACTTTTAAAAATATTTTTCGTTGCAAAGTATTTGCATTTTTCCTTAATTTCATTTTTTTATCAGCATCACGCCCAGTCATAAAAAAAATATTCTTTCAAAAAAATCTTTTAATGTTTTTACTGACTGTCTGTTGTTTATTCTTTCTTTAATTTACATATAAATAAAACTCTGAAATCAAAATCAAAATGATGCAGTACATTGTTGATTGTTTCTGTTTTTGTTGTTGTTGTTGTTGCTGTTGTTGTTACTGTTATTGTTGCATTCACTAATAGAAGTTTTATTATGTATGGTATAATAGTTCATCATCACTTTGGTAAACTTTATGTACGAGTATGATATAACAAGCAATTTTTCAAGTAGATTAGTTTACTTTTTCTTTTCTTTTCTGCTTTTTTCTTTCAATTATTTTTCAGACAATAATTTTTGTTTTCTTCTCTGTTTTGTATTTCTCTACACATATGTACTTAATTTGTGATGTGATATGAAATTTTTATCTAATTTTGATATTTTCTTCTTTGATCTATCCCAAAAAAAAATCAGCATAATAATTTATATACTCAAACTTATGGCAATATAGACACATACACGTTGGTAGTTGGTACTCGTTTTTCATCAATATCATCTCTGTATTTGTACACACATTACAGTTACAATGTTTGTATTGTAGTTTTTCAAATTCATTTTCCAATATTATACTATACCCATGTACTTAATGTATTCCATTTCCATCTTCTCCTAAAAGTAGATTGTTACAATAATTGTAGTACTCGTACTCAAACACTTCACTTCAATTGTATATTGTACACAATACGAGAAGAGTACATTGATGATAAATTTTTTTTTAGAAGTCATTCATAGAATAATGCATATGTAGGAGAGCTTTCCAATTATGGTGGGTTGTGATTGTAAGCTACATAATTATGTTGTCTGTTTGTATATCATTCAACAAAATGTATCTTCTTACCGTCACTTTATTTCGAATTCGGTTAAATTTACTTTTTTATATGAGTAGGTACCTTACCAGTGAAGATGCGATGAAAAAAGATATTTTTTAAGTAAGTAGGTACCAACAATTTTTTCTCAAGTGATATTCGATTAAAAGTATAAATGTTCACACTGTGTATGTGCAAGTAGATTATTATTACGGACTACGATTAATATTTACGTGCACATCATAGATATTCTTTCGAAACTTATAGACAATAATTGAATTTTGTTATCTGAAAACAAAGTCACTACATAAACTGCTCACGTTTATATACTAGTATGTGAATGTGATATATTGTCGTCGACGTCATTCAGAGTAGTCTTCGGTTGAATGTAGATAGAAACCGCCGGTAAGGTAAGTAAGTTAAGTAAAGTAAGGTGTCTATTGTTGCACAGGTTTACAACAATATAGTAAGATACACAATTTTAATAATAATGCACAGATTACACAGCCTAAACCACGCTACGCTGCTGATGATGATTAACTTTACAATACATAAACACATTCAGAAACAGTTTTTTGAGAACTTCTAGCTTTTGGTATTTGTATTTGTTTCTTTTTTTTCCGATAATCATTCACAATATTTCGTGGTATGGTATGCTTTCAAAAGTACTGTACTACAGGTAAAGTTTTAGATTAAAAAAAAATAGTAATTATAAAAGTATCATTTCTTTTGCTACACTACTACTACTACTACTACTACTACTACTACCGTTACCGTATATACTGTGACTGTGATATGTTACGAAAAATAATTCAAAACGTATACATAACTGCATACCTATAATCTACTACATCGTAAATCGCATAATCATCTTCACCAACATCATACTAGTAATAACAGTGCATACACATTACACACATATTCATATAGGTAGTACCGTGTTTATGATCAATCATCATCCTCACTTTATTTCTACTATACACATAAGATAACTCTTCATTATACATACGATATGTGTGGAGTACTACAAAACACTTTACATTCACACACAAACAATACAATACAAGAAGTCTACCTTGTCCCTCTCTCTAAATATTTTTTTATATATTTTACACATACACATACATGCATAATGTGCATATGAAGAAGATAAAAAAGAAGTCAATTTTTTTTTTCCACTATACAATATACTATTATTATTATTTTTAATGATTTTTTCTTATAGTTTTCTTATTATATTTTTTCTGTTTGTTTCTTCTTTCTAGTTTTATTTTATTCATACATATTATATATTAAAAAGATTTGCTATAGTTTTGCATATACATACATACATATATGTATGAGCAAATATTTATTTTTTTTTATAGAATCTGAGCCCATCAACATAATCAGAAGTATAAATAGAGCCTCTCATCTTGATCAGTTAATAAATGTATAAAGTACTTTCGATCAGGGAATATCCTTTTATTTTTCTTCAATAAAATTTTTTTTACGTTATTTTTTCAATTTTTTTATGTTTTTTTTTTTATGAAAAATTAAAAAATTTCCAAAAACGTGAAAAAAAATTTCATTTTTCGAGAAAATAACAATCTAGAAGAATAAAAGTATGTAAAATAATAATTTCAAAATAAAAAAGGTGTGCAACATAATTCGAGAAACACTTTTTTACATTCTATTTTATGCAAATTTTGTAAATTAAAATAAAAAGGAAATAATATTATTTTTCTAAAATTTCTGTGCTGATTATAATAATTAAGGATTTTTTTTACTGTTTTTAGTTTTGTGATGCATTTTTTTATATAATTTTTAATTATTGTTATAAAAGAGAAAATTTTTCAATTTTAAATTTACCAAAATTTAAAAGTTAAAAAAAACAGAGCAACTAGAAAACAGTGAAAGTGAAATAATTAAGATATAAAATTACACTAAACTAACTATTAAAGGATATAAAACACATAAAATTGTTACAACATCATATAAGTAATTGTGCATATACATACACGAATCATAACCGCATAAATGAATGCGCTTGTTAAATATATACGTGCGAGAAAATTTGTGCTCATTTAAAGAATATTTTTTCACTAAGAAACAAGTTACAAATAAAGCAAAATTAACATTTAGAAAAGTTTTATTTTTTTTTTATATATCATATTAATTTTCTTCTCGTATTCAATTTTCTTTTTGATTTTTATTTTCATTTTTATTTAATTTTTTGTTACATCTATCACTATCCTCATTTAATTAAATGATTTTTTTTTCTTTCGTATTCATTATCTTTGGTGTTACCACAAAAAATTCTATTTATTCATTTTATTAAATACAGAATAAGAAGGAAAAGAATTATATAATAAAAACAAATTGTGCACAAAAATAAGGATACATATATATAATGTACATTTCTTTCCTTTTTCTTCTTTTTTGCATTAACACGAAATAATAACGTATTTTGATTTAATATTTTTATTAACTAACAACAACATAATCCATACATATACATAAATAAATGAATTAAAAAATATAAAAAAAAATATATTAAACAAATGCACATAATACAGAATAAGGATAACAAAAAAAGTATAAAGATTTAAAAGGATTTATTTTAAGTGAAAAAGTGTCAAAAAAATAAAATCCTTAACAACAAAGAATAAGAATCAAAAAAATAAATACATATGTACTCGCGTATATAATTTAAATGATAATACATTACATACGTACATAATAGCATTATATACTTATGTGTATGTATTAACGATAAATAATAAATAATACAAGAGTATAGAAGAAATAAAAATAAAATCAACAAGACTACAACATATTAAGAACACGAAAAATAATAACAAAAAACATAAAAATTCTTACGTACTATATACAGAAAAGGAGTTTAGTAAAGATAGAAGGAAGTACATTAGTGAAAAATATATAATATACATAGTGCGTATACATTTTTATAAATACGAACAAGAAAGTTTAAAAAAAGGAACAAATATGATATCCTTAAAAGTGATTGTCTTAACCGTAAGTATCAAAATATGTCTTATAAACGAACACATAAAATATTTCTATATACATTTGTTATATAATAAGAACATATTTTATATGTAAAACAATTTGTATGATGTTAGAATGAGTATCCTTATAAAAAAAAATATTTATACAATCATATACATTAAAAAATATTTGTACATTTACATTGTATATACAATTAGTGACGGAATTGAGAGGACATAGTTTCTGATATTTCAAAACTTTTTAGGTATACTAGAACGAAATCTTTCATATAATAAATTATTGTTCATCATCATCATCATAATCATCATTAATTCTACAGCCTTTTATTGGCCACGACATTATCCAGTATCCGTCTCCACATTCCATACTCCATATTTGACAAGATTGTTCTCCAGTTCCTTATTCCTGAACTTTCTCAGATCTTCTTCAATAGCATTTAGGTATCTCTTTTTGGAACGCCTGATTTTCTTTTACCCTCCACTCCCTGAATTAAAAATACCCTTCTTTTCAGATAGCAGACCCACTTTAGCCTTGCTATGCCTTAATATACTATGATTACTACATCAGTTATTTTCGATATTTCTTGCAGTTCGTCGCGTTATAACGCTTTCAACATTCATCATTTTCATTACATTCCTCTGAATACTTTCTTTCAAAACTACCTAGTTTACAATTATTAAAGAAAAATTTGATTTTATTCAATAGAACCCTATTTTTTGTATATGCATCTTATCAATTTTGTTAATAACTGTACTTTTACATACAACAAATTAATGTATGCATATTACATATGTATAAATAAAATTACGAAATTATATTATTTTTTTCTTGATAAATTTAGGATTGTATATCTTGTTGTCCTTTATATTTTTCATATTCAAATTATTCACATACTACGTATATGTAGATAAATTTCAAAAGGAAAAAATAACTTTATAAAAATTTATTCATATATCCTGTCGGTTTATTAAAACATTTTCCTTTGTCTCGAAAAAAAAAATATTTACAATATAAATGACTGAATTATGATTTAATTTTGGATTTGTTGGTCATATGCTTAAAGAATGATACGAGTATGTGCTGTATATTTGATGGGATTACTTATAAAGAATAAAACAAATGTGAAAGGATAATGAGAATTTTATCAAAAAAAAAAAAAAAATATGTTTGATAAAGAAAATATGAAGAAAAATAAAATCAAATATTGTGACCAAAAATTTTGTGATCGTATTTTTTAATACAATTTCATTAAAATAAATGAATAT
Source organism: Villa cingulata (assembly GCA_951394055.1). NCBI lineage: Eukaryota > Metazoa > Arthropoda > Insecta > Diptera > Bombyliidae > Villa > Villa cingulata. Next base: position 2,610,925 of record OX596019.1, on the reverse strand, counting down.
CCTCATCAGAGATATAAGTTACAGTAATATCTGACGGAATGTCATCATTGAAAACAATTTTCTTTCGAAAATAAATAAAAAAATGAATGAAAAAATTAAGAATGATTTTTTCTAAGAATATCTATTTACATATAATCTTAGATATTTATATGATATTTTTTTTTGTTTAATTTTACACACACGTTTCATGCTAATGATGTCCTGACTTAAGAGGATAATACTTAACATTTTACATACAGATACAATGCTCGTATCTTATAGTACAATATTCATATATTTTTGGAATGACATATATATATGTAAGTATCTTATGTGAATCCATGTACATATATGTGCACATTCATATTTCAAAAAAAAAAAAAAAACACAACGAAATGATAATAATATCCTCATACAATATTCAAATATAAATCCTTATACAAGTATTTCATTGTTTATAAATGTATTTTTATATATTTTTTTATTGTTTCAAATTTTTGTCTTCCTCTAGTCTCCTTCGTTTTATTTCATGTTTCATTTTTGTTGTCATATCACATCTATAATATGGTAAACATTTTCTTGAATTTTGCTCATTTTTTATTTGAATTTTTTTTTTCCTTTCTCACTCCCTCTCTCTCTCTTTCCATCAAAAATTTCAAATTTATTTATATTCATAATTCGCGAAAATGTTTTTCTTTCTTTTTTGTGGTGTTCAAATTATATTTACGAGCCAGTATGTACATACATATGAGGATGCATAATGTACCAAACATCATACATCAAGGATATATGAAAATATGTATACCAAAAATAATATTAGTTGAAAATAAAAAAGACAAAGAAATATTAAATAAATACATATACATATACATTTAGGTCCTTTTTCATATGTGTCAGGACTCAGGATATACAAATTTTTTAGTCCAATTTTTTTTTCTAGTTTGGTTTGAAACATTTTTTTATTTTATTTTTGTTTGTACATTACATTTGTGTGTGTGTTTGTTCTGTGTGTGTGTGTGTGTGTGTAGTTTTTTTTTTTGTGGTTAAAATATATTCGTTTGTATATTGTATACATATAAAAATGAAATAAATCTGATCACTGTACTCATTTATATACACTACATATACATATGTCCTAGAACGTTTATAGTAGGTACAATATCAAATATCTAAATATTTATGTATGGATATATATGGAACACAATATTGTATATTGAAGTGTTGTTTTTTAGATTCCTAAATATTATACTCAAACACATACACACACACATACTCGCTTTTATGTGCATACATAAATATATTATCAAGAATAATATTAAATAGAAAAATATGCTGCATAATCAGAATAAATTTTTGATATCCTTTTTATATTATTTTTTGTTGTGTATTGTATAGATATTTTTTGGGTAGAGAATATTGTTTTTTTTTTCTCGATTTAAATTCTTTCGTGATATAAAAAATAAAATAAGTATACCTACATACATATAAACGTTTGGCATATACTTATATTCTACGTTATATATGTATTTAGTATTTAGCATATTCGAGTCCTTTTTCACAAACAAAACAAAAATAAAATACAAAAAAAAAAAAAAAAAGAAAACAAATAACTAAGCAAAATTGAAAAGAAGACAAAAATAAAAAAACATTATCATCCTTATCATTATCATAATATGCATACCACCACATGCATATATCTACATTTATTTACATGTATCGCAATGTATCACCAAACATATTCAAGAGCATGCACATATACTCATATGAATAATAGGCAATTTTTGCTCTACCCAAAAAAAGACAAAATAAAAATAAAAAAAATAAAATAAAATAATCTACAATTTAATTTTTTTTTTCCTGTTTTTTTTTCTTTCTACTGATTTCTTTTTTTTTGATTTTTCATTCAAAAAAATACTCGTACACATACTCTTTTACTCGTATAAAGGCAAAATGAAATGAAAAAAAAAAACACCCACAAATATTCTTATATTTTCTTTCTTTCTTTTTCATCATCATCATTTGCCTTTCATTTCAAATTTATTTTTACTTGTATTTTTATTTATTTTTTATTTTGATTTACGATTGTGTATAAAAAAAAAGAAAAAAAAAACAATGTATGTAAGTATGTGTGTATATTTTTTAAGGACAAAAATATATTCATCATATTTTTCATTTTTCTCATCACACATTTAACATATAGTCAGCTGCTATACACGTACGCATGTATGGGTGCTTTATAAATATTCCCACATAAATATAGAGATATGTTCAAATACGTAAGGACTAATGTACAAACATTTAAATACAAATCTACATACATAAAATATGTACATATATGTACATATAATACATAATTTACATATACTTGGATTATATGTATGTATTGTTTTTATTGAGTTCGGATTCTTGAAAATTATTTATATTTGCTTTAACACGTTTCACTGATATTTACATACAACTTTATGGAATGAAAATAAATATTAGGTTCGGAGGCAAAAATAAACAAAAAAAATTCCAAAAAAAAAAAAATAAATAAAAAAAAGGATCCGATAAAAATATAAAAAACTTTGCACAAAAATAAAAAAAAAATATTGTTTTTTCTATATTTAGATCGCGAATAAAATGTATTCTCCTATAAAAATGCCCATACACTATTATCAAAAAGATATTATCGTTTCACATAATTAAAGATAGAAAAAATATAATAAAGATACGAGTAATGTAACTTAATCTCATTCATGTGTTTACGCATTATTCACATTATTCAATCATTGACAAAGACTAGATACTATGTTTTCGGAAATTCGGAAAGAACTAAGTTGGATTTGAAAACTTATTTCGTGTTTTCAGATAGGTACCTAAATAAAATCTGGATATTTTTGAATTACTTTCACACATATTTCTTTTTTATTAAATGTCAAAATAGTTAAAACTGATTTGCAAGTCAGAAACGACCTGAATTACTGAATTTACGAACAAAGTGTTGAAAAGAAAATTTTGTGTGTGATTTGAAAATATTGTGGTAGATTCTGTCGGTATTTTTGATTTACCCGGTTCATCGATTAGCATTTTAGTTGCTAAAATTTTATGAAACAAAGAGAAAAACGGAAAAAATTAAAAATACCTAAATAAAGATTGATAAAGTGGTGGAAACAAAGCCTAAAAAAACGTTTTTAATCATTCTACTTACTTCCTGTGCGTTGCGCACTTAATTGCACATTTAGGGCTTCTTCTTGTTCTTCTCCCCTGGCATTTTCATGCCAGTTATTAATGGAGGTCTACTCTTCTTGTCCTAAGCCTCCACGACGTTCTGTCTCTTCCGCAGCGTCATTTTAGTTGTACAGAGCTATCTTACTTATGCAGCCGTCATCTCACCCACACTTTAAAGTATTTTTGATAATAATGTGAAGGTACTTTAAGTATAATCGTATAATGTTTCTGACATATTTGTCGAATTGTTGTCATTCGAAATATATACATACTCGTATATGTACGAATGTATACAGTGACAAATGTTCTTCCTCATACAAAGACTATACAACAATAAGACGATTTTTCATTTTTGCTACACAGTAGTATATGTACACCACACAGGCATAAAATACAAAAGAAAATAATAATCAAATATTTTGGTTTTTCTTACGATTCTTCTATGATTTTCTTTTTGTCAGTGATTTTTTCAACTTTTTTTCGATTACCAGTTTTTTTTCTTTTCTTTTTTTTTCAATATTTTTTCTATAAATGTTCCGAAAGTGTGTTATTAGTTTTCATCCATTTTCTTTTCTCTACATTTCTTTATCATTTATATTGCATTTTATACTCGTACATATGTACATATATTGTGAAAAATCACATTTATAATATTTTTGTGATCGTAATCCATCGTACACTTATCCATCTATACATACGCTCTACACATTAATTCAATATCCTTTTTTTCTTTTTCTTTTAATAATAATTTTATTCTCTATTATACATATACATACTTATATATTCTCTTGTAAATATTAGATAAAAAAAGCCCGAAATATAAACAAACACACAACAATAACAAGCAAAAAATAATCGAACAAATGAAAAAAAAAAAAAAATAGAATTTGTATAAGAACGTTAAGTGTATATACTACAATAAATGGACACGTGACATAAATTTTAAGTATCATCAAACAATATTACATAGACACACGAATACATATACAAAAAGTTCTTTTTATTTTATATTATTGATTCGATTTTCATTCTTATAGATTTTGTTTATTCGTTTTATGTATATGAATTTTTTTTTCCTAATATTTTCTACATCATGCCTTTTGTTCAAGTCCTTTTATTATTATTATTCGATATGAGTGTAGTATATTTTTTTTATATGCACTTATCGCATTAATAGTATTCTATATTATGGTCTTGTACCTTCGTGTATATGTGTATACAAATATTGATTTTTTTCACAAAAATAATCAAAATAATTATTTTATTTAACCAACAGAGAACACAAAAAAAAATTTAATAAAATTTGAGTAAAAATAAAAGAAATAAAAATATATATTTTTTTTTTTGAAAATTTAAGAAAGACATCCAACAGTATTTGCAGACGAAGTAATAGAAAATTGAAGTAAATCTTGAAATTCTAAGAGAGAAATTATTTCAAATTTGAATCGCGCAACGTTTTTCGTCCGGTTTTCGTTACAACCCCCTATTCTTTTTCTACGTGTACTTGCTGAACTATCTAATCTCTAAGCTATCATCAGTGAACAAAAAAAAAAGAACGAATACTACGCCAAATTCGCCAAATCGTAACGATCATAACCGATCACATTTATTACTTATTTATAAAAGCCAGTCATAAAGGCATATCTGTAGAGTTTTGGTTTCGTTTCGATCAAAGATCCATTCTCTTTTTAACTTTTTCAATTTCTTATTAAAAAGTAAGCATTTTAAAATGTTTGTTTAATGATTAATTTTTTTCCCTTTTGAAATTTTTCACATTTTCTTTTTTTGCAATTCCTGAAGAGCACTTTACAAAATTTTTATTCGATTAGGTGTCAGATGCCATAATAAAAGAATACCCCATACATATATGAAAAAAAATGTAATATAAAAGAATATCCTGCATTTTTATTAGAGAAAAATATTTAATTTCATTTTAATTTCATTTTCATCTTATTTTATTTTTTTTTTTTTAATAAGAAAAGAAGTATTCTTAATAATAATTTTCCTTTCTTGTATACAACAAACTATACAATATTTACAGAAGACTGCGTGTATTTAATGTTTAGTTTTCAGAAACTTTTCTTGTACGTGTGTACGAGTATGAGGATAAATTGACTTTTGTCATTTATCATAAATAAAAGATAAAATCAGAAACAGATTTTCTTCAATAAGTTTTAAGAACTTTTTTAAGAATTTTTTTCTTTTTTTGGATTCTGGTTTTTCCTATTTTTGATTTATTTTTATTACATATTTTATTATCAGTTATTATTAAATATTTTTGTTTGTAATATAAACAATATAGTGCCTACACTTAATCAGGACCATATTCAATCAAATCAATTTCAATTCAATTCAATTCATTTTTTTCTATTTTCAAATCATAAAATTCAATTTACAAACAGAAAAGTACTCGAAATTTTTATAAAAATACCCACGTGTAAAGGTGCGGGTATGTACATAATACAGGTTTTTATGAAAGGAAAATACTTGAGTGGATTTTCATTTCTATGCGTAAATACCATAGAAAAATAAAATTAATAAAATTTGAAAATTATGAAAAAAAAAAAAAAATACTTTAACTAATGAAATTGAATCTGAGATAAATGAATTAAAATTAAATATTTGTTTTCCTGTATTTCACATTTTTTAGTTTCTTTGTTTATATTTTTGAATATGTTTTTATTTTTATTTTAATTTTGTGTTAAATGATTATCATAATTAAAATATTTTTCTATGTCCCAAAATTATTATAACTCCTTATATGTATGTAACTTTATGATACGAAAACACAGTTTGTGTGCGTGTCTACCAACTGTAAATACATACTCGTACGTACATTATATTGGGTGTGTGTCACTATGATTCATCCACAAAATATACAAATATGGACATTTTGATTTCAAAAAATTTTACATTTTGAAAATTTTCAAAATTTAATTATATTATATTATGTGAAAAGTTTCAAATTAATTATGGTTTTAATACCGCACTACCATTAATACTCCTACTACTACTATCATTTTTGCATACACAATATTTTTGTATGAATTTGTATTTATGTCGGATATGCATACATACATTTCATATAAGTAACCATCATCATAGTAGTTTATAGACACATCTGATGATTTATATAAAATATACATACAAAAGGACTTTCTCATCTACATATACTTTTTATATGATATTTTGTATACAGTATAAAAGTACATGTAACAATCGTATATAATAGATACAATTTTTGTATTATAAGGACATACTGTATTTTTTATTAAAAACAAAAAAAAAACAAATACAAAACAAAATGAACAAAAATAACAGAGAGACAGAAAAAACAAAAAAAAAACTCGTAAAATTTTCTGGAAAATTTATGCAAAATTAATAATTGTAACCACACTTTTTTCTCTCTGTGTATGTATATACGAATCAACATTATATTCACATGAACATGAATATATGTAGATTCATATATACACACATGTATGTATGTACATGTGTGATATACACACTCATATCTCATATGTAACAAAGTTGAAAATTTTTGTATATACATTTTCTACAAAATATATAATTTGTAGACATTATTGAAACATATGCATATGAAAATATGTATACGAGAGTGTGTAACTATAATTGTATATATGTAAATGTATGTATGGATATATCATATAATGACTGCAGGAACTATACATAGTAAAATTATTATGAAAAAATGTGTACGCAGATATAAAACTTTACATAAAAATTATGCCTATTATATTATCTCATATTTTCATATTTTCGTATTTAGATATTATATGCGTATGTTCGTATATGACGAATATATACCAGAGTACAAATATATACATATAATCATACATATTTATGCATTATTATGAGATTTATACAAGTTGTTATTATTTAATAAAATATGCAAATCATAAATCCATTTTGAAGGCATAATAATTTGATTATCTTTTAAAAAGGACCCTAAAATTTATTTTATATTATTACATATATGTATATCCAGCAGATATAAATATGAATATATGACTATAAAATTTTATATGTATGTAATTTCACATTTACAATGAATACATATGGTCGTCCGTATATAGTCATATTCATAAAAATGTTTTTTTGTAAGTAGACATATTATTATACAGATACTGGACATTATACACATATGTAACATTCACTTATACATATAGATAGTCTTCTTATAAATATATTAAGATATATATACAAACATATATATGATTAAATCAAAAATATAAGTATGGATATGTGAATTCATATAAACGAATGTATGTAAGAACATTTATGTAAATTTCATTTTTGTATATATAATATACTTATATACATATTAATTTTATAATTTGTATAAATATGTATATGTGTTAGAAGACTACATTACTCATATCATTTGTATATAATGTAAGTAGTATAATACTACACAAGATCCAAATATATACAGTATATGTACAATTTATACTTCACACATATGTGCGAGTTGCATACTGCAAAAATAAAATACATCAGGAACTTACATACATATATATAAGTATTTCATGTATTTAATATATTAATATTCCAATCTGTTTGATAAAATTTACCAAAACTCTATCATCATCATCATCATTATTATTATTATCATCAGTAAAATCGTTTTCACCATAATCACTATATCAAATTATAGCTTTTGTATGTCACAAAATATTATGCCTTACACACACACACACACAAATACAATACAAAAAAAAATATATTTGTGCATATATTGAATATTAAATTTATTCAATTATACGTACAGACATTATACTTATTTATGAATGTAAATTCATATACGAACGCACGAGTACATAACATACAAAATATGTCCGTACATACATACATACGTTTTATAAAATCAAATATCAAAGATATGTGAAATAATTATTGTATTTTTTTTTTTTTAATTGTATACTTAATTCTTTCCAATCATTAATATTATAGTGTCGTATCGTCTATAGATAGTCGCATCGCATCCTTAACTTCCTTTTCCATTTATTTGAAAATTTTTATTTGTATACATTATACATTGTATACATTTGCAATTGTACTCTGTTATGTACAAGTGCATTTACTCGTCCAGGTTTGGATTTACTCATAGGCAACATGATCGGTAAAGGCTGCAAAGTATTTCGCACATCATGTATACTCGTATTTGCATGGTAAAGAAAAAGTTGATTTTTCCTCTGAGTAGAATGCGAATATTGAACAAAACAAAACACTTTTCAATCAACTAATAACATTTTATACGTTCCACTTTATCCTATATTCATACTCTAGAGCCAGTCTAGAGCAGTAGTCATTACATTATTAGTACGGTACCTACAGTATAGTATTTCACACATTATGGACACTCATTTTTAAATTTTCATTTTGAATATTCGAGTGAAGCCTAGTTTCGTTTAATCGGAAAATTCGCCACTGTACCCTGCCGTATATAAATATTATTTTATATTAAATTTATATCAGAGTTTATGGTGAAAATTATTATTAGTAATTTGTATATATGTACTAGTATGTGTGTAAATTTGTACAGTCCTTGTGTATCACAAAAAGCTGATAAACCGAAAACCTCATAATCAGAAATTAACCATAAACCACATAAAATAACCGTAAATTTAATTATTCAGTTTACTTACATATACATATTTATATGTGAATATTTGAATTTTATGTATTCATTTTCAGTAGAATATATGTATACTTTTAAATATGAATGTATTTTATGTAAATTATTCTACTTGTATACATTCATAAATTTTTTTTTTCATATACCCGTACTTATACTAGTACAATTATTGTACATTCATTAAATGTACACTCACACAATTATTGTCAACAAGTTATCAGAAATTTATCATTATAGATATATTCTGATGTGTACTAGTATATGTACATATAAATTTCTTTTTTTCCTTTCTCCTGGACGTATTCATATAAAATTTCATTTAGACATTAATATTTAACAACAAACATACACACAAATGTACCATTACATTCAATTTAATTTTTCATCCTTAATAAATTTTATTCGATTAGCATCAATACATGAACCCGTATACAGATATAATTTATATACGAGTATATATAGGATATTATATACAAGAAATTATATATGTACAAATAATAAATTCTTCAGAATTTATATAAGTGCATATGTACATTACATACATAATAACGTATAGAAGTAATGTACAGTGATTAACAAAACATATATCTAATTAGAATATTAATAATCGAATGATCTATTTTTACAAAAATTTGAAAAATAATGAAAATTTGTAATTTTTTTCATTGATCCTTCTTATTATGCTACGCTAAACATTTTAATTTTTTTTTAATCCAATAACAAAATATAATTCTTAGCTGAAAATATTAAATTATATTCGAATCAAAATTTTTGATTTTTTCTCATTGCATTTTCCTGGAAGTCATACTCATGTTTTTATTATTTATTTTGAAAAAAGTGCAATTTTTATTAGCTAAAAGTTCATCTCAGTAAATCAACTCCAAAGTGAAACAAAATCGATTTTAAATCTTTCATTTTCAATAACAGAAATTTGACTTCGAGTCATATCTGGTGTATCGATGAAAAATAAGGTTATGAAATTTTATTCATCACTGTACTTGTACATACTATATTTTTGAACTGTTCATTTGGTATGATGTGTTTTTGTTCATGATCAAAATAATAAAAAACAATTTTCTCTGGTTCTCCGATTCAATAAAAATTTATTTCGGTTGGTCAACTTTTCGCATATAGAGAGAATAGAAAATTATTTGATTATATAACAAATAAACGTATATATGCTGATGTTGTATATGTACACATGTATAAAAATATTTTCAAATTTATTTATAACTTCTCTTATTATTATTAGTATTATTATTACCATTGTTACCATACACACAATTGGTATATAGATACCTACATACATTAGAATTTATATATTGTTTCTGAATTCATTGAATATACAAACAATTTTTCGTATACAATAACAACTCATTTCATCTATAATAATAATACAAGCAGTGGCAGTCGTATATTATATTAAATTTGACCAAAAATTTGATTAACCGAAAGCTAATTGGCCAGAAGTTTTGATTATATTATATTATGAAAGTTATTATTTTCCTTCATTTTTTTTTTTTTTTGATATAGGAATCTATTTTGAAAAATATTCATATCGTCCTTTTTTCAAACGTACATACGTACATATATACAGATACGTGTATGTATAATACAAGGATATCTAAAAATTTTATAAGAAAATTTAATGTGTGTGTAATGTACGTACTACACACATACTATTACGTATCACCACGTTTGTATTACTGGGGCAATGGGCACATTATCTATACATACGAATAAAATTGAAATGAATTTTATATGTTAGTTTATATCCTGTATAGAAAATAAATCAACAGCAACATTAAATAAATGTATGATTGCGGTAAATATTATGTATAAAAATAAAGATGGTATATTAAAATTAGATTTTGAATATCACACATGAATTACAAATTTGAATATAAAATAAAATAAATAATATGTCAATACGAATGTGTATATTATACGTATACGAACGATGATGATAGTATAATGCAATGCGTTATTTCTATAGAATCTTTATTTTTGTTTACGTATAACATTTTCATTTCTATTTTAATTTTATTTTTATTTTTATATTTTTTTTTTTTTTTTTTGCTTTTCTTATTCAAATATACACAAACTCTATTACATAACAAACGTAGAAAATTATCTAACAGCTATACATACTTAGCTATACAATTTTATTTATTCACATTTCAGATATGATCATTTTCTAAAAAATATATTTATGTATTTGTACGAATAACACTCGTACACTTAAAAGGATATGTACGAGGACATTATATTGGACAATTTTAATATACCACACACGTTAAATAAATACATATATATGTTTGTAGATGAAATGAAATAGGATCCTATCCTATAATATTATATGTCCTATTTGATTATGTTAAGTTTTCTTTTTTACTTAATATACAAATATTGTTCATAAGTTTACATATGAGTGTGTATGTGTATATAATGTATTTGTTTGTATCTCTAATATATATATACTTATATAGATTAGATATAAAGGCTGAGGACGTTACAGTATATATTTATAAAACTTTTTCCGGTACTCAACAATATAAATACTTCTTGTCATTTCTATATACAGTTGCACACATAAAAATGTATAAAATTCAGATTTAGATTTAGATTTAGATTTTAGTTTGAATATTGGACCAAGTCAAATCAAAAAAAAAAAAAAAAATATAACAAATGTACAAACTTAGAAAACTTAATTTTAGCACTTTCTCCTTTTTTATTAGATTTCATTTTATTTTTGTGTAAATGTATATCTTGTACAAAGATGGTCCCAATACGTATAAGAAGATAAAATAGAAATTTCTACATTTTTTTTTGTATTCTGACAAGGGAAAATTTCATTTATATCGTTCCTTTTTATCAATTCATATAAAAATGTTAAAATATATATATACAAGTGGGTATGTGTATGTATATGAACATATCTCACACGTATCTTATCCTTCTGGTGTATTCTCTCACGTATGTAAATAATATTAGAAAAATATTGAAGGAAATCTTTTATATCTACTACTACTACTAACACTGCGAGTATATGTATAGATATTAGATAATAATATCTACTATTTAAAACATACTGTTTTCTATTCATGTACAAGAGTGTAGTAGAATGATTGTGTATGTGTGTGAGTATTTTTATAAAATTCAGAAGAAAAACAATTTTTTTTTCCTTCTTACCGCAAAAACATAATTCGATTTTGTTCATTTGAAGTCAAATTTTTGCTAACACATGCCGAGTGCAATATTATCCTTAAAATTTAAACTTAAAATACATTTAGAATACATTGGTATCCTAGACTACACAATTTACTATATATACATACATATGAGGATAAATACAAACATAATGTACAGGACACATTCATCTATCTACATTATATAGTTAGATATGTAAGTGTGTGCATCGATAGATGAGTGTGTAGATAGATGTTTGTGTGAGAAAAAAAATAAAAAATAGTTTTTTTTTCCTGATATAGGAATATAGGATATATTCGTATGTATGTGTGGAAAAAATGTTTCATTCTACAGGATAAAAATACATATACGTAATGGATGTACTATATAGTGTTTACATAATCGAAGTATTATAAGTACGTTCGTAAATATGTATATCCTTTTTCTTCATAATACTCGATACAGACACGTATTTATGGAATAGTGGATGAACTAAAAAGTTTTTATTCAATGAATATTTATACTCATCATATATATAGGATGTGTGAAAATGTGTGTGCATATGTACTATGTATGTAGAATGTATGGATTTGATATTATTAATTTTTTTTATTTCATTTCAATAATTACAAATAAAAAAAAAAATATTAAAAAATGTTCATCCTTTTTCTGTACATGTTTGTTTTCTTTACTCTTTACTCTATTTTCTCTTTTTAGTTAGTCCGATTTTTACGTGACAAGAATATGTTGTTGTTTTTTTTTTTAATTTTTTTTCAAAAATATTGCAATGTTCATTTTACGTTTGTGATTTTCATTTTTTTTTTTTCATTTACTTTTTATACATTTCATTTTTGCTTCTTCTTCTTCTTGGTCTTTTTGGTACCTTTTTTTTTCAATACATTTCTTCGTTTTTTTTGTCATTATTAGTGTTCATTTCATTTTCCATATTCATTCAATACGACTAGGTATATACGGTGTAAATATTCATAGGTGGATAAGTAATATGTACACACAAGGAACATAGAAAAAAGGACATACACATATCTGTTCTAATTTTTGAAAAAAAAAAATCTATTTTAAAAGAAAACATTGTTAGGTAACAAACTCTTTTCTAAATTTGATGGTGTATTATCAGTATTACATAAACTATTTTTTGTTTTGGTCCTCTTTTTATTATTTTTCGTTTCATCTTTTTTTTTGTTATTTTTGATTCAGTCTACTATATTTTTATTTTATTAAATCGATATAACTACTGGTAATGCCTCTGAATAAAATAATGATCGAGAATGAGTTTGTTCAAAATAAGTAAAAAACAAAAACTAACAACTAGCCTAAGCTAAAAACCTAAAACCTACTATCAAATAATAAAATCTAAGTAGATTCTACATTCGTATCATAGCATTTCCTATAGAATGCATTTAACTTTTAACGTTTATATGCATTTCATGTACCACACACCCACAAGCACTGTTTCCTATACGTTACGTCGCATATACGAGTGCATTAAAAAGATATAAAAAATATGTACGTACGTGTACGTTTGCAGAAATAAACGAAATGAACTGAATATTGAAAAGATCTATAAAAGGATCAATGTAACTGCAATTTTTTTTTCCACTATAGTTTTCTTTACTTTTTTTTTCTATGTTTTCTTTTGAATTTAGAAAAAAAAGGACTGTAGACACATACACAAAAAGGATATATACGACTGGATAGAATTATATACGAGCATACTAGAATCAGACACACAACAACAAAAAACAAGAAATTGGCTAGATAATTCTCTATATCGCATCATCAATTCAATTTATGTACTTACAGAATTGATTTTTTTTTTTTTGTTATCTTCAAATCAGAATCAATCATTCACTGTTAAAGTCCTTTCAAATCCTTACTGAATTTTTTATTTACTTTTTACCTCTTTCTATGTCCTTTTAACCAACTAGAAAAATGTAGAAATACTCGTATAAAAATAGAGAAAGAGAAAGAGAAAAGCACAAGTTATGAATTTATAAACTTTTTTGACAATTTTATCCTTACAAATCAAATAAATTTTAAAATAAATTCGAAAAAAAAAATTATTACAGTTTAATAATGCCAGAAAGAATAAAATGAAGAAAAAAAAAATAAAAATGCAAAATTTTCACATAGGAGACCAAAATTAGAAGAATCGAATATGAATGAAATGGAATGAAAGTAAGCAAAAACTTTTTAAATGCACACACATGTAGTGGTACCTTTTTGAGTGTAGTTACAATAGATAGGATATGGACGCACAATATTTTTTGAATAGAAATTACACGGAAAATTTTTTTCAACTTTTTTTTTTTTGAAAAAAATTTAATTTTTGATTGGAAATTGAAAAAAAAAATGTTCATTCCAAACTAACAACTTTTTTAATATATTTTTCTATATTCTAAATTTTCTAGCTTTTAAAGTATGTAGTACTCGTATACTTTATTTTACTCTTTTGTGTTCGAATCCTTAAAGAAAATCAATTTTTCATATTAAACCGCGATAACTAAATTGATAATATTCTTTTTCAGCATGCTATATTTTGAAAAATAAATCGAATAAATGATGGCTGAGCCATTTTGTCGGAATGATCGAAAAAAGAGCTACAAGAAAAGTTTAGGAGAGTAGACCAGATGGAAAGACGCCTGTGTTGGGAGACCACGAAAACGTTGGTAGAATTGCGTGGCTGACGATTTACGATTTACGAAGAATCAGGGTGAAGAATTTGAGACAGTTGGCGAGCAAAAGATTAGTGTTACGGCAACTCTTATATTTCTATACTCTTATAATCTTAAACTCTTATACGAGTAATCTATACTTTATCGAGAATTTTGTTCCTTGAGCTTAGTTAAATGTTAAATTCAATTTAAAAATTACATCGAATTAGAAGAGAACACCATATCAAGATATTAACACCTACAACTCCTACAACACGGTATGGGACACTCGTACTTCTATCTATTATATATTTACATATGTATGTACTTATGCAGTAAATCTGCATTCTATATATATGAAAGTAAATGCAACATTATATATTGACATAAGAAAAAGAATATGAAAACATTTACATTACGAGTACGAAGCTTTTAATTTTTTCTTTCTGACATTTTTGTAATGTCGTGAGTTTTACTTGATTTATTTTGATTTCCTGTATATGCAAATAAATTAGCTTTTAAGTATATATGATACCATATGAGTATGAACATAATTTTATGTTCATATATGTGAGCTAAAATGCATAAATACAGTGATGTAATGATAATAATTTTATGACAAAAAAAATTTATTACGGCGCTAATTATAAATGTAAACATGCATATGTGCCCGTACGAGTATACATATGTACGTATTTACATACAGATACACATCATTTGAATCTCTAAAAATTACTCAGTGTACATATAATTATTCTTTTCAGTTCAGTTAGTTGAAATGTAAGAATTTATTGATTAATTAACATAATTTGCTTTTTTATTCTTTTCGTATAATAATTATAATTATTATTACTACGACTCTGTATACACTCGCCATATTTACTATACGATACGATACGATACGTTTGTGTTACTTTGTGTAATGATATTTTCTGCTTCTGTTTTTTTTTTTTCTATTATGCTATGCTTCGTTTTATTCTGTTATCATTATCATCATCATTATCATTATCATCATATTTTCAATTAAATAAACATTATTTACCATTAATTAATTAAAATAATATTCAATTCGTTATGTATGTAACTGTCATATATTTGTAGATTTTTTTTTTACTTTTCTTATATGTTGTGTTTTTTTTTTTTAATTATTATTACCATTATTAATATTTTACGAGTATCTTGCTATATTTTTGATTATATATATATATTTTTTTTTTGAAGAGGAATATTTCATTTTCTATCATTCATTCCATTACATGTAATATACGAGTAATATCGAGTGTATACAGTGGAGTAATAAAAATAATGATAATATTCATAATTATTGAGATGAGATATCCAAATTTGTTATGTACAGGGTGATTCGTAATAAAGTATTACAACATGTACCAATCAATTCCTTGAGGTGTTGTGATCGGCTTTTACGATGAAGCATTTTCTCGTAAAATCTCTTCTTCACGTTCAGCCTTTTATAAAGTGAAGGGAGGTGAGCTCGTATAAAACTTTATAACTTCTGTTCGAAACACGATAGAAGAACAACTAAGAACGTTGACAAGCTAAGCATTTTAATTTATATTAAGTCGTTAATCTGGATTAAAATGGCTGTCTGTCATCACAATTTCTATATGATCCAGTTGTATAACTAGATTATCTTAAACCAGTTCTCAAAACTGATGTATTACCCTTATAGGACATATAAATTGACAAGACAGTACATAAATTCAACTGTTCAGCTGATCGCATCAGAGATGATCTAGATTTGCAATCTGTCACGTTCAGCTTTATATATCTGGATTAGAGATAATTCAGATTAGTTTAATCTAGATTAATTTTAGGTCTGTCTCTAGTATAAGGTAAATAAGGTAAACTTTTTGGAAAAGTCCAATGTGAATGTGAAACGTAATATGGGTTGAATTGTAAATGTATATCTTAAATTTTCAGACGCACTATTGGCAAAAAATTGAATCTACAAAAGAGCCTCCCTAACTACAGCAATTTTTGTCGAAAATGGATTAAAATGCAATTTTCAAATTTGAAAAACATCTTGAATTATAAAGTATCATCTATAATGATGTAATTTTTATGATCATGACTGTATGTGCCTGTGTAATAAGTATTATTTATCGATCTATATACTAATATTCATTCAATACATTTGAATACAAATGTATACAAACGTAAATATTTAACGACATTATAACTATGTAACTATCTTACCACTTATATACATATAATATTCATCATACACATCATACAAGCGTATGTAATATAACTTGAATAAATAAATTTAATTTTAATTTAATTAAACGTTAATGATCCATGAACATTAATTATTATTATTATCATTGAAAAATGCATGTACATTTCGCATATTATGTACCTATAACGATTTATGTTGAAATATGAAAATATATACATTTTTTATTTTTATTTGCAATTTTATTTTATTTATTTGTTTTATGTATTGTGTTGAATTGAAAAAATTGAAAAAAAAAATATTAATTTAACGATAAACTAAAACAACAACAAAATTTAATAATAAAAAATAGTATAATGATTTAAAAATGATTAAAAAAAAAACACTTTTAAAACAGTAAATAAATTAAAAATAAAAATTTAAATAAAACAACAACAAAAATTACAATTAACATTAAAATAAAATTAAAAAAGAAAAAAAAACACAGTATATAAAAATGCAAGCAATTAAAATTGGATTTATTGATAATTGATTTAAACAAACAAAATTATGTATGTATATATTCGTGTGTGAATACACCTCTATCTATACTTAAATATATAGAAACGTATACATATATATTAATACAATAAATGTATAATTTTGTATATAATTTTTATGAGTACACATAATAAATAATAGAGAAATAGTATATGTATCTATATAAAATAAATAAATAAATTTTGTTTTAAAAATGAAAAAAAAAAGTTTAACAAATCCAATATCAAATAAAATAAAAATATGAATTAAAGTTGAAGAGCAAGCAAGTTGTATATACATGTACTATTTATGATATACATATACTGAGACATACAAACAAACACATTCATTTCACAAATATACATATATGTATATGCATATATTAAAAAATATTCCATATATGCATGTAAATTCATTCAATATCTCATTAAATTATAAAAAATAAAATATTTGCAGGTGCTTCTTTTTAAATTGATATAATGCTACAATAAATAATAAAAAAAAAATAAATGAATAATATAGGATATAAATACATAAATAGATAAATAGATATTTTTATATGTAGTTCAATGAATGTATAGTACACACTGAATATATCTACATACAGTATAATGTGCACATTTATGTACTCGTATATATCTGAAAATTCTACATAATATTTTATTTTAATTCAGGTATCATGTTTATTTCCAATGTTGATATTTATTATTATTATTAATATAAATTTATACGATACACACACGATACGATAGATAAAAATGTATATGTATAGCTATAATACAGAAAACAATTATTTTTCAAGTTTTTAACGACTACTTTTTTACATTCATAATTGATTCTCTTATTGCTTACCCATCACTTACTCTAACAAACTAACCTATAGCCTGTAAAAATAGAGATATCTACACAACACACTCCTGTTTGTATGTACATAGAAAATGAATTCATTCATTTCTGATTTGTTTTCATTTTTTTTTTTTGATTTGATTTTCATTCTTGCCATTTTTTTTTTCTTGTTTTGTAGTTACGATATAGGTACGAGTAGAATGAATGCATCATAGTATAAATGAGAAAATATTGTATTTCATTGTTACAATTTTATCTCATCCTTTTTTTTACTATTTTCTTTCATTTAATTTTCTTTTCTATTCTTTGTCGGTTATATATATGTATATTTTTTTTTTTTGCTTTTACTTATTCATTATTTACTATTTTCTTTTACATTTTTTTTTTCTGTTCTATGTACGAGACGAGTAGTACAAATGCATCATCATAATAAGTATTCTGATTCTAATAAATATTATACCTATCTTACTATTCCATTGAGATAAGATTTTTGTAACACTTTGTATAATACAAAGTGTGTTATGTAATAGTGTAATATAGTATGATGAGTAGTCTCTATAAATTTATTCTAAAGCACATTCTAGTAAATAAATGTAAACAAATACTTATATAGATACATTTATTACTAAATATATTTCTTTATGGATTTTATTTTCATTCTGTAATAATGTATTCTTATATACATTTTATCATTTGTAATTTTTATAAGTATTCTTTCGTTATTACATATAATATAAACGAATATATGAGTACATATTATGCAAAATGTATCGCTATGCAACAACTAAATGAAATATAAAAATATAAAAAATAATTCAAAAATAAAAAATTTGTTTTTGAAGTACATAAAGTATTTTACAGTGTTGTACAAAGTAATAATAACAGCCATTCAAAATATTTAAACAAATATAAACTTCTGGGATTATGTGCTCATTGGCGCCAGTGGTAGAGCAACTTCCCTATTTATACTGATCTCGGAGATGCGAGTTCAAAAGAAATAATCTTTAATTTTTCGTTGCATATTTCCAATTTTTATTACCCTTAAAGTTCATTCAACCTTGATTGAGGATCAGCAGTCTACCAGCTGAAAGAAAGCAAGTGAAACAAAGTGTTACTGTTTTATTAGATCATTCTAATAAAATAGATCAGTCTAAGTCCTGTCATGTAAATGAGCGTGTTACTCTACCAGCAACTAAGTACATAATTCGCAATCCACATTAAACTGTAGAAGCTGCACACATGACAGTATAATAAGTTTAGAGAATCACTTCTGTGAAAGCCTTCTATGGCTCACTTAGATCTGTAATGATTTAGAAGAAGAAATATTTATAGAATCTTTTCTATTATATACGAGTGTTCTAGATCTATTCCGTTCATAATTTGAAGCTCTGTTGTAACAATCGTGCAGACTAGAAAGGTACAGGAGGTCAAGGTGTATGTGAAGAAGGGGAAAAGTTTAGGTGGATAGACGATAGGTTAGAAGTTGATTATTTTTTGGTTTTAATATTCAAATGGATGTAGGAAGATTAGTTAGGGGATTATTGGACCCATGATCTCATGTGAAGAATAAAGGAGAATTTTAACAAAACTTAAATTTTCTATTATCTAAATTCAAATGGTTGCTACTGTTCTACGAAACACTATTATATAATTGTGATAAAATATCCATGACGATATATCATATATATACAAATACATATAATACACATACATATTTGTACATACACACAACAGGTATGAATTCATCATAAATAAATGATTTTTTTTTCTTTAAATTCTTATAAAATGTATAATAGAAAATAAAATAATGATGAATGAAAATGAAAAATATTCTTCGATTTAAAATTAAAATGAAAATATTTAATTCATAGAATATTCTTAGAACTATAAAATGAAGAAAATTGTAGAATATTAAGAAATAAAAAACTTGAAAATATCTTCAGATATCCTTCAGCAGATACGATATTTTTTTTCTCTAAAAATTTATTCAAAAGTTTTTTTCTTCATTTTTCAGTATATTTTTTTTTCTTCTTCTTATTCCTGATTGCAATTTACGCGCAAGTATTTTATAATGAACAATCAATTTATATGCAGTTTTTACATTTTATATTTAAATATACATGAACCCGCATTACAATGAACAATGTGTAATTAATTTGCATTTTCGATTATCTATCTCTACATAAGTATAATGTATACACATAAATCAATAAGTTTATCTATAAATAGAGTTGTTTTATTTTAATTTTTAACGCTTTTTTTATTAGTTTTCTATTTTTTTTGTTTTTTTTTGTTTTTCAACAATTTATCAATGTGTTACTTTGTTAGTTATCAAGCCAAAAAGACAAAAAAAAAGGAAAAATATAAATAAAAAAGTCCGGTATATTGTATAATGAACTGTGTTCAGATTATCACACCTTCTACACTTCGTACACTTGCACACAACAGATTCTAATGTAGAAAGAAAAACGAACCACTAACTTTACATTTAAATACAATAATTTGTCTTCAAAGCCACAGTATATCTATTCCTTAATATGTATGCAGTAGCCAGGTTTAATTGAATAAATTAAGTTGTTAATTAGGCAAATTATGTACCCGCACTCATGTATGTACATATATTTAAAATTTACGTACGTTACGTATGTACTCGTATGTGCATAATATTATTATTCTTGCAAAGTCTATATTCTGTTGTTGTCTTCATCATATAATAATTTAAATCCGATTTCTCATACGTACGTACATCATATACGTGCAATCATCTACATACATATTCGTATTTTGTATTATTTATGCGAGATGAGTATCATATGAGCATGCAATAATAACGTGTAATGTGCAAATTTGTATTCTTGTTAAGAAAAATATTAAAAAAAAAAAACCTATTCCTCGTAGTAGTCCTCTGATACCACTTAATGGATTCAAATATACACCTTGGCTGCTATGTATAATAATAATTACTCAAAAACATTGTGTATAAAGGTAAATGCCTCTACACACTTCATATACACCTACAAAATACCTAATCAACATAGTACTCGTACAAGTGAAAAAAAATTTGTTAAAATAAATATTGTGTTTTTTTTTTTTATTCATTTTTATGATGATCATGTCGTATAGACAATATTAGCTTGGTAAGAGTATCTATATACTATATGTCTGCTTAGATCGATGCGAACATAATCTTTAATTTATTTTTATCTTATTGTGGCTACTATATACTACTCTATCAGTTTATCGATTAAAAAAAAAATGTTTTTTATTGTAATTTACATTGTACGCGTGTATGTACGATTATAATGAACATTTTTAACCTATAACTGAACTTTTTCATTAACTCACGCCATAATAAAACGATGAGTACCTATGTACAATTATTATTGCATAGCTGTTAATTTAATGCAATTTGTTAAATGATCGGGGGTCGGCTTTTTAAAAACCTTAAAAAAAATATGTATAAAAGATAAAATTAAATTCATCTTCTTGTACCTATACATCCGTTGTATTACCATACACATATACTCGTATGCATAGGTTCCATGATGCTATCATCAAACTGTGTAGAAAATTAGAAAAAAAAATATATTTTGTGTAAGTACAACGTATCATAATGGTACACACAATATAAGGAATATGTACATAAATAATGTACGTTATGAGAGTCTATCACGTTTTGATAACCGCGACAACAAAATAATGTGCAATTTAATTTTTATGTTAGACATTAACACACACACAAAAAATAAATAAATAAATAAATAAATAAATAAGATAGACTATGTGATGACAAATATTTTATAAATTTTATAAATTATTTTTTGTGCAATGATCTTGAATCAATTCGATCATCGAATCACACGATATAAATATGTATATGGTGCAGTCACAGAGTGCACTCGAATAAATGGTAATTCATCGATCGAAATTATGTTATTTTGTGAACAATCATATAGCACACTATACATTATTGTTCTTTCTGTGGTTCTGTGTAAGAACAAATTATACAAAATAAAATCTATACACATACTGATGACATCCAGTCATATACAGATACATATGAATACTTGTATATATAAAAAAAGTAAACATTTATATAGTATACGTATATATAATCATAGGTCAAATATAAATACTATACTTATCACACCTATATACGAAATACAATTTTGCACTTGTTACACGTTAGTACTATCATGATCAGTAAAATTTTTTTAAGAATTAACAAAACATTTATGCATTTATGTAATCGTATGTTATGTACATAATGTACATAACGTATATACTCTAAAGAATTTTATCTTGTAATTTTCGTGTTATAATACAAATATAATATACACAATGCAATGGCATACCGATCGATAATTGTATAACGAGTAATCGAATACATATTATGTATATGTACGTACAACAAAAAAAGGTATCCAAACCAATCCAAACAAGTTGTTAACCAGTAAATGTCAAATATAAATCAGAATATTTGGCTTGACATTTTATCGAAAATTACATACATACATATACATATACGAGTAAATTTTTATTTAAATGTCAATTTAGAAAGGGATTTTTAAAATGAACACTTTATAGTTTTACATTTTTACGTTTTATACACGGGACACGGATAGATATAGTCTTACATTTTATATGTATACATACATAATATATAAAAGCACATATACAAGTACATAATAATATGTAGTATACGTTCAGTAAATAAATACAAACGCAAATATGCCTAAATATCTGGGGCTGTATAGAATGTCATTACAAAAAATTACATTAAATTTCTTATATTTACCTCATTAATAGTTTAGTAAAATATTAAGGGTATTCACTTAATGTAGTAAAAGGCTTGTAAATCGAGTGAAACGTGCAAATACCCTCATTCTAATAAAGAAAAATACATATACACAACAATTTGCTGATGCTTATTAAATTGATTGAGAATTTTCAAATTTTTCCATTCAATGAAACATTTTTTGATGATCCATTGATCCATAACTTATTTACTATCGATCAAATATTATACAGTAACAGTACACAGTCCCTACAAAATTTTTGATTTTATAACTCACTCTTGTCAATCCATAAATTAATTTATTTTCAATTAATTACAAATGTACGACTATATGTATATGGAAATAAATTGGTCTGTTCACATTATTTGACATCCCAACACATAAAAAATGTTAACGTTGCATAATAAAAAATTGCATAAATATAATGTTAGACATAGACTTAAGTAATTTGTAATTGTAAGGTAACCTAATTTTGTGCTGTTATTCAGATTCGTTTCACTTTTTATTGCTAGATTTTTCTCTCATTTTTTTTTTTCATCTAATTATAAAATATGTTATTTAACAACGAAAAAATAAGAAAGTTACAAATTCAATTAATAGCTTTAATTACTTATCCAGGCTGAGTTTTAGTATATGAGATACGAGTGAGCACATCATATGAGCAATCATTTTTTGAATAATTTTCATTTTGAAACTTTGATTGATGCATAGGGGCTTTTGATCAGAAATATTTTTTTTTTGCATATTTTTTTTTTTTTTTAAAAAAGGAAATACATTTTTTCTTTATTCAATTTTAATTTCAAAAAAAAAAAAAAAGAAAAATCTCACAATGAATAAAGAAAGTAAATAAATGAAAAGAAATTATTATTTGTTATTATCAGAAAAACGTGACATGACTATAAATTACTCGTATTTATAATTTTATTTTTTCAATCACTATCTTCTGTCATCTATCTGTTATTGTTTGTATGATTTTATTATGTTCCTTTTTATAATTGAATTTTCAGTTTTAAAGAAAAATAAACAAAAACAAGAGAAAAAAATATGAATTTTTTTATACATAAATATTAAATACTTGATGCAAATAAATTGCGAAAACTGCAATATTTATCTTATTCCCTATTAAAAAAGATCACTATAAACCTTATTGTATAGAGGTCTTTGCTATTACGTACTTTCTCATTCATTTACTCGTCCATAATATACGAGTATTTTATTTTTCATTTCTTTATCATTTGATAGTGCGATTCCTCCTTTCTCTATATATGTACATATCTAGATACGATAAAATTTTTATTTAAAATAAACTATTCTTTCCATATTTTTGCCCTGTGTTTGTGTATGTATGTGTATAATTTTTTTTTATTTTTAAATTGACAATTCATATTTTTTGAATAAATTTATTTTTCAATGTACACAGGTATTTACGTATGTATATATGATGAGTGTTTTATTTTTATATTATTATTTTCAATATGAATAAATTAATTAATAATCAAAATTATAATAATAAATGAATGAAAACATAATGAAAATAAAGAAGGATATGTAAGCAAAAACAATATATCTACTTATTATCAAATTTATAATGTGCATTCTAATAATTTCCTTGTATAACTTTTTCTATAAATTTTATATCTCGCAAACTATGATTTATCTAAATATCTATGTGTACGTGTCTACATATTCAAATATTTATTACCATTTATTCATAATATAATACGTACATGCAAGCATATTGATATAATGTACATTCATTGATGCATATTTTTTTTTTCCAACAAATATTAAAAAAATAAATAAACAATTGTGAAAAATAAATAAAACATAACAAAATTATAATATAATAGAAATTTTTATATATTTTATTCATGAATTGATATATTATAACTGATTATTTGTTCCACATGTACATATATGTACATATGTACATATATAATGTGGTAGACAGACGAAATATGAATCAATGATAATTCTTCCAGTTCTTGTTTTTATTCGTGTAAACGATAATTCAAAAACCCCCCGGCACACGAAACTTTTTTAAGTATAATTTTGGTTGTCATATATTTTTAATTTTTATTCTCAATTTTCAGTTTTCACTGTCAACTTTAAATTATTATAATCTGTGTACGTTAATCGTTTTTTTTTTACTGTCATTTTTGTTTTTCACCACTAGAAATTCTCTAATTCACCATCATCTTCATTTGTCGCTAAATAATGTTCCTGAAACTTTAATCGAACTTCATTCGAACTTCATTCAAACTTAGTTCAATGAAGTTAGAATGAAGATGTCAGTGATCATTTTAACATAATTTTTGGGTGAAAGAAGGCAAATGAATGATCATTTTGCAACGAATTATATCATTGATTTTGTGTCGTCTGTCTAGCACATAAAATGATGATATTATGAAAAAAAGTGTAATGCAATAAAATAGTTATATAATATTCAATTATGCATACATTTATATATGTGTACATATTTATAAGTGAATAAATTTCCTAGACTGTATTTATATGTATAGTATGAAATGCATATATGTATGTATATACTATCAATTTGTATAATTTATTATTTTATTTATATAAAATAATAAAAATTATACATTTAAATAAATTCCAATTTATATACACACCAACATTCAAGTCAACTATCTACATATTTTCATTCATTCCAATATCTACTGGTCGTCTTATACATTACGTTTGTATGTAAATTTGTTGTATGTATGCGTACTCGTAAATACATTTTATTTATAAATCTTATAAAATATTCAATTTTTTTTTTTCATATTTTTGTTTTACATTTTTCACATACATATGTAATGGATGGATAGATACGATATCAAAGTCATTGGCATGGTCGAAATTCTCACATCTTAATATGTACATTTTAAATTTCATTTGTTTCTTTTTTTCTGCATTTACTTTTATTTTTTATTTTATTTTTATTTTTGTTTTTATATATATAATATTTATTTTATATTTTATTTATATTTCTTCATGTACATACTCGTACTTGTACTCTTACATATACAAAATTGCATGTATTTTTTATTCACATTTAATTTTTTCATTTCGTTGCAATTTTTTTTTTAGTTTTGCAATCATACAATATTATCATAATATTATATTCATTGAATATTATTATTATAATATGAAATTATTCAGGGTCAAAATTCTTGTAAGATTATTATCAAAAACAACAACAATAACAACAATGAAATACATTATACGTATACAAATAATTTCTGTAATATTTTTATTTATACGTATGTAATCAGAAATATTTAAATATTCAATCGGAATGTGTATACAATAACATTACATGTGTACTCGTCGTGTATTGTATATACATTATATTGTCTTGTCTGCCTCTGCCTGTAATATAATGATTATGATTTTTGATATTTTATTCCTTTCATCATTTTTTTTTTTTCATTATTTTTGTCTAAAGTAAATTTAAATATATTCAGTCACATATTACATCTTCTATACAGATAATTACAAATTTTCTCATTACATTCGAGTGCACACATATGTAATTATCCATATATAGGTACCTCTATATTATTGCTGTGTATTGAACACCTGCTGATTGACTGACTATTATAATAATGTACACAGATACACACTTTTCTTAATCAAATACAAAATCACCTTTGACATATGATGCACATACACACTCTGTCACATATAAATGTAATATAAAGACCATTATTACAGAAATGTACATACCGCATAATAATCGTATATGAGGATTTATAATTCATTGAGGGTATTTACTTAACGTAATCCAACTAGAATACACGTATTTATACGTTTTACTAGATTTATGAGACATTTACTAAGCTGAGTGAATACCCTGATTGTAAAAAACATTTTTTAACATGCATGCAAACGCATATACAATCATTCATAATTACAGATTTATTGATAGACATAGATAGACAGCATAGATATGTGAGTACTCGTACATGAATCCACATACATACATACACTCAGACTCAGATGTATAATCATTATATAATTATGATCATAATAAAGATGATGACAATAATATTATGACGATTGCGAATAAATAAGTAGGTAAGGTAGCAAGTATAGTAAATAGTAGCCATATACCTGGAGGTAATTAAGGCTTCTTTTTTTAGTATTAAATCATAGGATGGTCGATAGTCGTTTGGTCACAGTGGTATAAACTACATTGAGCATGAGATGAGTTTGTATTCTCATTCATATTCATCGCCTAGATCGACAGATGTTAATAAGCTGTCTGCGTTGTACGACGAGTATGTATCCTCTTAATTGTACAAGCTAATAAATACTAATATTAGATAAATATTTACAAACAAGTATTGTCGTATGTATGCATGTATGCACATGTGTACAATTGTACATTATGCATTTATGGTGGACAACAATAATTTATTGTTAATTTTATTATGAAAATAATAACTACCTACCGACAATCGACAATGTGCAAATAAATACACAGATTAGATCTGTCATCATCGATGGACAACAATATAACACCGCTATATTTACAATGTTTATTTTATTAAATTAAAATTTTAAATTTAAAATTGCAAATAAAAAAAAAATTTGTTTAATGGAATTATTGTATTACATACATACTAACTCGCATTCAGAGTACCACATATTATTTATACTCGTATACAAGACACAAGTACAATATTTAGTTAAATGAAATTCAAATTAATTTGAATTTTAAAATGCAATAATTTATTGTAAATTAATTTATTTGAAAAAAAAATGCAAATCATGGCATTAAGTGATCATTAATCAATTATTATTTTTTTTTATACGATTCAACTACACTTGTCATACGTGTGTGAATGGATTTAGAAGAGCCAATATCGTTCTATTCGCATCAAACATCACAGCCTATGTGTGCATGCATATTCATGCGTGATTTATAAAAAATAAAAATAAAATATAATTCACCATTAAACACTCAAACTCAAAGCATTGACAATATTAAATATTTCACTTTAGGTTTGTGTTGTGCACGTTGAACACATAATGTGTAATTGTGATGCAAGTGCAAGAGTATACCGATATAAAATGATTGTAATACAAAATTTTTGAAATATATTTAAACAGGATTTTAGAAAATTAAATTAAATGCAAAATTTTTGTAAATTTCAAGAGGAAAATTCATGTTCATTTTTTTTTTTATATTTGTATAATATTTCGCATATAATATTTGTATTTATTTATGTATACAATGAACGTTTTTTGGTTGATGTGTAAATATAGGAAAATATAATTAATAAACAAAGGATTTATTATGACAAAATAATTATAATTTTATATTTACATATTATCTATAAATAAATTTAATTAAAAAAATAATTTGTATCAGTACAAGTGCAAGTAGAGGATAGTGTACATATAGAGGATAGATAGATAGGTAGCCATTAATTTATCAAAAAAATAATGTTTTGAATCAATATCATACATCACATAATTATAGTAGTGAATAAATCGAAATGAAAAACTATCGAAAAAAATTATAAATCATTCAACTCTTGTGTCTGATCATACTGTCATACATACAAGACAAGACATCAACCATTTACATATCTCTACAAAGATTTTTAAAAATGGCGAAAGTATATTTGAAAAATTGAGGACATATTTAATGCAATATCATCAACTTTTATTTAGTTTCCATTTTGTTTGAAATCAGTAACAATTACTTGAATATTTTTATTAAACGGTATCAGTAAA
Source organism: Villa cingulata (assembly GCA_951394055.1). NCBI lineage: Eukaryota > Metazoa > Arthropoda > Insecta > Diptera > Bombyliidae > Villa > Villa cingulata. The sequence continues at coordinate 2,582,101 of OX596019.1, read as the reverse complement.
TTCAATTAATTTTAGATATTTTCTCTCTTATAATTACAGAGTTGAACTTGTAATCAAATTTCTGTACAAGAGAATGAATGGTTTGCAATCGGCCTTAATTCATTTTGAAGTTTATTATTGACATGAACTTTTAGTTTATAAAATTGCACATTTTTTTCATGATAAATAGGTTTTCATGAGATGGGTTTAAAATGTAAACCTTTACCAAAATCTTGAGTATAATTACAAAAAAAAAATCGATAATAAAAATCAAAAATTTTCATAATTTTCCAATGTTTGTAATTGTAAAATAAAAATTCCTTTAATCAAATTTCAACAGATAACTAATTTTTTTTTGTTGCAAACATTTTAGTCATCACTGTATACTGTTTATGAAAACATATAGGTAGATAGTGTAAAATAAGTTGACCAGAATCTATACAGACATACATATGTATAACAATCAAAGTATGTGAATACATTTTGTACCATATTTACTTTTCTATTTGGACTTTAAAAAAAAAAACTCTTTCACCTTGCATTCAATATTTTATATAATACTCGATACAAAAACGATACTTAAATAATTTTTGAATATGTTGTATGTTATTCTTTGAAAAAAAAAATTTCCAAAAAATCATTAATTATTATTAAAAATTTTTTTTTCCTTTTACAAAAGTACTCATACTCATATGTATTCATTAATTTTTTGACTCTGACTTTAATTATTATTGTAATATACTTTGTACACCCAAAACAACTCATTTCATTGACCTCTTTTGTATTTTCATTTAAAAAAAAAAAGGTGTAAAAAAAGAAATCATTTTTTTTTTCAACAACAAAAAAAAAACGCAATTCAAATTAAACAGTTTGAAACAATAATAATAATAATAATCGAAGAAGAAGAAAAAACAAAAACTATTTACCCGAACAATAATATCTCATTTTTATTTTCTATACTTTTTTTATACATTTTAATTTAAATTTAAATTTTTCGATGTAAAATTTTAAATATTATGTATGCACGTTCACATACATATATGATTTATTTTATTTTTTACTTTTGAAAATCATCCATTGTTTTTGAGAAGGTTATTCGTGAAAATAATGCCCCAAAGAAATATTTAAATAAAATTATACAAAATGAAAATTAAAACAAAAATGAAACAAAAAACAGAATTAAAAAAACAATCCAAAAAGAAAAAATCTCTACACAAAAAAAAATTAATAATAAACTTAATAATTTCGTATACACATAAATTTTTGAGAATAAAAGAAATATTTATTATTAGGTGTTTTCGATTTGGCAATTTGATGTACTTTTGAGTAGGAAAGGTAAATGTCTCTGCTAAATCAGTAAATGTCTCTACTCGCAGCTATTCCTGGAAAATTTTTCAAGTAGCTAGAAATAGATGCAAGTAGTTACGAATAATGTTTGTGTCGATCGTTTTAACAATTTATCCTAGACACATTTTAGTACTCGCAAGTTCTTGAAATTGCCAAATCGAAAGCACCTATTATGTATTTCTACATTTTTAATGTCAGTACAGTATGCATTCTCGATTATAGGAATTCTCAATTTTTTTTATGACACTTCAGTTTTGGGCATAATAGCATTAACACAACATATTTTTTTACAAATTCAAAAATAAAAAAGCTATCAAAAAGCTATCTATGTACGAGTATATACTATTTCTAGTGAATATGTACTCGAAAATTAGTTAGTATACAACAACCAGTGCAACCTACCCAGTACAATAAATTACACTCAATGATATTAAATTAAAAAATATTATAATTGTATCGTTTTTTTTTTTATAATAAAAAACAAAATTATTCAATGAAAATACATGAAAATGAAAAATTTGCAATATTATATATTATATCCAATTAAAATGAATTAATGAAATTCATTTTAATGAAATCTTTTCAAAATAAATAAATAAATAAAAAAATATATATAAATATATAAATTCACGCATATTATTGAATGTATACATAATGTATAAAATAAACATATAATTTTAAATATTTCTAATTAAATAATTTACCCAAAAAAAATAAAATAATACACAAAATAAATACACATTGGTATAATAATGTGTTTAAATTATGAAAAAAAAAATTAATTTTTAAATTTACAAAAAAAAATCACACATATTATGTCTCCTTAATGTGAAATTTACTACACCAACATATAAGTGTACATATATCCTCTGGGTATAAATATATGTATAATACTCGTACATCAGCCTATAAATGCATGTACGTATATTATGCACTTGTACTTGTTTATGAAATGCTATAAAATATAATATAATTTCAATAAAAAATTCAAGTGGCTTTAATCACCTTTTAATTAATTTTTCTCTCATTTTTTCTTTTATTTTTGTGTTTTTTGTTCACAACATTGTTATAAAAATGTTGAATTTTAAGTATATACAAAACGTAAATTAAATCGTAGACAGACGAGACGGCATAAAATCAATGACACTTTCTTGCAAATGATCAGTCATTTTTCGTTTGCCTCCCCAAATTAAGTTAAAATGATTAAAATGATCACTGACATCTTCATTCTAACTTCATTGAAGTAAGTTCGAAAGAAGTTCGAATGAAGTTTCCGAAACATAATTCAGTGACGAACAAAGATGATGGTGAATTAGAGAATTTCCAGTGGTGAAAAATAAAAATGACATCAAAAACAACGATTTATACAAATTATAATAATTTTAAATTGACAGTAAAAACTGAAAGTCAAAAATATATAACTGCCAAAATGATCATTGAAACAGTATCTGTGTGTGAGGGGTATTTGTCTTTCTTTTTTTTGAATTATCATTCACACGAATGAAGACTGAAAAAATTACATAAATATCATTGATTTGGTTTCGTCTATCTACCGCATTGCATACTCGATTTTGTATAATTATATTGAATATTTTTTTTATGAAACTCTTTTGTTTTTACCACATTACATTTTTTATATAATTATCGTATATATTTTATGTTCATATATACATCGATTAATTATATGTACATATTTATATCTACCTATATATGCATCTGCACATATAGGAAAAAAATTAAAACAATTCACATATTTATGCCATTATTATGTTTGTACTGTCATTTTTTATTTTTTTTTTTTTTGTTATTTTTTTTTCAATTAATGTACATTTATAAGTGTGTACACTGTACATAAACATTCATACGTACATGTACATATGTGAATTCAGGTGTGCATTCAGTATATGCATTTAATACTTATGGGATTATTATGAAAATTATATTACAAATGTGAATTATATATAAATGTATATTATCCATGTTATATACTCGTATGTATACGAATACAGTATTGAGAATATATGTAACTACATAATTAAAAAATAATGTTAAAATTACAAAAAAAAAAAAAAATTTAAATAAAAATTCGAAATATAAAATAAAATGAAAAGAAATATTGACTGATATACTGCAAACTCATATAATCGAACTTTATACGTATACTATCGTACATTATTATGTACATACGTATGTATGTGTATATGTATAAATTTTTTTAATGAGTAACCACATATTAAATTGGACGATCAATCAAATAATTTATTTATAAATGTACACATATACGAGTATATACTTGTATCTACATACATATATGTATGTATGCATAACATACTATCGCATATGTAATATAAAGTGCATTACATGTTAAATGATTTATTAACATTACAGAAATATAAGTAAGCATTTATATGGTATGTATGTCTACTGCATACACACTTTTCATTTAAAAAAAAAATGTAAAAAAAGTAAAAAATAAAATAAAAAATTTGAAAATATTCGTAAATGAAAGTATAAAAAAGAATTTTTAAAAAAAATATACATATATTCCACATACCAATACATATACAATTAACTGTGGATGGTTAATTAAGATGATCCTTTGATCATCAATTAATTGACATGTGAATCTTAATCGTTTGATTTGTAAATAAGAAAATTAATTTTTAATGCGATTTTATATACTTTTGTGTTTTGTTTTGATTGCGATGAGATTTAATTTTTGTTTTTTATTTTATTCTCCTTGTAATGTCAATTAATTTGTTCATTTGAAAATGATATTGAAATGCATATGTACATACATACGTGGTGTGGATGGATGAAAAAAATAATAGCGAAACATAGAAAAATATACTACCAATTATGTGAAATTAATTAATTATAAATTAAAAAATAACAAAATGTAAGGTGAATAAAATCGAATATGGTTCTAGTTTAAATGTTAATTTCAATGTGCAATTTATTGTCGAATATGGATTATATTGAAAAATGTTCAAATGTTAAATGTTAAATGTTTTGAAATGTAATTGTTTCCATAAATAATTTTCTAATTTTAATGTAAAATAAGTATAATTCTATAGTGGAAGTTTTATGTTAATAGGAAATTATTTAGTATACGACGAGAATAATATATGGTATAAGTCCTAGACTAACTTATAAATACTCGTATACTCGTATAGCAACGATTTGTAGACCATAGTTAATAAATTATTTTCGATTCGCCTTCAAAAATTTAACAAAAGTCATTGATTTGTTTATGGACATTTATTTTGAGAACATGAAAATTGCTACTGTTTTTCTTTAATTCTTTAATTTCGTTCTTTCATTCAAAATTCAATTACATCCACTTTGAATTTTTATTCTTTTATGAAAGTTTATAGTAAATACAATCACAACTTCTTATACCCATAACTCAATAAATTTAATTTCAATTTAAAGAAAAAATGCCAACCAATATATTATTTGCTTCTTGCAGCTGTGAAATACGAATATAATTTTTGAATATTACATATCTTCGTTTCGAAGTACATATGTACATACTTAGGTATGGTATGTGAAGTTTGGACAGACAATCAGCTATGTATATTTTTCACAAAAATACTATGAAGTGGATCTAATTTAATTTCGATGGTTATTATGTACGAGTATATAATACTTTGATTTATTAAACGTTTTCAATATCGAAACGATCAAATGATCGCTTATGTTTTTACATTCAAAAGAAAAAAATCGTAGAAAATCTTAGCAAATCTGATACCCTTTGAATTTTAGAAACAAAAAAATTCTTCATATATTAGCGTTCGAAAATTCAATTTACTGTATATACGAAGGAAATCTAATACTCGTACTTGAATAGTACATATGTACGATTATGTATGTAGATAAGCGCATGTTTACATAATAAAGGGTGATTCATCGTATGAATTAAGAAACTAACACACAAAATTAAAAATAATTGTGAAAATTTTATGATGAACTTAAGGATTGATGAGGTACGCTTGAGGTGATCCATCCTAGAGGTTCAATTTTGAATCACTCAACTTACTCGAGCATTACGCCTGGAGTATATGGTCAAAAAAGCAAGTAATGTTTGTGCCCTAGGCATCGCCCTCAACTGGGTGTGATATTATAGGATATTATATGAGGAGGAGGCCAATTAAACGGTTCAAAACATGATTCACGCACTGCACATCACTAGTAGCACTGCCTTGTTGAAACCAGATGTCACCGGCATTATTAAATGGACAATAATCACTAGTTATATGTCAAAGAATTCCCTACATACATACATATATTGAGAAAAGTACTTTACAATGAATCACCCGATAATTATATGCTTGCACTTTTAAAAGTTTATAACTCCTTTAGCAATGAAACAATTTCATATTTGTATTTTTTGTTTTTTGATGTACACATAATGCTGCTACTACTGCAGGAATTATGTAATCAATTTCTATTTTTTGTTTTACATTTTTTCTAAAAACTCTATATATAGCTTTTATTTTTCCTCTCTAAAATTAATATTCACATTTACCTAAGTATAGTATTATATTCACATAATTATATGAATATATGTATATTCTAAAAATATGAAACACATATTCACATATATGAATGTATGTATGTACATATAAATTCGAAAAATTTCTATGCATACATAGCAGAAATTTATTTCTACATTTATGCTCGACCTTGACTGAAATGGCATTTTTTTTTTAATTTTGAATTTTGTTAATATCTTTAGCTACCTTATGATACTGCATCTACACTATTATGTACTTCAATTGTATTCTCCTCTATCTCTATATACTTATACTTATATAGTACGTACATTCTGTTACTTCAATAAATTTTTTTTCAATTTTCAAAAATAAAAAAGATCATCAAAACCTAGTCTGTTTCTTTTGTTTCTGTACACTTATATATATACCCATATTTTTACTAAAAATTTCTACAGAGATATGCTTGGATGGATAGATAGATGGATAGATGGATGGATGGATGGATGAATGAATGATGAGATGAGTATGACGACAATACAATCTTTCTATTCGTTAAATATGCACATTATGTACGAGTATGTATATACATATACGACGATCAGCAGTTACAACAATATTTTATGTATGCACACTCTTAAGTCTTAACTTAAAAACTATCCATTTATTTTATCTATGTGTATCTATCTATAAATTTATCTTCTCATCTATCTTGTAATGGTAAAATCAAATGAAAAATAATAAAACTACATATGCATGTAAGAAACATAATTATAATAACAAATTTTTACATATGTTTCATTTATTTTCTCTGTTGTATCTCTGAATGTATTGTATTGTTGTTGGTATAATATCTATAATTCTATACTTTATCCATTCATATGCTAGAGTAGTACATGGTAATACGTAGTACGTATAACCGTATAACGTAGTACGTAGTACCTAATCGTGTATACATATATATGTACACTGCATACTTTTGAAATCTTATTAATTTTAGTATTTTCGAAATATTCAAATTGCCTATTCTATACACATTCAAACGAATGATGCATACTCTCGCATACCGAACACATACATATATTTTGTGTTTTTCATATTTTCTTCTTCTTTTTTTATTTGTTTAAATTAAAATCTTGTATTCAAAAGCTATTAAATGTTACGATTTATTGATAAATAAATATTATGGTTAGTACCCAGTGCACACTTGTATTATATCACTGTCACTAGCAGTAAAAATGACTAAACAATCGATAGGCCGTAATCTTTGAAAATGATCCAAGTCCATTTTTTGGGAAAACAAATTGCAAATATTAAATGATAACATAAATGCTTTATCTTCGTTTTAAACAATTCCCAAGAAATAAATCACAAAACTTTTAACATTTTGTCAATATAAATTTATCCACTCTCACAGTTAAATATGATTTACATTCGGTATCATTCAAATAAAAAGGCTCAAGTATACTACACCAAATTGTGGTATACCAACTGACCTACTGTTCTCGAAATACATATTCATTTTCTGGCCTGGCCAAGCAAAAGTTTAAGGAAAATAATTTTTAATTTTTCATCGACTATTTCCAACTTTCATTATCTCTAAAGTTCATTAGATCATTCTAATAATATATCAGTCTAAGCCCTATCGCTGTCCTGTCATGTAAAAGAGTTTGCTTCTCTACCAGCAACTCAGTGGTTCGTAATTCATGTTAAACTATTCGTTGTAGTTCGTAATTCATTATAGTAATAAGTCAATAGAACTCACTTCAGTGAAAGCTCTAACTCACCTAGAGATGTAGTGCTGATGATAATAATGATGATCTTCGAATTAATAAAATCACTCCGGCTTAAATCACTTTCAAATAAAACAGTTCGCAGTTTGCTATTACTATTATTATTATTTTTCGTTTTTATAAATTTTCTCAATTTTTAAATTAGTTTTATTTTATGAGAGCATGCATGTACCTACCTAAATGTTGTAAAATGATAAAATATATAAGTACATAAAAGATAATAAAAATGAATCGCAAATCACTTGCCATAAAATTATCTTGAATACCAACATTAATTAAATTACAAAACTATCTGACAGAAATTTATATAAAATGCGATTACTTACATAAATGAATAAATGAATTTCGTATACATTTTCGAACATACGACTGTGACTTGTTCCAGTATCATTATGATGGCGTGACAAATATGACGAAAATAAAATTAGCATTATAACTAATAATTTACTAAATATGTATCTGAACTGTGTATAATAATTATTAATTATATGATATGTGGATTATTATAAATTTCATTCAACACATAATAATTACATAAAGACTTCTCTACATTTGTAATATTGTACTGTAATTAAATATTCACACATAATATTCTCTTCTTCTCAATTTCAATCCTAAAAGTTTAAATTAACAAAAAAATTAGCTACAGTACAGCGTACTATACAGATGCACACATTTATGCAACAATAAGAATACGACGATTATGTATATGACATTCAAAGCCAATCCACTAAAGATTTAGTAAAAAGAAAAATTGCATATAAACAGAGAAACAGTATACATAATTCACTTACAAATACTACTGATACGATATTATGGTGCCTGAAGCTGAAGGCATTAAAAATTAAAATTCACAGCCTTGACTATTTGCCTATTTGCTATTATCACACGCAAATAATCATAACAATACAACACAAATTATTAGAAAGGTATACAAATATCTACTACCAAAAATGAATTCAAATTTTTTTTTAATGAAATGTTTGGCAAATACCGAATTTTATTTCATTTATTTAACTAAAATAGCACATTAAAATATGTGATGCTATAAAAATCAAATCATATCATCGCATTATACGGTTATAAAAAGTAAGAAACATACACACTCTGTGTGTATACATAGCATATGAACAGCGTATATTGTAGAAGGTTGAGTAAGGTTCGAAGTCAATTTATAAATGAAATTCCATAGATAAACTTTAGAAGAAGAATATAAGTACTAAAAACAAAATAGTTAAAACAAAACTACAAAAAAAATAAATTAAATAGGTTCATTCACACGACTCCTTCCGAATATATACTAACGTACATATATTCTATACTATACGAGTACACATAATGATTGTACCTATTTACCTATAAAAAAACAATCTGAAATCTGTATCTAGCTCTCAATCTATCATCAGTTCAGTTTAGCCTTTTTTTTATGATTTTCTGTGCGATATTCTCATTCATTATTTTAATACATTACAAATGGTAATTTGTAATACATTCGTATTTCGTATATAATATATGCACTCTCATATACACGTAATCGTCATAATGATGTATAATAAAGGTTTGGGTTGGGTTTTTTTTTTTTGTTTTTTTAATTTAATTTAATTTAATCCTCAAAAATAAAATTAATTAATATTTAGAACTTGAAAAGTTTTAAGTTCATATTATACATTTGGAATGTTACTAACTTGTTATAAAGTAAAAGATAATACATGAAATCAGAAACTAAAAAAAAAGTAAAAAAATATAACACAAACACTTACCTTTTCATTATTACTTACATATACATAGATATATCACTTCTTCTTGTACACTCTCATATGTGTTATAATCATCGTGTAACTTCTTATAGATTTCCTTCTGTTCCCGCAATTTATGTGTGCCAGCTAGCTATCTATAACTATCATGGAAGTACGTATTTATATCAAATTTGCTCGTAAAACAAAAATGAGAAAAGAAAAAAAAACATGTTGTTAGAAAAGATAATTAATTATTGTTTTATTCAGAAGTCAGAAATGCAATTTTTGTTTATACAGTGCGATGCGATACAAAAGATAGAAAATTTACAATTCTTATATTTCGCATGATAGTATAGTTACCTGTCGGTTATAGTTGGTGTGTGTGTGTGTGTGAATATTTCGAGTACAAGTTTGAGAGTTGGATTTGGTTGGGTATTGGATTCATGTTTCTCTTTTTAATGTACATTTCATGCATAAACATTTAAACATACATTTATAGATTGTTTTGGATGGATACAATTACTTTTTTGACACAGCCTTAATATATCAGCATTGTATAATCATCGTCATCATCATCATGATCATCATCATCATAATCACAATCATCATCTTTTTAATATGTGTATGCTTCATATCATTGCAATAAACATTTCGTATCATTAGCACGGTTAACTACAAATTATAAGAAGAAACGAAAAATGAATAAAAAAAAATGTAAAACAAAATAGAAATTATTTTATTATTCAAATAACTCAGATATCAAGTTAAGTAATAAACGTAATCATAGTGTATAAATATAAATGGGCTGTAGTGTATATATGAGATATTATAGCCTATTATAGCTAAACTAGCATTTTATATTTTAAAATTCTCATTGTACATTATACCATATGAAAATATGGGTAGAATTTATATATAGATAGGATCATGGGAAATGGCATATTTATATGTACTCTGTCTCTGTATATGTTTACAAAAAATTACAAATTTACGGCTATAAAAAATATTGAGAAGTTGAATATAATACATTATGTGTGCTCATATCGAGGTATACGGGTAATACAGTGTGATGAAATGTATGTAATTTCAGACTGATTCTGTGTATATTTGTGGTTTAGTGATTTCTAGTTTTTTTTTGTTTTTATTTAATTCATTATATAAACTGAAATTTCAATCAAAATTCTACAATGTACTTATATAATGAAATATATATAAATACTCATCGTATATGTACCAAAATGCTCTATGCTCTATACTCTACAAATTCATCACTACAAATTACTTACAACTTATACAGTTCATGTATTCCTTTTTTGTTTTTATTGCCGCATTTTCTTCTACTATATACATATTATATTCACATCGTCTCTCATCATCATCATTCATCATCAACATTATCATTATTATCGTCATCAACATATAATATCAAGCAACATCATTATAATGTTAATATCATTTTTTTTTTGCTTTAAGATTTATCATTTTTATCTTATTACAGAAATTCCTATATGATTATAATATTTTTTTTATTTTTTTCTAAAATTTCTTTTTTTTTTAATTTTATTTATTTTATACTTTTTTGTTTTAATTCAGTCATACCTCATATACTCTCTTTTCATATGAAGAAAAAAAAAATAAATAAATAATTCTGTGGTAGGTAAATATCTCTGAAAGTAAGTAATTGCATACCTATGAACATCATGTACGTAACATAAGTACTATAAATGCATGTATAACGTATATGAGTATAATTTTATTTTGTTTTTTAAAAAATAAATTAAACAAATGTCAGAAAAAAAAAAATAAAATGAAATGTACGATTGGATTAGCATCTACGTACATATAACGTGTAGATCCTTCTTCTTTTACCTACATATTCTTCATTTTCTTATTTATTTATTTATTTTTAACTTATTTTATATCAAAAAAAATTATTTTATTATTCTTTATTTAATAATAATGAGTTTATCAACCTTTTTTGTATATATGTATGATGTGCAAATCTAAATAAATACGAGAGTAATAAAAAAATACGCAACAAAATATACTCATAATCGTATACATATATGTATGATGGTAGCGTAGCATAACGTATGTCGGTATGTGATGATATGTATGTATGTATAAAAGTGTATAAAGGTGTACTCTAACATATATTACTTATACTTCAGAGGTTGAATGGTTAAAATTCAAAAAGAATTTCGCAGTTTATATTCAATCTTCTCTTATACTACCTATTTTATATTATTCAATTTAATTTTCCAAGCACATCCGTCGTAACATGTTAAACAATAAAAACCAAAAATAAAAAATATAAAAGAAAAAATCAACACTAAAAAACAGAATCAAAATAAAAAGTAAAATAAAAATAAACCAAGGCATTAAAAGAAAAATAAAAAAAATATATATGATACGAAATATTAAATAAGCGCGCACGACACACAGGTTTATCGTAGGTCATGGAATTTAAAATGAAAAACGTATACGAATATGGAGTGTACGTAACGTAGTAAAAAAAAAAAAAAATAAAGTAACATTAAAAAATAACTCACACGCAATTTAAAAAGACGGATTCATATATCATTTTATTTTTCTATCTTAAACAAATAAATTGTAAAATATTCGTAGTAAAAATTTATGTTTACGAATGAACAAATAAAATGAATGCCTTTGTGATATGTGCATATATACTCGTAAATGTGCAGCATTTATGCATAATTGTGTACGTTAAAGAAAAAAAATGCTTTTTTTAGGCTGCTTGCAGATTACATTAGAATTTGTATGGTTTTCATTTATCAGAATTATGATGTCAACTTTGAAATGACCCCATTTGCGTGTAATGAAATTTACCATTTCACATTTCATAAGAATCTTCTTCCCATTTCATAGATTCGCAGGTCTTTATAGGCCGTGGCTTCCTCAATAATTTGAGATAATTCATTTTGATCTCTATAGCCTTCGTTTTGTAGATTGCAATCCCTTGACTTTCACCTTTCTTAAATCTGCTGCTTGTAAGTCTGGCTTCTTGAACCTATGTATTCCATTCTTCAAAATTTGTATGAAATCCGGCAAGAGATCTTCGTTAATTATTTCTCTAACTGAAATGTTCTGAAAGATTTACACTTAACTTACGACTACTGGGACGACAATTTTTCTAACAGAATTCTTGCAATGAACGAAAATCACACAAATATTCTGATGCAGTGTCTGCGAGCAGCATAATTAATTTTTTCTCATTTTTTTCTTAAAATGTTCATCTTCACATTTTTATATTCTTTTCTCGGTTACAAAATATATGCAATTTGTTTTTTTAAGATTTATGATTTTAATCATTTTTTTAATGTTTTATGGCACATTGTACATAAAGTAGATTTGTATCTGATTTCAAAAACTGAAAAAGGTGTTATGTGTAGGTAGGTATGTTATGTGCAAATTTGTACTTTACATACGAGTATACTACACATAAATACACATTAGATAAGTATCTAATGTATAATTTTTAAAGTTAAATAAATTGCGCACATTTTACAATTCATTCTTCTAAGCAAATAAAAATGAAATTTTAATTAATTCATTTTTATTCATTTTTTTTTATGGTTTCTGTTTTTTTTTTTTCTTTTTAATTTTGTTGGGTTCTAGTTCTCTGTTATAATTATGTTGATGTTAATGTTAATTTTTTTATTATTTTATGTGTGGAAAATTTTAAATGAAAATGAATGAAAAAAAAATAAATAAATAAAAGAAAAACTCATCTCAGTGACAATGTGGAATGTAATGTAACTGACTTGAATATGACACAATTTTCAAGGACTCCATATATCATACGGTGCAAATCTGTACATGGTATGCATATACATATGTACCTATGTATGTATATAAATAATTTTATATTTCACACCTAAAAAAAAGGATTATTCCATTTTGAAGCTAGTAACAAAGCAAAAAATAATGTTAAAATAATAAAATGAATTGTTATTTTAAAAGAACATTTTTATGACAGCAACACCCACACACAGATATTACACATTCAGTCTATAATAATAATTATAACTACTATACAATTGACAGTACATATTATGTTTGTAAACTAAAAATAAATAAATAATTTATTAATATATAGTTACCTACCGACATAGGTATAGACGACAAGTAAATTTATAATATTATATAATCACAAGAAAAGAATCATTATTATGTGCTACGTTCATACATATACACGAGTTGTTTGGGTTTGAGTTCGTATATGAGTTACCTTATGTGCATACATATTTCCAATACAATATCCATGTATAGTTTTTTGTATTATTAAATTCAATTTCGTAACCGCATATCATTTATGCATACAAAAATATTTTTTTTTACCTTGAAAATAATATTGTAGAATATTTGCTGCGTTGTTGTACATACGAGTACAACATGTACATCTTTTATGAGGTTTTGGTTTGGTATTTTTTTTTTTATAATTTTTATATTTTATATACATAAACTTAATGATGTGCATATACAGGAAAATACCTATACTCAAAGAGTAAATATTAATTAAAAGTTTATAGATGATGATGATGATGTTGATGATGGAGATTGACCATATTCATAGAAAAAAAAAAACATCATCTTTTCGTTATTTTTCATTTTATATAAATGTACGAGTAATGTTATAAAATTTTATATTGTTAATAAAATAATTAAATAATTTTTTTTTGTATATATTTTTCCTGTGTATATATGGGGAATATGTAATAGAGTTATAAGAAAAAAATTTATTTATAAAATATTATTTAAAAAAAAAATTCTTTTTTTTTTGTCTTTATAGAGTTTTTTATTATATTTATCATCATCATATGTGGATTGTGCCATTCCAGCCGGAAGTAATACATATTTACCACCAGTTAATGGTTATAATTATCCAAAACCACCATCACCATTTCCAGTTACCACAACGGTAAGAAAATGACAAAATATAATAAATACATTAATTTCTATACATGTGTATGTATGTAATAACAATATAATTATTAAATTTATAATTAATTTTATGTATCTATACATATAGATACATTACTTGTGTTACGTAAACATGACATGTATGTTCACTTATCATAATGTACAAATTATAATATATGGATATTATTGTGCACGTACATAGATGCAATATAAATATATAAATTTTTTTAAAACTTTTATTACAATTTTAAATTAATAATAACCAAGGATATAAATTATATGCAGGTACATATGGATATCTTCGTAAATTATATACAGAAAATATGTTTATATGTGTGCTGCATATCTTGAATGGCATACTTGTGAGAAAATATTTATACCACCAAAAAGAAAAAAAAAAACGAAAAACTAAAAACATTAAAATTTTCATATTTGTATTAGCCTGTATGTACACTCTTATATTATTTATGTTCATCTTCATATTCATACATTTGTATATTATGTATACATGCTTCTGGAAAAAACACAATAATTATACGAGTATACAGATGTACAGTGTACACATAGTATATACATTTAGAGCTTAGAGTTTGTTGAGGCTTTTAATTAAGACATTAAAGCACTTTAAGTGTAAATAAATTTATTTCATAATTATAATGCACGTATATAGTACATGCATTATAAATGAAATCATGTAGAAAAGGATATACACTAAATCGTTATGATTTAATCAGAAAATAATGTAGATAAGTTCAAAAATGCAAATATATTATTTTGAGTAAATTTCAAAAATATCCAAATCTGTAGAGCATGGACAAGATCCATAGTAGCATTTGCATCAGAAACGTGGTATTTAGTCCAGAGAGACACAGAGAGAAAGAAAAAATCAATAAAACATTTCACATGAAAAATTCTCCCTAGAGTTGTTGGGCTAATTAACGATAATGCCATTTGGAAAATTAAATGAAATAATTAAATAGCACAAGAATGCAAAGGAGCCATAATATTACACATTTTACTAGTATTAATATAGGTTAAGATGACTGAAAAATTTAGTTAGAATAAGTGATGTTCGAAGTGCGATGAAAGCTTGGGAATGTAAAGCAGAGAAGGTTAAAGACCATTTGGTTAACCTAGAAAGCGTTGGCAAGATAATGTGATTACTAAATGATATCCGAACATTGAAGATAGATAATATGGTTTCAAAATCCTATAAGGGACGAAGCTTCTTAAAGGAACGTAATTGAAAAAAAAAATTTGGACTTAACCTCATTGGTTTCGAGAAGGACTTACATTTATGAGTGATATTCATGTGTAGTATATAATTTAATAAAGTTCCTATAAATTATCAATTTATAAATTAATTATGTGTTGATGTATCTACATAAATTTATAATTTCATATTCTTCAAAATTAATTACCTATAATTATATTATGTAAGAATGTATATAAAAGTGTATACATGTACTTCACAAATTAATTACAGAATAGAAAATAGAGTATGGTAAGTAATATATAATTGTGGTTGATTTGTTATGTATATGATGATGTTGATGCTTTATTATAATATTGATTGATATATTATAGAAGTGAATAACTTATGAAATTCTTTTAATATGGGAACATTCAGATTTATATTTTTATTCTTCTTCTTTTTCATATTTAACGAATATTCATATTTACCCCCAGTGAAAAAAATTATAAAAAATGAATAATAAATTATTTAAAATACAATTTATTATTGAAATTTTTAAAGTTCAGATTTTTAAAATTCCCATATAAATATACATAACTAATACGTCACGTATTCAATATTTAAATCCTTTCAATCGTAGTATATACTTACATTATGTACTCCTATAAAATTACTCTATATAAAAAACTAAGAAATGCAACAGTTTAAAAAAAAATAATCAAAATGTTATCTAAGATAATAAATTGTATATGTCGAATTCTCGTCTACATATACATCTACATATCTGCATTTAATACAAAAAAATTTAAATTAGAAGAAAAAGGCTAAACTATTAAACCGAAATCGAAACTGAAACTCTGATAAAAATCATAAAATCCTAAATACTGGTATTAAATAGGTATGTCTATTTCGTCTTGTTTCTTTTTCGTCGAAATATGCATCAATTCAATATACACATCATGATATTACTATGTTTATATGGGCACGTAAGTATATTAACAGTTTGGATAAAAAGTATGGGAGCCCTATCTTCAAAACACATACATCACATCTTTAAAGAATATGTTTATACATCTTTATGATCTTTGACATCTTTAAAAAAGCAGTATCTTCTCAATAAATTCATTTATATCTCGTGCAGTAATGTAAAACCTAATTCTAAAGATCCCAGCACAAATTCTATGATTTAAAAACTGCAATGGTTTTATCACGTAAAAATGGCAAAAGGTCAAAGTTCTCTTAAATAGAGATCATTTTTGATTAAATAAAATTGAATTTGAATTAAATTTAAAAGAAAAAACAAATGGTTTTAATATTTCACATATTAACGGTCCAATACTTTTTTTCCAATTTAATATTAAAAAATTTATCAGTATAAATACTATTTACAATACACAAATAGTACACTACTACACTCACTGTATTATGTGTGAATTGTGTACTCGAATTCTCCTCACATATACGAAACGAGTATGCATCAATAATATAAATTTTCAATCGATATTTCTTATCTAACCGTTTCTGTTGTTATATAATTTTAATTAAAAATAAATTTTTTTTGTTTTTCATTTTATTTTTCTTCAATAATTTTGTTTTCATCATATACATCTAATGTACATCTGTAAGAGTATTATATATTATATTATAGGATCGATCGTTATTATACTGTTAAAGTTACAATCTTATATAGATGAACATTTATGCAAAATGATGTATGCAATATATACAAATAAAAATGTGATGATCGAGTATATATTTAGATATTATCTATAGGTGAATCTATGAATAAAATGAAACGAATCCAATATTACTTTCATCTCATATATGAACCCATATACATATAACATCACAAAATGAAATTTAATCGAATTATACTAAAAATTAAATCGAAAAATTTTTATTTTATATACTATACATATGTATGTATATATTTTTTATACTCGAATATTAGTAAATTCAATTCAACGAAACTCTTTATATGTATAGGTATAAAGAAATACGATATAGATTTTCTGATATATTTTAAGGTGTATCTTTTTAACAAATCTATTTTTTATTTAAAGTGCAATAAAAATAAAACAGAAACAGAAACCGAAACATAAGAAAAAAGATTTAAAAAAATAAAAAAACAATAACAAAAAATGTTTATGAACAAAAGTCAAATCGACAGGAATAATTTTACTAGAGTATAAATAATGTAGATACTGGATGTACATACATACAACTAAAAGTATTTACAAGAGAATGCTTTTGTATGTAGCTTGTAGCTAGTATCAAAACAAAAAAATATTATTGTAAATAATTTTATGCCATATTATTATTATTATTAAATATAGTGAATTTCGCTTCTTTTCTTTAATCTTTTGCAATTGCAAAAAAATTAAGTATATATAGTGTACGAATCCACCACGAGTCATCATCATCATCATCATATGGAATATGACATGATATGGTATACACGATCTCTATATACAAATAAACATAGACATTTCTATACATAGACGAAATCTATCAAATCAAATCGATTTATAAATTGCAATAAATTGTTATTGTATTATTGAAATGTAGTAAAATAAATAAAACATTAACAAATCTTAAATCTGTACAATTATTGTCATAATATTGCACAGAATACATTTTATCATCAACCAACATCATCATCATCATCAACATCATAAAACGTTGTCTTTGTCGTTGTAATCTTCATCATATCATAATAATATTAAATAATTCTATGTTGTGTATACCTACCAGCATACAAATTTTCATTTTGTAGTTTTTGTTCATTTTTATCTTTTCGATTCATCAATTGAGATTCGTCAATATTTAATCGATTTTATATTCAAATAAAATGCACTATACTCTACACAACGTACATATACTATTGTAATATTTTTTACTTTACATTCAAGTATTGGTATACTGGAAACAACAGAAAAAAACAGAAGAAGAAAATAAAAAATCATAAATTTATTGTTATTACAATTTACGAGTATATGTATTACAGAAAAATAATTATTTGCTTCTGTTTATCTTCTTTTTTACATTTGTTTATTCTGTTTTATATTTTTCGTCTTACTACTGTGTTTGATGGTTTCCTTTTCAATCATTTAAATTTGTTACAAAAATTAATTGTAATTATATAGTCATGAAAATTGCAAAAAACATAAAATACAACTAAAAATTGTATAAACAAATAATCTTTACTGTTTCTCATGTATATATTTCTCTCTATTTCACTATGTGTGTTTGTGTCTTTATAAAATATTGTCTTCATGTCCTTTAGTTACTATAAGAACGTTTTCAAACCTATCACACTTACTAAACACTAGCTCTGCATCATTAAACTTTTCCGTAAACCTCAAATAACTGAATAGTTCAATGACCATGTTTGTTTACAAATAAAAATGTAGGTTAAAACATTTATTGGCTTTTCTTGTAACCACGGATCTTATTTCAATCTAAAATTCACTAGCCAAATACAGTGCAGTATGTAATATAACACAGAAGAGAAGAAGGAGATAAACTAGACCCGTGTAAGCAAGAAAAATCGATAAATATTTCGATCTACATTTTCTTTTATAAACAAACATGGTCGTTGTACTCTTGAGAATTTGGGAAGAAGAAGACGAAGAATAAGAAGGAGAAATAGAAAGAAAAGTAAAATAATAGTTTCTCTTCTCATTTTCTTTTTCAAATTATGTACTGCACTTTGGTAGGAGAGTTCGGAGAAGAATTTCAGATTGAATATGATTTGTATTTGTACTTTTTAATACATTAAATTTAATGGTTCACTTTGTTGAAAGTAAACTAATCACACCAAGGCATACAGCATGGAAGTAAATAATAAAATAGGAGTAAATGTGTGTGTATAGATATCACTTTAATTTTTAAAACATTTAAGGCACACTTTATATGTTGTCAACCATAAATATTTTCTTCAAATCTTAATAATTATGCAAACATTTTAAGAGAATATATTTTTTTACTGTGATTGGTAAAATTATTTTTCTGAAAACGGATATGGGTCTTTCTTTATGTTCTTGTTCGCACCCTCGAGATTTGGCTCCCGATTTTAGTGAACAATTTCAACCTATATAAAAAAACCGAGTATGCCACTATAAATACTCTTCCATCATAAAAGCAAAAAAGATTCAATTTGAATTTACAATTTAAATAGATACCATACTCTGATAGTTTTTTTTTCTCTCAGTTTTGTAGATTACCTACCAACCGACATTCAAAATCTACTATACATAATGTTACGAATAAATGTATGTACATCATATACTCGTATATCAAATTACAGAATTGGAAAATCATTAATGTGAATGTGTATTTGTTTTCATTTTCAATATTTTTCATAATATATATTTTTTTTTCAATCTTTTACATCTACTCCTCCTCTATTTATTTCTTCTTTTTTTCGTGGTTTTTTCTATTTTTTTTTTTTTTCAAATCCATAAAAGTACAAACATATACAATTCAGTAAACCAAACACAAATCCATTCTCTATATGTATAAAATATTTAAATGTTAATATGCTATCTGAACAACGACATCTAAACATTCAACAAATTAAAATATAAAACAATAAATAAAATCAAACACATACACATACAAATGTACGTAAATACAAGCAATAGCACACTACAATAAGGAATAATTGACAAGAAAATAAGAATTTGCACTATAAAAATGAATGTTTCCATTCATGTTAATGCATGCACCTTACTTTTTGAATTTTGAATACAAATAATGCAATTTTTATTTTAGTTTGCAGCAATTTTTAGTTTCGATTTCAGATGATGATGATGATGATGATGATGATGATGAACATCTAAATATAACAACGTATACTATGTACTACAAAAAATTATTCTTAGCTTTTAGATTTTCGGTTTGAAAAAAGAAAAAAATGTTTAGTTAAAAAATATATGCAGCTATAGTCGTACATTTAGAAAAGTCAAAGAATAGAGATACTTGACTACATATGTATCTTTTGAACTTTAAAATTTACTTTAACCAGATAAATAGAGAGAAGAAAAAATTATATGGATGATTGTACATACATCTATATACGAACATATACGAAGGAGCCGCACCTTTGAAATGATTTTCTCATTATATTTTTGTACAGTATATGAAACTCACTCAATTATTTGCTATGCACAAACATGAAGATATGTTTCTGTGTACAAGTGCTTTGAAAGGTGTACGATTTTCCTTTTTCTTTTTCTTCTTCTTCTTGTATTCAATGTTTAAAAATAATTGCATGAATCTATAAAACTATACAGATTGTTATAGATGAACTGCAAAATTAAAAAGTGAATGAAGATTAGAATTTGTATATGGCTTTCATTTTTAACATTTTTCTTAGTTTTTTTTTCCAATGAATAAATTTTCCATTTTGTTAAATTATATAGGGACGACCGCCAGCACCGAGACCACCAGCACCAAGACCACCAGCCCCAAGACCACCAGCACCAAGACCACCAGCACCGAGACCACCACCAACATACCTACCACCACCTGGTCCTGGACCAAGACCATCACCCGGACCCGTCCCAAGTCCGCCAAGACCAGGACCATCACCCATACCAAGACCAAGCCCTGGACCCAGACCAATTCCACCAAATGAATTGCCACCAGATCATCCAGTAAGTATACTATACGCGCCTCATATATAAGACAAGATTCAAATGAATTTCGATTTCTAATTTTATGCAGCTATAAAATTTACAATAATCAAAATTTTTTTATTCGTCTTGCAGGATCACGTACACATACCAGGAATGCCATTCGATTTCGAATATGCTGTAAACGATATTGATACGGCCAACGATTATTCACATAAGGCAGCTAGTGATGGTGATGTGACTCGCGGTGAATATCGAGTACAATTACCAGATGGTCGTACACAAATTGTACGATACACGGCCGATTGGAAAACTGGTTATCATGCTGAAGTATCGTATGAGGGTCAAGCTAGATATCCAGAAGGACCATCTGTATTTGGTGGTCAACCAGGAGGTGGTGGTGGATACAGATACTAAATGAAGTATACACATTCATCATCTATAACATTAAACTCCAAAAAAAAAACAAAAATTACAAACAAAACAAAATTTTATACAAAATCAAATCGCAGCAGTAAATTAATATATATTTTATGTACCCTCAAATTGTTTTTTTTTCTCTATCCCTAAATAGACTTTTTTCTCTCTTATAAAAAAAAATGTAAAATAAATAAACGAGCTGAAGTACGATCGTTGTTCTTTTCTTAAAAAATTTTTCAATCTCTTTTTCCCTAATTTTCCTTTTCTTTTCATGAGTATTAGGAATTTTTAAAAACTAAGTATCTAAGATCATTATGAACCAAGAATTTTCGCAGATAATATTTTTTTTACTGCCATTTGTAAAATTATTTTTCTAAAAACGGATATGTAACTTTCGTTCTGTCATTATTCGCGCCCGGTTTTAGTGAACCATTTCAACCTGTAAAAGAACCAGTGATGGCTATACAACTTATATATTTGCACATAAGTATTTGTTAATATGCATCAAATTCAAAAATTTTATTTATTTTCCAATTTTGTGTAAAAACAAAATTATTCTAAAAGACGAAAATCGTAAAAAGGTAAAAGGTAATTTACATTTTCTATGTATAGACATGGACCGAAATTATATCGCCTTGTTACCAAATAAATATAATTATGAAACCATTCAAAATAAACAATTTAAAATAAAAAAATTAAATAAGAAAATAATTGTAACACAAACCTTTCGAAAAATAATATAATATCGCTGGAATCCGCATATATGGTATTAGTAGCTGGAGCTGCTTTTGTACGTAAGTAAGCACATCACCATCATCATCGTAACAGCTATTTTTGAATGTGGATAATGATTAAAACCATAAAATCTACGTTACCATGATACTACGTATACGAATGTATAAGGTGTATTTATGTATTATGAATATATGTACATATATACCATCATCAACAGCAATCTAAGAATAAAAATAAATGAAAATAAATTAAATACAAAAATACAAAAAAAAAAAAAAACAACAAAAACACGACACATTTTTGGCCAAATAAAATCATCTTACCATATAATAAAATTTAACCAATCCCATTTAAATCCTATAAAATCCTCCTAGTTCAAAAAAAAATAAGAAAAAAAAACATGTATTAAATGCCATAGCAGAATCGTTCTCTTCCAGGACTAACTAACTTTTATTATACAAAAATATCAAATATATGTACATGCGGTGTGTTTATATAGATAGATACTTCTTACATGTATACAAATTTATATAATTCTATAATACGAGTCCTTCTATTATGAATGTATAATATCCTATATTATACACTTTTACATACTTACATATGAATGAATATGGATATTTTTCACTACATACGTATATATATGTATGTATATATTCTGAGTGTTTCTCGTTGTGATAATCTCAAAGATTTATTACATTACAGCTAGGACTTAAAACGCTTTTCTATATTTATTATACACGTATAGGTAAGGTACATAGTGGAACAGTACTTATTTATATGTATGTCCTTTTATGTAGTATTGTATACACATGTATATAATATAATAATCATTTCATTAGAATTTCAATTCAGTATGTGTCTCATATTGCTGATGTAATATATACGAAAATACATAAATATTTTAACATGTTTGTAATAAATGTTACCTATATAGAGCTTTCATTATATTAATAATACGGATAATATCATTTACACACCAAGATATATACTATACTACGCTCCTACATTATACAGCTCACTTGAATCTACATAAATATGAATGGATGTAAATATACAGAGCTAGAGCTAGAGGATATAGGATGGCATTATATCAATAAAACACCTCTCTTTGCATACTAGCATACTAGTAATAATATCTGTTATCCTACAATAGAAAGAAAAATAAAAATGAAAATAAAATAAAAATTATTATAACAGGATTTTACTGATGACTGCCAAGGATTTATATTAATTCATAAAATTTAACGGTATTTCATCATTTTTATATACATATAAGTATATTTCTCGATTAATATCATTTTATAGATTATAGGTATATACAAAAATATTTATACCGTTATACAAACCATATTATATGCGCATATAAAATTTGTTAGACAAACAAATAATATAATTTCTTATTAGAATATCCTTTTATATACGTATATAAACAAGGATAAATATAGATATAAAAATATCAAATACTGGAAAAATACCTTTGTCGTCCTATTTAGAGAAATTTTTTTTTCAACATTATTTTCAAATTTTCTATATTTTGTTTTCTTTTCTATTATTCCAATTTCATATAATATTTTTTAATCTTCTTTTAAATATATCAATTTACTAATTACAGTAAAATTTCTAATTTCCTTTTGTTTTTATCAAATTATCTATATGAATAAAGTAAAATGAAAAAAAAAAGGATATTACCTATTCTATATTTATAGCTAGCAATACCCATACTTTTATTGTGGTGTGTACAAATTTAATACGCATTTAATTTATAATTATATATTTTTTTTTATTTTTTTCTGTTTTGTTTTTTTAATTTTATTGATTTTTTAATTCCTTATTGATCTAATTCTAATATATTACATATTCGTGTATGAAAAATATAAAAACAAATATATGAAAAGTGTATAAAATATGAACCTATATATAGTCATATATAGTATACACATTTATATTTTAATATAACAAATAGACCAGGACATTATACGCAAAGGATGTAATCGATTTTAAAGATTTCGTGATTTTATAAATAAATCGATTAATAATTTATTGTAAAATATATAAGAAAAAAATGTTTTTTTTTTTTTTTTTTGAAGGACATTTACCTCTATATATTTGACACATTTGTAGAGAAATTACTATATGTAATATGGTAGATACACCCATATAGTGTAAAATTTAAGAAAAAAAAATTAAATTGTTTCGAAGAAATCAAACATTCTTTAAGACATTACATCTAAGATAAATGTAAATTTATTTTTTTCATGAAACTGTATTTGGATAAATTTAAAATCTTGTATAAAAAATTTTGTAAAAAAATTTAAAAAACAAAAAAGAAAAAAAGAAATATGTAATTTAAATAAGAAATTAATAAAAATAATTATTATTAATAAATAAATTAATTTAATTTGTGTTGCTTTTTTTTTTTATTAAATTTTATATAAATTTTTCAATAAATAAATCAACCAAAATTCATCAACAATCAACTCAACTTACATATAAAATGTATTTTTCATTTTATTAAAACTTTTTGAAAACTATTTTCTTTCTTGTGCATTAGACCTTCATTAAAATTTTATAATTATCTTATCTTTTCTATTATATATCCTTTTTCTAACCATATTTTGTATACGTATATAGTGCATATATTACCTTTTGTCTCTTAACTATTTAAACATGAATTATTAAAATATCTATCTGTTGTAATTTTGGTTTTTTTTTTCTTTATCTTTTTTCTAAGAAATTGAAAACTAAATTCAACAAACTTTCACATTAAATACAAATTTTTTATGTAACACATGTAATATATTGGAAAATTCATTGAAATTCATTACAAATTAAATCGCCTAAAGAACTTTTCAAGAAATTTGTGCGTACATAATTTTATTATACCCCAATTCTATATGAAAAATTTATTGCTATATACTAACTCGTAAAGGACAATTAAATCAAAATCAAAAAATGTCAAATAATATTATTCTTTTGTTTTATGTATATATGTATGTACGAGTATATAAAATCCTTTTTCAATAAACTAATGATTTTATCCACACAATTTACAGTGATTACATATAATGATGATGATGATTTCTCTTGAAAAGGGATCATAATCATTTGTTTGTTTTTGTTTTTCTCTCTGTCTCTATACTTTTTGTTCTATTTTAATAAAATAATAATTATATAAAATTTTGACATAGTATATGAAAGTCAATTTTTTCATGTTCATCGAAATTAAATTTGTAAAAAAGTTTTCATCTATGGGACGGTATAAATTTATACAGAAATATTTCTCTTCAAAAAACATTGGAAAAAAAAAACAAAGAATTTTAATTTTCTCTTCTCGTTAATCAAAAAATGGAAGTAAAAAATTTTCATAATTGAATTTGTAATCTTTCGTCGTTAAACAAAAAAAAAAAAAAATTGTTTTGCTACACAAAAATATAAAATGGAGAAAATAAATGCCATTCAAAAAAATTAAAAAAAAAAAGGCAAAAGATAAATTCTCTCATTGCAATTAAACATCATTCCAAATGTAATATGTATATTATTCTTATTAATAATTTATGTATGTATTATCTTTGTTCATACCGTTGCACATACATACATACATGTATGTATTTACCTTCATCTACGTTCATACATATATGTATGCAATGCATGTGGTACTCCATTCCGTGTATATACATATACATATATTTAAACGGCATGTTGTGTATGCAAATAGTATTTAACAATAAAAACGAATAAAACATCAGGACGTGAAAGTGATAATGATGATGACTATGGTAATTTCAGCGCCATGATTATTGTCATATCATGATATTATAATATGACTTGTCATTTTTTGTCAGTAATTCGTATTTCACCTACATATGTACATATTTATTTATTTATGTATCATTCATTGTAATTCATTCATCGGCCAACAAAACTAACAAAATAAAAAAAAAAAACGAAAAAAGAAGAAAAAATATAGTAAAATCAAAATACAAAAAAAAAAAATCCATTTATCACCATATAGAATTTACCTTGAACTTAATTCACGCGATAATGAAAGCATGTAACAGTAACATGTATACAACACATAACACAATATATGAATGAAGAATGCATATACAGGTATGTACATACTTACACTAACAATTCATAGCGTTAACATATAAAATACATACCAACAAATATCTGCGCCTATCTTACTTTTGCATGCACCTCTTTTTTGCTATGTACATACATGTATTGTTATGAGTAATATTTGTGTGATGTGTTGTGCTGTTTCGTTGGATTATGTGTACATCAGTACAACATTCATTCATATATACACAATTATCTATCCTACACACAAGTTATAGCGAGCTACAAATTGAAATAATGTACTTTTATATTATTTTTCATTTATTTACACTATAATTTACCTGGTATCGTAGCTGTATATAAATATGAAAATAACTGTATAATTTGTGCTAACCATGAATTACACTAACTGTGTATCTGTGTTCGTGTTATATATATCATTTCATGTCATCATATTCATAATATACATTCATGTGCACACATATTCGTTCGTATAGTATACTAGACGTAAATCTACAACATCAACTTCCCCATATAAAAAATGAATTATAAATCTGTAATTTAATGAATTTGTACAAAAAAAAAAAAAAATACATATATTCATGTAAGCATGCAACAAGTGGTAGATTTTCTTACCTTTATTATATGTTATTTTTAATATTTATAGTCATATAACAAAATAACAACTCTTGTTTATAATGATGATGTGAAAATTGCTGGCATAAAAGCTGTATTCTGTAGCCTTGGTTCTGCATTAACTTTATTTTAATTAGATTGTGTGTCTTGTATCAGCATTGCATTAATACATCCGTCGCCATTTTGTTATTTCAGTTTTAGTTCTTCCGTTTCCGTAATTTTCAATTTTTCAACTTCCTTGCAAAGTTCCCAAGCTTAATCTACACAAAATTTATTTAATTACCCGGATGTGGAACTGTGGAACTTTTTAGTTAATTCTTCAACCTACTACATAAATATCACCACAACAGTCATGGTGAATATAATTTTCAAATATCAAAATTTCAGTTATTTGCTTGTTTTATGAAAAACTGTAAAAAGAAATTTAAATTTTATACCAATTCAGTTTAAATTTAAATTTACCATAAAATTGAAAATTCTAATTGGTGTATTCACCATTCGAAAAATGTGTGAAAAATCTTCTTTTCTGTAGCATCAGAAAATATGCAAAAATTAAATAAATAAATAAATAATTTTATAAGAATTAGGATGTTATGTTAGACATGTTAGAAGAAGAACTACTTACAAAATTACTTCCGGGAAAAATGTTTTTATAAAAGACCTACTTACGTCTGCTGCGGTTTCGTATGCGTCAAAGTCGTCGTCGTTCAATTATTTTTCCAGTTTTTATAATTTTTCGAAAAATACTTCTAATGAAAATTTAAATTCAAATCTTAAAGTATTTTCTGTAAAAAATCTATGGATTATCGAGAATTCTAAGAGAATATACTATTTTGAAGAAAATCACTGGAAACATTGAATATGTTTTACCTTTTTCAGTAAATTATACGACATTCAAAATACTACTGGTGCTATAATTTTTTTTATACTTTTTACTACTTTTTCTAAAGGATAAACTGATTACATTACTATGTTACTACATACGTTACTACATGCTTATCTTTTTTTATCATTACTACTATCTTTGCACCTCTCAAAAAAATTTTCAACTTACAACGGTACACTATGGTACACATTTCCATTTGTCCCACATAAAATCAACATAATTTAGATCATTGCCGCAATATTATAATGACACAACTCCAAAAAAAAAAATAATTAAAAATGAATAAAAAAAATAAATTAAATTTATCAATCGAACATTTTACTAAAAATACAACTATAGGTACTTTATAATTTAACTTTAAATAAATTAAATTGAAAGTTGTCTTGTTTCTGTTGGGCTCAAATAATATGCCATGAATTTAGCAATGAAATATGTAGATGTACCTTCATTTGATTGTGTACCTTTAAATATTATTCTTTTGAAACAAGGTCGTATGTGTATACTATGGATGTGTGTAGGATTATAATAATGTGACATAATATAAAGTATAAAATAAAAGATTAAATAGAATATTATGTGTAAATGAATGGATGCATATATACGAACATGTTGGAAAAATACAAACAATTTAAAGGAAAAATTATGAAAACAGAAAAAATAATATAATACAATTAAAAAAATAAATAAATAAAGAAAAAATTCAATAATAAAATTGTCTAAAAAATATACTCGTATATGTATAAAATTTGATCTTGAGATGATCTCGGAAAAATAAAGACTTTAATTATTATACTTTCATAATAAACATGTATCATATGTTAGCATATGTAACATTGATCCGACTTTATAAAATATGTGTACATATGGTGTGTGTACAGATAAACACCATAAACAATGGATAATTTTTGACTCACTATCAAATCATCAAAATAAATATATAAAAATTATAATGGTCTTATTCTTTTCTTCATTTTTAGATTTTTTTTTTCCACAATTTTTTTTTTTTTTTGTATTAAAATTGAAAATCCTTGTATTATTTAAACGATTTCTTTTTTTAAAATAAATAAAAATCTAGTTAATACACAAAAGATTTATTTATACATTGCTGTTACTTTGCTGATACTGATGCTATCATTGTATACCTACCTATATACTGTTATATTTCTGCTGTATTATATGTATGTACAAAATATAAAAAATAGTTTTGTCACGAAAAATTGTCTGCCATCAAAAATTACAGCAAAAAAAAAAAAATTAAAATAAGAATAACACAAAAAGAAAACACATTCAATATCATTGAAAAAAAAAAATAACAATAATGTATTCTATACGGTGTAACTTACTAAGAAGTCTCTACATCTGTATAATACGATATGAGATCACATATATCACATGCGATTACTTATTTATATGATTTAGAGTACATATCCGGATTTATATACGAGTATGTATATAGATACTCGTACATTTATAGAACATACATGACTTAGATAATTTGTAATAATCAAATAAATTCTTAAAACAAAAAAATAATTAATAAATAAAATAAAATAAAATTGTGCCATTTGTAAGAATATGTTGTATAAAAGGTATAAAATTTTATTTTGAAAGGAAATTATGAGAAAAATATGTAATTAGGGGATTCATTTCACGTTTCAGTTTGTCGTAAACTTCCTAATCTTCGTAGTTTTTAGTTTTCGTAATCGTAGTTCATTTACACACTACGAAATTTTTGAAAAACTGCGAAGTTAAAATGATTTCGCAGTTTCTAAATTTTGTATTTCGTATAGTTTCGTAGTTAATGTTTGGCAGTTTTTAGTTGGCTGATGCTGGTATAGAAATTAAAATATATTAGAAAATATGTATGCATAACAGATGAAATAAAATACAACTACAAGTAAAGTAAACTACGAAAAAAATCTGATATGATCGTTCATTTCAACAGAACTACATACGAAACTAGAAAACTGAAAAATTATACTAGTGAACTGAAAAATGACATGAATCCCCCTATAGATATCTGGCTTAAGTCAGAATTTACTTAAAATGTATCGAAATTTAAATGATATAAATTTCAATTCGAATTGATAAATTGTTACTAAATTGTATATTCACAAAGTATTTTTGTTTTTTTTTTTTAAATTAATAAAATAAATATTTTTTGCATAATGACAATTTAATATTTCGAAAAATAATATTATTAATAATAAATTCGTAATACATGCCCATGCACACATAATTTAAATCGTTTGCTCTGCACATCATTTTTTTTTAAAGAGTATTTACTGCTTTTGGGATACTTAAAAAATTTTAAATATTTTTTAATGTTCATTCTTTTATTTTTTATTTTATATATGTATATTTTTTCTTCATTTTATTAGTTTTCAATTTGCGATGATGGTTATTACAAATAATAATATTTTTTTTTAACTTGTATTCATCAAAATTATCATCATCCTCATCATTATGATCTCTTTACAATTTATATTTAGTAGGTGTTATATGTCATAATTTCATGTATTTTGCATAGCACAGAGCACACATTCCGTATAGCCTTCAAAAGAATTTTTATCCTCTCTGTTTGATGTATATTTAATAATGCTGAATATAAGTATGATGTACAAATATTTATTACACCACTCTGATACTGTATAATAATTGAGGTACACATAAATACCTATATATATCCATCCGTACATAACTTGTAACTTGTAAATATGTACATGGTGCACTAAATATATGTATTACATGTAATTGTAAAGATGTAATGATTTTGTTTATTTTATTTTTTTGCTTTTAAAAAAAAGTGATCCTCATAATAGAAGTAGAAATAGATTTTTGATATTTTTCTTTTATTTTTTTTTTTCAGTAAAAATCTCAGCTGGAAATTATTATTTACAAAATAAAATATATAAAATGTTTCATATAGGTATACTAAATATGTATGTAAGTTGTACGGATATATAAATAATAAATATTTATTGAAACTATAAAAATTATATACATATATATATATAGATATGTATGTACATACTTACATTTACATTATTTTGATTACACATATCTATCTGGCACATATTACGATATAATGTATGTAAATTTTGTATTTATTTTATATTTTTTTTATGATTTAACAATTTTGTGTTCTTTTTATATGTAATGTAGTACATGTTACTTTATATTTTTTAATGTACGAAAAATAAAAAAATAAATAATTATATGTAGTCGTATGTGTAAAAAAAAAGTCAACAAAATAAAACAATCGTCAATTTTCATGAGAAGTCTAAATTTGAAATCAGGACAAAAATATTTAATATGATGATTGTATAAATGTAAATAAAATTATACATATGTATATATTATACTACACATATATGTTGTATATGATGTACTGTCTAGGTCTAAACTACATACATATTTAAGAAATGAAACGTGTATGAATGTAGTATATCATAAAAATACTCTTAGATATACGATTACATATATTCATGCTTACATATGCATACATATATGGCTTTAAATAGGATCGTGTCGTGATCATGATTACGCGAATTATTGCGAATAAATTTTCTTAGTAGGTATATACCTATATTTACAAATACGTTTTGATATTCTTCCTTATCATCAAACCAAATACATAGGATACTTAGCTATTTTCGTACACAACATGTACGGCTGCAGTTACATATGATTGAAATATGTATAAATTTTGCAAAAAATAAAAAATAAATAAATAAAAAATAAAAATTAGTTAAATTATATACTATACATATAGGATGAATTATTTTTTTTGGTTTTTTTCATTTTTCTTCTTCATTTTTGATACAGATGGATCGCAGTCGCAGCGCATCATTTGATCAGACACGTATTTCATTCAAACTTGAAATATATTCTTTAAAATCTGTATTATATGAGTATAGGAATATACTATTACTATTATATATACATAATACGACCCATGTGAAATTTAATTTTAATTTACACTGTACACTTTGTATAAGTAGCGGAGAAAATAAGAAATAGTCGTTTAGTGAACAGTATAGTATTCGTAGTAGTACTTAGGTTAATGGCTTGGCATCCAATTATGACTAGTAAGTATAGTACACCCATAAATAGTAAGACTTTAGTATCATAAGCTAGTATCTTCATTCAAGAGAAAAGTTTACTTCTCTTAATGTAAGACACAAGTACAACACGAAAAATCTACAAACAAATTTATATACTTTCTATATATACTCTACTCTATAGTAGCAGTAAGGACATTTTCAGCTTACTAGTTACTAGTCTAGTTCTTAGTACACTACGCTAGTACTTAGTATTCCATATGCATCATACACTTGAATTTTCATTCAAAAGAAGAATTCTCTCTCAGTATGAAGAAAAACATGAAAAATTCTAAAATAATATTTTATACTTAAATAAGCGCAGGAGAACTAGAAATAATTGTATATTAAATGGGTTTATTGGCAGCTACAGTTAATTGTATAGCTTGCTAGTACAGTGCAGTACTCTACTCTAGTGTAGTTGTCTCTTAGACATAATATTTCATTTTTTTTTTAATTTTCAGATGTTAACTACTAAATTCTTTTAAGTTTCGTTTATCTGTTTTTTTATTTTTTATATTCATTTAAATTTTTCTTTTATTATTTCTAAATGTTTTATTTTTAAACGGAATTTTTGAAACATCTGTGTGGACCATTTTCATATCAGTTATATGTAGCACGTTTTAATTTATGTACACTCGTATACATAGTTTTGTGTAATATGTAATACGTGGTAATACCTAATAATGTACTTGTATTATTTATCTATAAAACAAAACAAACAAAGCCTACAATCCATATACTTACAATATATTCACATAAGCTACACACGTCATAAAATGTACACATATGTATGTATGTATGTAATATTATTATCTCTATTATGTGCTGATATGAATGAATGAATATCGTTCGCTATTGAATAAAAATGATTATGAGGTTTTCATATCAGAAAAATATGTATATAGGTACCGAAAATTAGTTGCAAAAAAATAAAAGGAATACATGTGTACCTCCAATACATTGCATTTAGAAAAATTTATGTAGTACGTGGATGTATGTAAGTTTTAGGAAATAAAATAAAAATATATATGAAAAATTTTTAACGAAAAATAAAATATCATATACTCGTACTTAAGATAAAAGTTGTACTTGTAGTATAACTAATACCACCTAATACCTTACATTATATAAGTATGTACATAAATGTTAGTACTTTTACAGTGACAAGACAAGACGACAAGATGTGCTGCACTGGTGCATTCATCATATTGCTGATTATTATATGAAAGACAATGTGATAATATGATGACAATGATGATGATGAAGATGATTAAGGAATGAACATTTTTATGTAGGTACATACATATGTATTCAACATACTCGTATATGTACGTATACTATACACATGTAAGTATGTAATGAAAATGTAATACAATTCGTATAAAGGTTAGTTATAAAAAATAATGTATAAATACAATATTATTATTTGATAAGAATGAATAAATTCATATGCGCGATTGTCACCATATAGCACTCTATGAGGTACATAATAAAAATATTACGTATATGAATTTTGTTTGGTACACATGTGTAGCGTATTCTATATGAAATATGTATTTGTATGTACATCATATACTATATTTATAAGTACAGTTATTTATATGATAACGCTACTATACGATATCGCAGTATACCTTAAAAAGTGTACCTACTTACTTTCAAAATTAGGTAAGAAATAGTTATACGATAAAGCATAAAAAAAAGAAGCAAAATACTTTATAGAGAAAAAAAAATGTATAAATTGAAAAGTGAAAAACCAACTAACAAAAAGTAAAATTCAATTGCTTTCAAATAAAGAATAAAAATTAAAATATAAAACAATAATGAATAAGTTTAAAAATAAAATTTAAAAATATAAGAATTATAATAAAAAGGAAATGAAATCTTATATAAAAGATTACATACATACTAATGTACATTATGTGCACATACATACATGGGTTGTCTGAAAAGTTTCTGACCTAACAACACAGAAACAAGTAACGATGATCTCTTTATTTGATAAACTTCTGTCTTCCGATTCTAACTTTTAATCTTTTTTTATTATTTTTATTATAGAAAGAAGGATCAGATGAATTACATCCTTTCTGCCCCCACCACGATCCGTTAGGGTATAAACTTTAAGTCTAAAAAACAGGAAAATGCAGCTAGCAGCCAAATCTGGTGAAGATGGTGCAGATGATCAATCAATTCAAATCCGAGTTCAAGAATTTTTATAATGGCAACCGCTAAAGTTTGAGACGCGGTAGTCGATTTTTTACATTTTTTAACACACAAATGACTGTCAAACAACAAATGACCGTCCAAAATGGCTACAATTTATAGGCAAATACCATCATCTTACCAAAATGATTTTGACGAGAAGCCTCGTCTTGTCTTCATACCGAGACTATACAGAAACTTTTCAGACAGCCTTCTGTACAACTCGAATATAAGTAGTTCACCATTTTTGTTAATTCAAATAAATACGTGATTGAAAATTATTTATATTATCTTATATAAATATATGTAAATACATAAATATTACATATAGGTTCTCGTATGATGTGTAATATAACTCAAAGATGTACAAAAATGTATCGTAATAAATTTAAATAAAATATAAAAATTATAATAATAAATATATAATGTAAAATGTATTTATGTACATGTGATATAATACTATACATATAATAATATAAATTGTATAAGAGTACCTATACCTTATATTTCGTGATCTCAAAAATTGCAAAAATGAATATTGAAATTTCTTAAATTTTCATCTTAAATTTTTTTTTAGCATTCTTCTTCTATTTTTTTTTGGCATATCATCTTCTATACTTTCTTATACCATACCGTAACTTATTTTATTTGAAATTAAATTCAAACATTTGATATAAATAAAATATATATATAAAGTAAAATGAAAAATTCATAAAATGAAGAAAAAAAAAATCTTTTAATCAAATTGTTAATGTGTTTTAGTTCTCATTTTCTATTATTTTTAGAAGGAAATGGATTATAAGAGAAAAAATATACAGAAATATGTGTACATACTCGTATGTAATAATAAAACAATTTACTTCCGTACGTGATAATACTATACATTTGCATACATACATGATGAGTGAATACTATTATGTGCATATATACGTAGGTACTAAGGTACGACGAAGTACGATACGACTATATAATTGCGCATATGCATTAGAATATGTCACTTATTTATCGTAATAAATTTAAAAAAAAATAAATAAAATAAAAATAGAAAAATTGGAAATAAGAAACAATTTTTTTCCACTTAGAGGATATGATACCGATACGATGATACTGTATATATGGAACGAAAAAAATATGCAAATTAGTACAAATTTTTCAATTATTTTCAATTTTTCACATTTGTCTTGTCGTAAGCAATACTATACAGAGAACTCGTATGGTAGTAATATATGCAATTATACTCTTGCATAATCATATCATGTACGAGTATGTTACATTTTATATCCATATACATTACATAATAAATACATAGTAAATATTTGTCAAATCTTGAATAAAAATTAAATTTTATTTTTTCATTTTTTTGAAGAAAATCAAATCACAATAAATTACAAAATAAAATGAAGATTTGAAAAATTTGAAGCGAAAAATAATTTTGTGCACAACTGTAACAATTGAACAACAATAATATTCTGACAGAATATAGAGATCCTTTTCAATGATCGAACTATTAGATCTTCTTCCTAACTGTTACATCATCCAGTCATCTTTAACTCCTGTTTTTTTCCAGATATTTTCTCTTTACTCTGTATACGAAGAAGAATTTTAGTTTGAAGCTAGATCAATAAAAATCAATTAAGGGAATATTTTTTTTAAAACGAATATCCTTAGATCGAATTCTACGTTTTAGACATTTGGCGTCCGGTTTTAGTGAATCATTTCAACCTATAAGGAATCCGATATATTCATACATAACTTGTGAAAAAAGTATAATCGATTATTCATCAATTTTTTATAATCGATTTCCTGTATATTGTAAATATGTAACTAAATACAAAATTCAAATTTGAATAAACTTAAAATCAATACTTGTATGATGTAATATATTTGTTATTAAGGGTATTCACTTAATGCAATAAGAGGTTTGTAAACCTTTTTTAACCTTTCAAATTCTCTCTCTCTCTTGATGTCCGTTCTGTCCTTAAAGAACCTTCACCTCTTACTCTGTTGTACCTTGTGCGCTTTTGGAAACCAATTATCTATTTTCAGTGTTTAGATATCAGTAATCACATTATCATACTAACGCTTTTTATGTCTACCAATTGGTCTTTTATCTTCTAGTCTACATTCTCAGACATTCCTTGCACTTCGATCACTACTCATTCTGACTGAATTTCTTACCCATCTTAACCTATTAATACTTATTAAATGAGTTATGTTGGATTATTTATATTCTTGCGCTATTTCACCATTTCATCTGATTCTCCAAGAGCCATTATCGTCATTTGGCCCAAAAATCCTAAGAGAATTTTTCTCTCGAAGCTTTAACTCTTCAAATTAGTCGCATAAAATATTTGTTGTCAATGTCACTATCTCAGCTGTCTCAGTTGTTGATTTGCTTTTAGTAATTAATTTGTACTTCTGCTTTTTGGTCCTGTAGTTACAGTGACCTCAAATGACAGTAAACTTCAAATAATACAGAATTACCCAAGATGTGTTCATTCACTTGAAACATCTAATGTAAATTTATTCTAATATTCTTCTTCTTCCATAGCACTACAGCCATAAGTGAATCAGGGCTTTCACAGAAGTGATTTCATGACTTTATATTACTAATAATGAAATTTACTCTAATATTAGTTTGTAATTTTACTCTCTTAAGAGAATACCCCCTTATTATTCTTTTTTTCAAATATTTTAAATTTAAGATTTCATTTCAGTTATGAATTTCTATTTTCAAACAATGTTCTTCTTCGTATTATTGTAAAATAATATGTAACATACAATGCATGTAATAATTCAGTACATTTAGAAGACACAGTTTAAGTATAATATTGATTCATATTTTCATATTTAAGATAGATACTACTCGTACATGTACATTAGTATTTGTATTATGTATATGGTGGATGTAATGCATTATTTATATGCACATTCAATTTCGTAATAAAATATATAAATATGTATATCTATATGTAAAAGACAAAAAAAAATAAGTATTAAATCAATAGATATTGAATTGATTATTACGACAGAATCAATATACATACATACTTACATACTCGTATGTGCACACTTTTAGATTCATATTTAACATGCATATACTCGTACATACGTGTAATATTTTAATTTTATTTTATTTTTTCATTTATGTTGTTTATGTTTATTATGTTGTAATGATACTTACAATACTTATATACCACGAGTATGTTTTTGTTTTTTTATTCTTCAACAAAAATAAATTGACAAAAGAGAAAAAAAATAAAATAATCAAAAAACGAAATAAATAAAATAATGTATTTTTATATACTTACTTAAATTTATGAATAATCCACATATTGTTTTGTACAAAATACTCATATAATGTATGTAACGTGTGTGTATAATAATATTTTTTTTTAATTTTTATTTTATTATTTTTTTATTTTTTTCAATTTTCATGTAATAGTATTTACACTTTTATCTAGTACACGGATAATTTATATATGAAGACATGCAATATATGCAAGTAAATCTCTATATACATATATCTTACGAGTATGCATAAAAAATACAATAAATATAAAACAAAAATAAAATAATTTTGATTATTTTAAACTAAAAATTAAATATTATGAAAATGAAGATCATCATAATCATCATCATCATCTTCATACTCAATATCGTATATCATAAATGTATAGAAATATATGTACATATGTAGTTTTTTGATTTTAAGATGAAAAAAATAAATAAATAAATTGCGCGCTCAGCTTCAAAAGATTATAATTTTTTTTTTTTTTTTGTATTATAGACAAATTTTATTTTTTTAATTTTTTTGTTTTTTGTTTTGAATTTTTAGTTTTAATCATATAGTTAGGCTATTTTTTTTTTCTTCGTTTTAATTTTAATTTTTTTCATTAAAGGAGAAATGATACTTTTGAAAGTGAATTAAGTTCAGAATGAAAATTTATATGTACTGTATAAAATATTAAAACTACGATCTTAAATGAATCGGAGTAGCAAAACTGAAAAGCCACACAGCGGTATGCATATTCAAATGAAAGCAGATTTTGAAGCAAGCCATGTATCCCTAAGGCTAAGGGGTGTAGAGCTAATGATTATGATAAAATAAAATTAAAAGTAAAAGAATTATAAATTTATGAAGTACATACATGAGTTACACAAAAAGGATTTTTATAATTTCGGATATTCATATACTTAGCTTCTTTGTTATTATAAATCGCGTCCCTTAAAAATTTGATCTCTTATTAATTCTTTCACGTTTCCACTATAAATTTCCATTTATTTATATAAATATCCTTTTTCTATATCGTTAACATTATAACTGAGTTGTAAAATTCATCGATGGCACGGCAATATCGATCAACAAATAATGCAGCTTCAGAATCTTCTTTCTTTCAGGTTTGTATTTAAACACAATCTATATAGAGCTAAGACCTTCCTAAAATGATTCCTAGACATATGTTAAGACCTTTATAATCTACTGCTTTTAATTACATAACAATCCTGATCTGATGCATTTTAGTAATTGAACCTATCATAATTATCTTCAGCTCTACAGCCCTCTATGTGCTATAGTTCGCTCCAAAATCTGATTCTATCTTTTTCTATCCTCCGTTACGTTCGTATGCGTTTCAGACTTCTTTTGCACTCATCATCTATTCATCTGAGCTTTATGGTCTTTATGGTTTCCTTTTGGTATAGCTTCTGACCTATGGAACATAAGTTTTATCAAAACTTTGTCGGCCATCTATTCTTCTTTCAACATGACCTAAACCATCAAATTCTGCTTAATCTAATTCATTGCGTTGTTATATTCATGTGTCTTGATAGAACTCAACCTATATTTCTGTATATTAAATGGACATAGAACACTTTCACAAATATCGAATGATCGTTCATACATCTTTCATACTTCATACACATACATTCTCATAGTAATGTTTACGTTGAAATATGTACTTCATAATTTATATAAATCATACAACTCGTCCATGTATAAATAATTATTTAATCGTATTACTTATATACGGGTATATTGTATACCTATTGATTAGATTATAATATTTGATCGATTTTGATCACCTTCATACATATTTTTTTATCTCATATTTAACTTTCGTATATGTAATAAATATTACTTACGTTTTTTATTTCGTTTTTTTTTTTTTAAATGCACATTATTTACTCGTCCTCGTACACACACATACCTATGTGAACATATAATTGTTATATGCTTTATTTATTTATTTTGTTTATTTTTAATTTGTTTACCTTTTCTTATTTCTGATATTGCATGTATTTTAATAAATATTTTATATATTTTTGCATTGATATGAATCGATGATAAAAATTAAAAATAAATATAAATAAAAATCCGAAAAAATAAAAAATATATATTATGAATATATATAGAGAGAAGAATATTTATAAAAAAATGGTCTGTATATAACTGAGAAAAAAAATTTAAATAATTTTTTTAGCGCATCTGCATCACATTATACTTATAGGTATGTGAAGTATGAATATATATCTGATCGATAATACATCTGATTACTTTCAGTTTATAATCAATCGATTTTTATTATACCCACATGAATATATGTATAGATACGAACGATATGGATTACAGATTGTATTGTAAATTTTACATACATACATTATTTAAGTGGATGAATATACGAGTACATACTAACTACATACGTACATCCTTTGCTACCATTTTACATTTTTTTGTTTTTGTTGCACTCATCGTTTAAGTTTGAATATGAGAAATGTTTTTTATTTCTTCATTTTTGCAAAATTTTAATTTAATGCATTATACAATAAATTTAATTGTTTCAAAAAAAAAAAAAATATATACATATATATATCAGATTCTTTTTTTTTTCGATTTCGAGATACCTATGCACATATATTTTTGTTTTTATTTTAAAAATAGAAAAAAAAAACTATAAAACAAAAACACTACTAATATAGAAAGGAAGACTCGAAAAAATTAAAAAATCGAGAACACGAACAGTAGTAGTGTATAGTAAAATAACAAAAGACTTTAATGTTGTAATTTAAAAAAAAGAAAAAAATACTCAACGAATATACTACATATGTATGCTTAAAATTATATATACAAACAAACTGATTTATTTAGTGTTTTATTCTTTTTTTTTGCTTATTTTTCACTTCAATTGTAGAGATAATCGTAATTGTTAATGTTTTGTTCATTCTATTTAAATGAAAATCATCATATTAAATCGAAATATTAATGTATATGCATAATAAAAGATACATAATATGAGCATGATGTAGTAATAAATTTTATATGGTGATTGGAATTTATTTTAAGTTTCGTTTTAAAAAAAAATGTATGTATTTCTATTCTTATTTTAAATCATTTATAAAGTTGATTTTAATTTGTCGAAAATAAAGATTTATTTCATCTTTATATCTCTTCATATTTAATGACTGCCACAGTGCCACTGCAAAATATTACACAGATAAAAATTATAAAGGCAATCTGAAAACGTTTATTTGTATTGCAATTTATAAACTCCAAAAATTATTATCAATGCGAATATAATACCATAGTTAGACAGGAAATTAGATACAATTTACAATTCAAAACTTATAATGACCTAATTTTAAAATTAATATGAAAAACAAATTGAAAATTATTGATGTCTACGCAAGCAATTATAAATAAATAAATAAATAAATTAAAAAATACTTATACCTTCGATTCAAGTAAAATATTATTCCTTCTACATACATATTTTTATAACAAGGATTTATTAAAATAATTTTGATAAATTTTATAAACCTTATAAATTTTATCAATTTCCATAATGCTTCACAAACGCATACGCTGTCCAATATTTTATCATTCTCTATATGTAGTGCTCAACACAGCCCAATATGGTTGTACAACTTAGCTTGCTAACCCTGCATCTAAACTAGGAAGATACAGACAGCAATGACAATAATATATGACATAACATATTAATATAATGTGAGCAGATTGTGGAAGCAGTATTCATTTGCAAAATATGAACACAAATTCAATGTTTTTACAACTTTTTCTAAGAAACTTCATGTGTCAAAATCAACATTTCGAAAATTTTATTGTCACAATATTTTGATGAACAATATTCACCTCCGTAAAAAATTTCCGGAAATGCAGTATATACATAGTCAAAATCCACCTTGTCATTGCGTCCATACTGCTAGTATAAACGCAGAGTATAGCTGAGTGCAGAACATAAGAATAATTATGGCCTGTCCTGTCATCCATGCTACTATACATGGTACAATCTTAGTTCAACTAAAACGGATTGTACAACCAGGTTGAATCGTGTATAGTCGTATACGGAGCTAAAAAGTTATCGTGTACATTAGATAATTTTCTAGTTATTTGTTTTTTTAATTGAATCACAAATTCAATAATTCACGCACAAGCACGTTATACCCATATTACTTGTAGGTTTTACAATGAATTTTATTTCTAAAATCAATCATTAATTTATCATCATTCTGACACAATTAAAACGAAAAAAATATATAACTTGCGCATGCAATCATTGAATTCCTTTTACATTTTTTTGCAATGTTAAAAAAATTTTTTTTGAATTATTTAATTTAGAATTATTATCAATTTTATATATTTAATTGTTGAGTATAGATTTGTTATCTTTTAGATACGATAAGTGTATCTATATGCGATCGGAGGTTATCTTATACAAACGATATGTTAAATTGACGCTTCTATAAATAATATTCATGGTATATATAATCATTGAATCGAATTAAAATTAAAATGATAAAATTCTTTCAAAAGAAATATGTATTTATAATTAATTTATTTTTAAATAATAAATTTATTTTATTCATTTGAAAATATTATTGTTTTGTTATGCAATATAATTTACAGATTGAATTCTAAAATGTAAAAGAAGATCACATAGCAGCAGTATGTACATCATTATCATCGATCATCATACAACATTTATATGATGCGTATGCGTGTCACGGTTATGTGATATATCTATACTTATAGATTGCATCATAATTGCATAATTTTTATTAATTAATTTTATGCAATCATTTATTTATGTATGTAAACTTGAAACGTTATAAAGACTATGTACCTATACATTTATTTAAATTGTATCGAATGAATTTTAGAACTGTAAAAGTCTGCGTGGATTGAAATATTTGATCGAAAAAAGAGCTTCAAAAATTTTTTAAATTTTCCCTATAATTTTGAATTAATTTATAGTAGTTTATGAGATTTCTATCACATGAGTCAATTTGCATTCATTATTATTAAATCCTTTGCCTTTCAATTATGAATTCGTAAAATTGTATATGTGTGTGAGTATATGATATGGTGTAAAGCGTGATATAATAACGAATAATAAATTCAAAATAAATAAGTCGCCAAAAAATAAAATATTAATTGACATTAAATTAAAATTATCGAAAATATAAGTATGTAGCATTTTTACTCAAATGTAAATGTATACCTACATATTAGATATTAGAGTATACTCGCAATTAAAAACAAAAGAAACATACATACATTATATTCCGTCTCTGTATATACTTTATAGTAAATCTTCGAGAAAAAAAAATCATTTTAATTACACTGTAATCACACACGCATCATGTACCTATAATAATAAAACTTTTTTGTATATGATAATAATTTTCATTTTATGATTTTTGCAAGTAATAAATTATACACTACTACACACATTATTACTACCTACTAAATATTGTACTTGTAACTATCTACATAAACATAATGTGCAATGCAGTGTGTAATAAATGATTCCTTTTTCTGTTATAAATATTGTCAACAAAATAATATGCAATTTTTAAAAAAAATATATATTCATATGAGAATTTGTACAACAAAGACAGCAAAAAAATTTTTATAGTCATAAACATAATAATAATTATACTACTACTACTTACTATATATTCGCAGTAATAATTTAAAATTTAAAATTTAATAAAAAAAAAATTAAAATTAAAACATTTTTTTAACTGTACGAGTATGAGCGTATTTATATTTTTTACAGTCCATGTTCAATGAAATGACGCCATCTTATAGTTTTAACGATGATCATACATTGCACACGAATTTAAGCGATTTTTAGTAACGTCAATTCAAGCGAACAAAAACGAATAATCCGAAACCATGTGCGATTGATCGTGCGAATATGAGCGAAATGTATCTAAGTACTGGCGAATGATCCAATTCTGATGGCATCAATCGTTTCACAGTGGTTGAGAAAAATGAAAAAATAAAAGAAAAATTTAAGTCGTGGAACGATATGAATCGACAAATTTTTGACGAAATAGTCACACACAACCAGTGCAGTGTAAGACCATGTGGTGAATTTTTTCACTCATTTTAAAAATCGACGACTGCACATTTTTAAATGAAAATAATCTGTAGCATATCTCATTAACTGCTTAAGATATTGAAATGAAATTTAGTACAAATAAGGGTACTATACCACTAACCAAATAGCAAAAAATCTAATATTTTGGTTCAATCCCCATAATTTATTTGGCAAATTTGCCTTATGTTTTGAACACCACAATAGTTCGCGCCCTTGAAAAATGAATTTACACAATTTTTTGGGTGAAATGGCACGTCTAAAAACCGCTTAAATTCGTATTCAATATATGATCAGGTCTGATCCAGCAGAAGAAAAGATAATTAAATATTAAATAAACTTTTTGTCTATATAAATTGGAAAAAATTTTGGAACATTTTTAATTAATAATTTATGTCGGAAACTTTTCTATTTTAAATTATGATAATTATGAAAAAACAAGGCGTACGATCGTGATTTCTGGATGAGACTCTTGTTACAAGTCAAAGGTTCAGGAAGCGTTGTATAGCATCGCTGATGTAAATTATGAAAAAATAATGATAAAATTTAATTTTGTAAAATAATTTTGAAAGAGTCCTTTATAATTCAATATCCAATGAACTGTACATTTACTTAATATCATTTCTATAGTGTAACTTGTAGTA
Source organism: Villa cingulata (assembly GCA_951394055.1). Taxonomy (NCBI): domain Eukaryota; kingdom Metazoa; phylum Arthropoda; class Insecta; order Diptera; family Bombyliidae; genus Villa; species Villa cingulata. The sequence goes on along the minus strand of OX596019.1, from coordinate 2,537,874 downwards.
TATTTTAACCTAACTGATTTAAATATTTTTGTACTTCATTTTTTATTTATTATTTATTATTTTGTCTATTTCCTTTTGTATAATGCACGCAACTTAAAATTTATATTGCATATCATACATATATGTACATGTATTATAACACACAGTGTTATTATTTATTTTTATGGATGTTTAATGTTTTTTTACCACAATTCATTCATTCATATGTAGGTACTCGTATACATTCATCTATTATCTATCTAGTATATACCATATTATGTATTTTGACCTTCTCAAGAACACTGCGTGTAGTAATAATAATAAAATTTTGTCACATATCGTCCATTCATCATTCATCAGTATAAATAATGCTGCATACCAAATTAAAAGAAAAAAAAAAACGTTTTTAATCAACAAATATAATAATATACATAAACAATGATACAGTCTCTCTTTATGGATTTTATGGATATTTTTTAGTATCTTTCAAGACGACAACAACAACAAAAAAATAATTTTATGTATGTAAGTGATACATATCTATATACGATTACCCTATATATTACCTATATATTACCTCCATACTTGTATGTATATACGATCACAGTATGCGATTAAAAAAAATGATTTTCATCATTTTCATTTAATCTAATAAATATAGAACGCACTTTCAACACTAGTAGTCACGATTTTTATATACATCCATTAAATGTATGTATAAATACGTAACACATTATATAATAATATGGTATCCTCTGTATCTCTGTTACATCCATACATACCTACATATTATGAAGATGTACATATTTATGATTGTAGGCATATGAATGAGAGATATAAGTACAATGTATTATACCTACAAATATATCATTCATGTGTGTTTGTACGATCATATTTATATTATGCATAAAGATCCATATATTATGTACATTATATTGAAATTGAAAATTGGTACATGAATGAATGCATATATAAACGAGAGTATATGTATGTGTATTATATGATATACAAAAAATCTATTTTATAACATATTCACTACATTTTTTATTTTTTTTGACTTTATTATTTTTCTATTTCATATGATTATATGATGATCATCAAAAGTGTATACCTACATAAAAATCTATAAAAATTTGAATTAATTTTTTTTGTTTGTTTTTCCGTTTTCTCAAAAATTTTCTATATGCGATCAAATTTAAGTTGAAGCAGCAGCAGCAGCAATCTCATCACCACATGTGCTATATGCGATTACGACTAAATATAGAATGAGATTTTTACCTTTATAACAAATTGTAGATTACCTTGAGACAATAATGTTTTGTTTCTGTGTATATATGTACATATAAAATATATAAAAATGTATTTGCATTATGTATTTGTTGCATGTATATAAAGTTATGTACATACATACATATGTATCATATATGTACCTTAAAATTATGTATATTTCATGGATCCACTTTATTATTATGATACATATCTAATGTAAATATTTTCGTACACATAAATATATGATATATGTATCGTGATGTGTGTTTTATTATGAATACATCCTCCAAACAATATTGTCAATTTTATTCTGATATAAAGTATTTAACCGTATGTATGTACTAAAATTTAAAATATAAAAAATATACAGTAGAAAATTATATGATATGATATATATACAGATACATGTACGAGATATGAAAATTTATAAATTTAAATAATTTAGTAATGGATGGATGGATGGATGGATCGATATCCATTTTCAAATATATTATAAAATATTGTGAATTGATATAAGATAGATCGAGCCATATATGTAGCTTTTAGATCGTGTTTATAGATCAATGTATGTATGTATGTAATATATTTCAATATTTACAACAATGTATGTACATATAACATAACTCATCTCTTTTAATATCAAAACAAAGCACATATGCAGTATATAAAGAATTATATGCAAATTTTTTACATTTATTTTATACAATATTGCATGTAGTACATTACCGTGTCACAATCATTTTTTTTATATCTAGTTTAAGTAATTGTTCAGTAATCATCAATATATCTAGTATACACATTTTACATTAACTATACTATAAATTCAAAACATACACATACATACCTACTATATGTATGTAAATGTACACAATTATAGAAGGATTTTATTATTACTACAATATCGATATGTGTCTAATATGTTTGTTGTTATTGTTGCCTGATTGATAATTATGATGATGATGATGATGATGATGATAATTGCTGTGATGATGATTATGATGATAATAGTATAATAACTGTTAAAAGTCTATGAAAAAGATAAATTTGTATGCATTTTTTTTTTTGTTTTAGGCTATAAATAAGTTTATATTTTTGTCTCCTATCTCCTATACATTAAGAAGATATATCGATCGATATAAGGCAGAGCAGTGTATATACATGATAATAATGTTGATGAGTACGATGACAACTAATAATGCTCGTTAATACAGTAAAACGAATTATATTACTTACCAAAAAAAAAAAAAAATAAATAAATAAAAAATAAAATAAATTCGCAATATTTTTCGGTTGTAATAATCTTATCCTAAATTCGTTCGCATATGTAATGTAAAATATGTACAATAAATATTACAGTAATATGTAAGTAAATTATACATGTGTATATAATGCATTTACATGTAATACGCGATGATCATCACTTTTTTTTTCTTATAATATTACATACATTTATGGTACATATTACTACTAAAAAATGTTTCCTTTTTTTGTCTTTAAAAATAAAATTATTATTACTCTTATATATTTATTGTCAAATTTTATTTAGTTTTTCAGTTTTTCATATAATATTTTTTTGTCGTTTTATAACTAAAATTTATTTTTATTCATTTTTTAAAGTAGATTTTAAAAAATTATTTCATGTATTTATCTTCATTTAATGATTTCTATAAATGTATGTAGTATGTACGTATGTATGTTTGTGTATATACATATAGTGACGATGATAATATCGCACGATTTTTAAACAAAATTATAAATACAAACTCTATTTAAAAATTTTATTATTATTATAGGTATTATATTATTTAGCCAGATATGTATTTAGTTATACGTAATGTAATGTACATGAATGGATTAAGATTAAATTAGAAAAATATAAACAAACATATAAAACAAAATTTATATATGTACTTACATTGCATATATACAAGTAACAAATAAATTCATATGTACAAAAATGTTTGTGAATTTATACTATAATATATGTATACATCTATACCTCTACCTCTACTGTGCGATCATCATCATGATCGACACCACTGCCGTAAACGTGCCGTGTGTCATATATGTAGTCATAATAGTATTATCATCTGGAACAGAATTATGTATTTTTTTTTTCTATTTTAATTCTATTTTTTTATTTTTTTTTTTGGAGGGTTTTTCATTGCACTCTGCTCATCCAATGCACCTTTATGTCTAAGTTATTACCGAATATGTATAACTTAACTATGGATTTTTTGGAGAAATAAAATTCGTACTACATAATTTTCAGAAAATTCATCAATACAATTATAACTACATGTTGTGTACTATATGTTTGTATTATCATCGTATATTGTCGTCATCATTTCATATTATTTTTGTATATAAAAACTTTAAACAATGCTGCAATAGTTATCATCTTCTTAGTATAGATTCACATACACATATTATGTATTTCACTTCTTCTACATACATACATATATTCTTCATATATCCTCTTCGCTATTCTTCTTTCATTTTATTTAATTTTTTTTGTTTTTATTTTTTGTATTTCTCATGTTTCCTTCAAATAATATCGTGAATGTTTACAATCGTAGTTATTGTTTTTCTTTTTTTTTTGTACATTTTATTTTATTTTATTTTTGATTTTTCTATATATGGAGATCTATATCTATGTACATACTTACTTACATTAAATATTCGTATAGTAAATATAAATTTAATTCGTTTATTTAATTTTTTCGAAAGGGAAAAAAATATAATATGTAGTACATATACACATATTTATTTAGTAATAATATTATTACCCACATTTTTTAAGGTACCTACAATCATGTTATATGTATGAATATGTACGATGTACTTATATGTATATATGTATATGTACACAATTTATTGTACTGTATGATTTTTACACTATTCTACTCATATACCATATGAGTGTATGTACACAAGAGTATGTGTGTTCGTAAAAAAAACAAAAATAATAGGAATTATATCACTTCTAATAACCGCGATCAAACTCTTCTTCTTCTTCTTCTTCTTGTTATACTTCTCCTTATGTGAGCTTTTCAAAATATTTATAGCTATAACTTCCAACATCAACATGATGATGATGATGATCATCATCATCATCTTCTTTACCATCTTCATGATCATCTTCCATTCCACCATAACGACAACAACAACGAACAAACATACAAACATACACAATAAAAATAGAAAAAGTAAAACAAAAAAAAAATATGTATTCATTTATGAGATATCTACACCACATATGAACATAAATAATATTATGTAGTTCGATCAAATCATTTTTCATATAAATAGATGAAGATTTTCATTTAAAATTGTAGTCAAAATTTGTAATTTGTAACATATAGTAGTTATAAAATAATTTCAAACAAATAATAAGATATACAATAAAGAGAAAGGACTTTATCATATAAAATTCTTCCTTTTTATATAATATATATTTTTCTCTCGTATAAATCGAAAGAAAAATAAAATTTTAAAAAATTTTACAAAGGACATACAAAGAAAATTAATATCTTTGTAAGTCCTTCCACTTCTATATCTTAAACAGAAAATATATTTAAAAAAAAAAAAATCAGAGCACCGTATATAGTAAAGAAATTAAATAGAAAACCAGAAAAAGGATTACTTTCATCGCAAACCTCATAAATAAATACAAAAATAGAAATTTTGTAAATTTTCAAAAATGATAAAGGTCCTGTCCTATAGAATTTTTGATCATTTCATAGTGTTTTGTTTTGTGCTTCTTTTTTAATTAAATAATTTTTTTTTTCAAATTGATTTGTTATAGGTTGTGTGTTTAATATCGATAGCGTCACTAGTTCTAGCACGGCCAGAGCCACCAGTTAATTCATATTTACCTCCTGGACAGAATGGAGGTCATAGTAGGCCGTCATCAAGTTACGGACCACCAGGATCTGATTCACATTCAGGCAGCGGAGGATTGTCAAGCACATACGGTGTCCCAGGCGGTTCAGGAGAAGTAGGAAGACCATCAGATAGCTATGGTCCACCAGGATCTGGACGAAATGGTGATCATGGAGGTAGTCATGATGGTAGTCATGGTGGAAGACCATCAGAATCCTATGGAGTGCCATCAAATGGAAATGGAAATGGACATGGACATGGAAATGGAAATGGACATGGCGGAAGAGGTGGACATGGACCATCAAGTACATACGGTGCTCCAAGCAATGGTAACGGAAACGGACATCCATCTAGTACTTATGGTGCCCCAGGATCTGGAGGTGCTGGCCAACCATCCGATAGTTATGGTCCACCTAGTTCTGGTTCACCTTCTTCATCATATCTTCCACCAGGACATGGACATGGTAATGGAAATGGACATCATGGCAATGGTAATGGAAATGGACATCATGGCAATGGTAATGGAAATGGACATCATGGCAATGGTAATGGACATCATGCCGGTGGTAATGGACATCATGCCGGTGGCAATGGACATCATGCTAATGGTAATGGACATCACAGCGGAGGCAATGGAGGTCAAGACGGATACGACTACTCACAGAATGGTAATGGGCATAACGGTGGCGGCGATGACGGTAGCAATGTAAGCAAATAATTACAACTTTGTGAATTCCTATAGTTTTTATAAGAGTTCTTACTTGTTTCCTCCATGGTATGTGATGATGAATCTTTGTAGGAACCAGCCAAATATGAATTTAGTTATGAAGTTGAGGATGCTCCAAGTGGTTTATCGTTTGGGCATTCTGAAATGCGTGACGGCGATTTTACGACAGGTCAATACAATGTTTTACTACCAGATGGAAGGAAACAAGTAAGAAATTGATCAGAAAATGACAAAATTTTTTATAAATTTGTCTTTCTTTCAATTTGTGTTTAGATTGTTGAATACGAAGCTGATTTGGAAGGATACAGGCCACAAATCCGGTATGAGGGTGATGCAAATGGAAATGGTAATGGAGGACATAGTGGAGCCGATGGGTATGAATATCAACAAAATGGAAATGGACAACATTTGGGTGAAAATGGATATTCAAGCGGAAGACCTGGTAATGGAAATGGACACTCACATGGTAACGGTCATAACGGTCATTCACACGGTAACGGTCATAATGGTCAATCACATGGTAACGGTCATGGCCATTCACATGGACAAGATCTTGGTGATCAAGGCTATTCTAGCGGTCATCCTGATGGACACAGTAGTGGTCAAGATTTAGGAACAGACGGCTATTCAAGCGGAGAACCACATGGTCAAGACAATCACAATGGACAAGGTTATTCGAGCGGTAGACCTGGACAAAACGGCAACGGTAGACACAATGGTAACGGTAGACGAAATGGCGGTAATGGTGGTCATGGCGGCGGTGATCAAGGTTACTCATACGATAGACCATCAAATGGATTCGGACATGGCAATGGCAATGGTAACGGTAACGGTAACGGTAACGGACACGGACATGGACATGGACATGGTAATGGACATGATAGTGGACATGGTAACGGACATCACGGTGGAAATGGCGGTGGTCAAAACGGTTATCATTATTAGGCCAGAAACAAATTATCTACAATTTTAAATTATGAATTTGTATAAAAATCTAGTTGATTACTCATTATACTATACTATACATATGCACCTACTATCAAAATGATCTTATGATATTTTATAATTATATTTTTTGTACATTATTTAGTTAGGAAGATAATAAATATTTTGCTAAAATAAAAATTAAAAAAAAAAATAAATAAACAAACCGTTTTACTTATTTCTAATTCATTTGCTTCAAAATTTTATACAGATATCAGCTTTCCATTCACATCATAATCTCCAAAATTTGTCCAAGTATTATCCCAAAGTCTAGGATCAGCATGTGGATCTGGTGGCATATTTCCTGGCGGTACAGCTGTTGAATTGTACTTTTCAAGTTGTGTCAGCATCGCCTTTAAAATATTTGGATATCTAAAATTTAAATTTGAAAAACATAAATACATATTTCGATCAAATTTATTATCATCGTCATCATAATCATCAACTTGCCTTGCTGCTAAGTTGTAATTTTCACAAGGATCATCACGAATATTAAACAAACACGGTGCTGTTAATGGTTCACATTTTGTTGTACTTTTTGTTAGATAATTTTTTGGCATTGAACAATTGATATTAGCTTGTTGACGTAATTTTTTTATTTCATTATTGGATGGCATCATTTTCAATGAATTAATTGCTTTACCAGCCAAACTGTTCATTACCAAATTCACATTATATGAATTTTCATTGCGATCACCTGCCGGTCCATACCATCCATCCCATACACCATTATAATGTGATCCAGATACAATTTTCCAATCGCCCATCGTTAATGCAGCACTACCCCAAATATCATCGATATTATGTAGAATATCTTTTCTTGGTGATATTTTATTCAGTGATAATTCATTCCAAATACTCATACCATCTAAATTGGCTGTTAAATTTTGACTTTATAAATTTTCCATAAGAGAATACATACAAAAATTTGTGAAAAATTTGAAAATGAAAAAAACAAAAATTGTTGTTATTTATATTTTCATTTCATTTTATTATATTTCGTTTTGGATTTTACCAATTCAAATTTCCACCACCGGCAGCATCAATTAATGTCGGTAACCAGTCAACAATATGCATCGTTTGATCAGATACACGTTTTGGTTTTTCAATTAATGGACTCCACAAAAGTGATGCACCTCTAACACCACCTTCCCATAATGTATTCTTAACACCTCTTAATGGCCAATTTGATGCATAATTCAAATTGAATCCTTCCGATGGACCACCATTATCTGTACTGAAAATTATTATTGAATTCGATAACATTTTTCTTTTATGCAATTCATGTACAATAGCACCAACGGAATCATCTAATTTTGACACCATTCCTATTATTTTTGTTTTGTTTTCAATTTTTAAATTTCCATCGTTTGAAAAAAAAAAGGAAAATGTAAAATAAACAAAAGAAAATTTTGCATAAGTTTCGGATTAATTTCGATTAATGAAATAAAGAAATAAAAATAAAAATCTATAGAATTTACCGGCATATTTACGTCTATTGTAATTTTCAGTTATATGATCAAATTTTGCAACAATATTATCCGGTACCGGCAATGGATTGTAAGGATTTGATGTATGTACAGCTGCATGAGCAACATATAAAAATAATGGTGTCGATGAATTATGATTTCTGATTACATTCACCGATTCATTCGTTATAATATCTGTGGTATGTTGTCCATGTAATTCATATGGAATATCTAATCCTGTAATAAAATGAATTAATTGAGGGAAAAGATTTTTCAAAATTAAAAATTCACACATATAATCTCTCTATCATCCTATCTATCTATTCTAGTCTCTATATGTGCATACCTCTTCTAATATCTAAGCCCCATGATGGTTTCTCAACAGCAGTATGATCAAAATAATCATGATGTCCGGTCCAAAATCCTACATGCGTTTTAAATCCACGATATAATGGTGTATAAATTTTTTTAAAGTGTCCTAAATGCCATTTACCAGCAATATGTGATGAATATCTAATAAAAATATTATAAAATATGAATATATATATTTTTTATATCCTTTTTATCCTTTTTCATATTTGTAAAACTTCAAAAAAAAATTTTTTATTCGTTTTTTTTTTTCTTTTCATTTACCCTAACTCATTCAAATATTGCGGTAGAAGTTTTTCATTTAATGGTAGACCTCTTGGTTCAGCACCATACAATACGGTATGCTGCATTCCTATTTAAAAACAAAAAATTTTATTATTTTCATTCATTCATTCGTTTGCATTCAAAACCAAAAATATGTACAAATGTATACTCTGGTATAGGATAAAAAAAATAAAATTATGGATAATGAATTTTTATATTTATATAACAAAAAGAATAATGTGTGTATCCTTTTTGAATGTATGTAATAGTAAAAACTTTTGAACTTTTTGAAAAAGTTTCATTTTGTTAGTCATATAATAATGTACCTAATTTGTTAATTCGTTTTTAATTTTTTGTTAACCAAAAAGGTTGCAAATAAAAACAAAATTCTACATTCAAATATGCAATAACATATGAATACCTCCTATATACGGTAACAGTAAGGAGTTAGAGTATGAATACTATATTTGGATGTGGATTTGGGCTAGCATATATAGTAATGTTTCAATAAAATTCTTTATACTTAAAGTTGTATGTATATACCTGTATGTATGGGATATTTTCCAGTCATAAGTGCTGATCTTGATGGTGTACATATCGGAGTCACATAATAATGATTCAATATTAATCCAGAATATGCTAATGCATCAATATTTGGTGTTGGAATTTGTGAAGAACCATGAAAACTAACATCATTCCATCCCTTTTTCGTTATAATTAAAATAAAAAAGAAATTATACAATAAATAAAAATGAAATAAACAAATAAAAAACAAAAAATTTAGTAAACTGTAATCAAAAATGCAAAAGAAAAAAAATTATCAAAAATAAACAAAAATGAAAAAAAAAAAATCTATAAAATTTTGTAACTAGATGTTCGTTCACTTCTTCTTAAGAAATGAAAATTTCGAGTAAACATTTTCGTGATACTATATCGTATCTGAGAATTGTTTTGCTGTATATTATACGTTACTAACAATTCTAAAGGTCGTTCAAAATTTTGTTCTACTTTTTCTATAATGTAATTCTACAAAATTCTACATGAGTAACATTCATACAATGTGAAGGATGCATGAATGAATGTATATGTATATGTAAAATATAAATATCTATATTTCTTTACCAAATCATCAGCCAAAATAAATATGATATGTGGACGTGATGATGATACTTCATTTATTGCCAGACTGGAATTAATTATTGTTAGTATAACAAATATTGCAATCATTGCAATTGTTCTAGGTAAAAATGAAGTATTACATTCCATTATTTTTTTCTTTGTGTTTGGTTGATGTGGAAAAAATAAAATTTTTGTTTTTCGTCCTTTTTGCTTCTATGCTCTCCGTATTTTACTATAAAAAAAAAAAAAAATAGAAAAGAAAAAAAAAACATTTTTTTAAGTGAGAAAAATGAAAAAATAAAATGTCAAGAAAAATTTTAAAAAAATATACTAAAATTTTCGGATGATGTCCTTAATTAACTTTTGGAAAATGGGCACACAATCAGTACAGAGAATCACATATACTTATGTACATAAATCTATTCATTTATACACATGTCATATAGTGTGTACACATTTTGTTGAATAGTTTTTTTTTTCAAAATTTCCTATTTATTTCGATGGCACTACACATAACGTATACGATGATGGCTCTTAAATTTGTGCAGTAGTATCATTTCCATCCTCAAAAATATTTTATTTACATCGACATTTATATACTATTTGAATGTTGAGGTTTTAAATAAACGCAGACAGCAGCAGAACTATTATTACTATTGAAGCTCTTGGATGCGGAAAATTTTTTTTTAATAGCGTGTTGTAGTATTAATGAAAAATTTTTATTCATGAAGAAAAGATAGTTGTAGGGAAAATTGAAAATATATGTAGTAAAATTTTTATTTGAAATGTGTTATTGAACTTTTATGATTTTCAAATCATTTTCAATTATGAAGGATGAAGACGAATGAATGGCATAAAATTGATTTTAAATTAAATAAAATTATTAGAAAATCTTTTAATTTATTAGTAAAGTAGAGTCAAATTTGAAATACTGAAAAAGAGCTTAGAAATTCTGATAAATAGTGTACTTGGACTTGCTGACAACAGGTAACACAAAGTATTCTTAGATCATTAGATCATTCTAACATTCTATTCTATGCCTACCAGCAATTCAGTGGTTTGCAATTCACATTAAACTGTAGGTGGTAGGTGCACACATGATATGGTAATAAATCTAGAAATCACTTCGGTGAAAGTGATGGTTCACCTAGAATTGTAGTGATATTGAAGAAGATAAATAATTGAAAATTAATTCTAAATCTACATATCAATTATTTATTTATTATTTTTTATTTATTTATTAATTATCTACTTTATCATATTTTTTTCTCTCTGATCAATACGTAATTTATGCGCAAATTAAACGATGAAAACATTTAACCACCCTGCTGTAATGTAAACAAAACATTTTGCTTTTTTTTTCATCAAAAAATAATTCACCGCAAAAATAAATTAACCGTCACATTTATTTGGTGTTTTTTTTCCTTATTAACTTTTTCAATAATTAGCATAAATTATCAAATGAATTAGTCTCTCCTATTTACAAAAAAAAAAAATGTTCACACTAAATTAAAACCGGCACCTAATATTAGATTGTAGTAAGCGAATAATATTCCGGTTACATTGTTATTCCGATAAAATTTCATTATGTGCGATAATTTATATGTAAAATTTATGAAAATTATCTTCATGTATACTCGTAATTATTGAATATATTTTCTAAATGAAACAACCCATAACCGACAATAATATTTCAGCCATTATATCATCCATCGGGTATATACGAAAACTGTAATAATTTGACATTTTCTTAATTATGTTGCTGATGTACAATGTCGTGTAATATAAAATTGCCTAATTGCACAATTTTCCAAAATCATAATTGTAAAAATCTTATTACGATGACTACATATAGGAGGTACATAATTGAAACTTTAACTGATGTTTAAATAGCCAAATCGAAATTTCCCAAAACAACAATTTTACACACAGATCTGACATGGTTTTGGGTGTAGATCCGACGCGGTTGTTGGTGTAGACCAGACGTAATTTTTGGTGTATAAACCCGGCAATATATGTCTCGATCATTTACGAGTACACTGTATATACACGCTTTCGTAAAAATAATAAATTATACAGATGCGGATACGGTATACTTCTCCTGCTGATTTACAACCTTTTCACATCCATCCTCCTACTACCTATACAATAAATCTCTCATCAATATATTTTTAAAAACTTACTGACAATTTATTGATAAATTACTTTCCAAAGAAGTTTCCTAAAAAAGATTTTATTCTAAAGAAATGTATACAAACCCTTCTCATTTACTAAAATGTTCTTTGGCAAACTATTTTACGTACAAGAATTCTGTTTTAAAATGCTGTATAGAATACCCTTCACCTGTAGTCGTATTTTAAATTATACAAAAAATTTTCAAATAATTTTCTTTAAGCAAAATTTTATAAGAAAATTTGCATTTCATCAACAAATTTTACCGGTCCTATAGCTTTGTAATTTTTACACCAATTTCGCTACAAATTTTGAATATTTAATTGCAAAAAAAAAAAAAAATTAAATAAAATTTTATTCAACTTTATTTCATTTCTTAAACTGTGAACATCAAAAATGGAATCAAAATTCCAATTTTGAGTATAAATGAATGAATTCAAATGAAAAATAATTTTTTAATAAAAACAAAACAAAACACAACACACAACGTGACACAACTCTCATATCTACCACTCTATACATGCGTACGCTATAACTGAAACTTTGAATAAATTATTATTAAAACACTGACGAAAATATTTAAAATTTAATTATAAGATAATTAATACGAGCAATTAATAAATAAAATTTAAATAAATTTACATTTATATTATCGCAACAGGAATAAAATTATTAACACTTTAAACCGTCTATAATCTGATAATGATGTAGGTAGATGATGATAATGATGATGATTTCCCTTATCTTATCAAATCAACTTTTATGCCTCTTTAAAATCATTTAATGCAAATTTAATACTAATGTAAAAAAAATGTTCTTTACTACAAAAAATTCAACAAAATTTTCTTCATAATAATTCACACGACGACAACGTGTATACGAGTATTACGCTGTAGAACAAAAAACAGAAACACTTTTAAAATAAAAATAAAAACAAATTTTAATATTTTTTAAATTTTATTAATATCTGACCATTTCGATCATTGATAACGTAACATACTCACTCTTCTACACTACTACTGGTTTACTGGTCTACTGTACTGTACTGATATTGATATGATATTATTAGCGTACACAAAAAAAAAAACTGTTTTTTGAAAAATATCTCTAACAAATTGTACAAACACAGAAATAAAAAACAAAACAAATATGTTTACAAAAAATTTTTTATAATACTGTTTAATGAATGATTATGGGCGATGTCTATATACAAAGTGTTGTGTACTATATTGTATACATATAGAGAGGTATATATTAATGTAAATACATGTGTGTATGATAAAATTCAATTTATGCAGAGTAAGCCAAATGGGCCAACTCAAAACTAACTTTTTTTTCAAGCTATATGCATTGGCTTTTTTTTTTGAAAACTATGAATAAAATAAAGTAGTACATAAGTACTACACGAGACTACGAGTATATTGTATAAGAAGTCATTAACAATAATCATAATGAGGGTAATCATTTAAAATCTCATAATTTTCATAATTCACATAAGTGACGTTTACGAGACTTTGTAACTTTTTTCTTTGTTTTTAGAATAACGAGAGAATGAGCTCTGCATCAATGAATAACGAGACTTTTTAGTCGCTTATTATAGATCAACTTCGTAAATAAGTTTTGTGTAAACCAAAGTTTGACGGTTTTTTTAATTTTTATCAGCTGAAATTTGAAAATGATTTTATGTGTGGTTATATTTTGAGAAAATTGTTGGATTTGTGTGAAAAAAATGATAATTTTGTGAATTGTGATGAGTTAACTTATACAACTATACGATTAGTGTTTTACGAGATGCTTTCATGTCATTTTGACTTAAGAGATTGTACAATAATTACGCTTTGCGTACGTTTACAATTTGAACAATTTGAAATGAATACCCTTAAGAATATTATTCAAGCTCAGCTCAACTAATTGTATATTCTTTTTAAAAGAAATTGTTTTTGGTTTTTTTATAGTTTTCTTTGTTATTATTTTCTTTTCTTTCTTAGTTTTTTATTTTAATTTTTATTAATATTTTTTTATAAATGTTTATCATTTTAATTTAATTTTTATTTTTGTTTTTTTTTTTTTGTTTCATTTTATTTTCTTAATTATTTTTGTAATTCATTTTTCCAATCAACAACAATCATAAAATAAAATAATATGATCATCCTACTACCTACTACATACATATTTGCTGCCGGTTTGGTTCTTATTCGAAACGTTCATAAAGAATCATAATTCAATTATGAATAATAATGATGAAGTACAATATTTTTACATTTTATGAGTATTGTTCATTATTATACTCATATTGTTATTGTTATAAAATTTATATGCAAGATAAAACTGTGTATGAAGTATTAATACTGCACTATAGCACTGTTGGTGTACGTGTACGTACGTACATGTAATCGTAGCCAGTACTTTATATAATTTTTTCATATAAAATTTTTGTGTACAACTATATAGACTATATAGAGGTATTCATTTATCCATCTGCTTATGTACAGTATCTACATTATACGAATATTATTAAATGAAGGCATCATAATGATTTGTGACAAGAAATCAAAATTTTAATATATAATGTGGACATTTACATAATAATATGGTACACATAGACTGTAGTACTAAAGTACAAATGAATGATTTTTTTTTATTGAAACCGAATATACGAATGCAGCAATACACCCAGTGTCATTTAAAAAGCTAAAAATCTTTTATTATTATCTTTGAAATAATTAGTGGAATTGTATGTATATAGTTCGAATCGAGTGCTCCTCTTTTTTAAATGAGTTCGTGAACTCGAATTAAATTTTCTATTAGAATAATTCTTTTCGAAATCGACATAGGTATAATGCCAATTATTATCGATACTTTTCAAATTCAAATTATGACTAAACAATTTCAAATTTGGAATAAAATAATTTGTAAAGTTCCAATCTTATTTTGTCATGTCAAGTCATAATATCGAGATTATTATTTTCAACATCAGATATTCAAGGCTGATTATGTTATCTTCTTCCTCTTCCATAGCACAACAACTGTAGGTAAGTCATGGCTTCTTCTACGATTTCTTTCCATTGACTACTATTCTGAAATCTCTCAGAACGTCATCTCAGATTCTGCTAACTTATCATTCTTAAAATTTTAATACAAAATTTTTAAATATTTTTTCGTGGAACTGTAAAAATTTGTATAAAAATTATCAAAATATCAAGTTAGCAATTAATTTGCTGAATCTACCAGAATAATGCCGCTTCTACGAGTACATTCAATGCAGTAGACTTGACGGTTACTTTTCTATTTACTACTTGAAATTCAAAGTCCAAGTTGAAGTCACTGCATTGAATGTAGAAGCGTCATAAATAACTCTGATTTGTTTTTCTCTATGAGTGTTTTCACTATAATTCAAATGAATTTCTCTAAACTTTACTTTCACTCTCTCTAGTAAGTAAAATTGTATAATAAACCAACATTGTGTAATTTAGCTAAAAAAAAAAGTTACCAGGAATTTATTTTCTTTTTTTTTTTTAGCAAACATGTGTTGTGAAAAAAAATGTCACAGGTGAGTATTTTTAAGTATCGCCCCAGTGTACTTATAGTAGTGTCGTATATATGGACAAAAGTTAAATTTGATATCCACAGATATAAGATATGTAATAAGTATGTATGTAAATATATTAGGAGTTAGATAGGTTGGCCTTTTTCTTTTTAATGAGTGCACTCATGTAGTCATAATAATCATACATTATGTAGGTACATACTCGTTACAAATATTTATAAAATAAATCCGAATAGTAATAATAATTTTTGCCCTTAGAAGAAAATATTTATGATTATATAATTTTAAAAAAAATAAAAAATAGAAATAAATTAAATATAGATTTTGTAATATAAACATAAAACTATACATATATCGGCTATCGATTATTTAAAAAATACATAATCAATATTGCATTGATTGATATTGATATTATGTATATACATATACTCGCCTAAGAAAATTAAACCCTAAAGTCTAAAGTAAAGTTAAGTTTTCATAAGATATTTGATGCAAATAATATCTACAAATTTATGTATAATTATATATGCAATGATCAATGAAAGTAATTAATGTATGTACGAGTATATGTGAATATTTACTTTCATCATACAAGTACTCGTATGAATCATATCAATGACCATTTATTTAAAATAGGTGTGGACATTACTATATGATTTTACAGCTAAGTATATAGCGATACATCTACATGCCTACATATCAAATGTGAAGCGAATTGTATTTTATTTCTTTCATTTCTTTTTTAAAATTTTTTATTTCAGATTTGCAGCAGAGAGGTAATAAAAAATCAAAGAAATTTAGATAAGCTTCACAGCTTTTTCTGATGAATTACAATACAACACAAATGAATCATTTATTTTGAAAATAAGATGAGTCAAGATTTTTGTATTCTTGGTAAAAAAAAAAAAAAAAAAAAAAATTCGCCAGAACAATAAATGATCTGTTCCCATCAATTGGAAATTGAAAAAAATTGAATAAATCTCTTGGGATGTACTTTCTTCTGATATCAGGGAACTAAAATTTTCGAACAGAACGACCTATCCCAAACGATAGATAATGATGTAAAATTCTGAGAACAATTAATATAAATCATTTTTGATGATGACGTGACGGCATATTTAGCGATTGAAAAATGCAATCGACAAAAATGTGTACATGTACTTAATTCGAGAACTACACAAGTAGCGTACAGACAAGATAAAGGCTCGCTCGCAGATGCGGCTTATTATACTGCTGAAAGCCTCATTTACAATTCAGAGTAAATTATGTGCGAAATTAGATGGTATTCACAATTTTATTTTAGATTACCGTATGTTATTATCTGAGTTCTAGAACATTAGAATTGGTACACAAGCTTTCAATATAATTTGTTCTATCACCAGTGTCAGATTTGAAAAACAACCTAATCTCAATCTCACTCTGGTATAATTTGAGCTGGACGGTAAAAGGATAGCGCTATAGAATTTCTTGTATGAAAATGAAG
The DNA here is from genome assembly GCA_951394055.1 of Villa cingulata. Classification (NCBI taxonomy): domain Eukaryota; kingdom Metazoa; phylum Arthropoda; class Insecta; order Diptera; family Bombyliidae; genus Villa; species Villa cingulata. Next base: position 2,520,607 of record OX596019.1, on the reverse strand, counting down.
GAGGTACAGGTATGACATAATCTAATCTGGCAGGTAATCTACGCTGGATTTGTGAATGTATAACTTAATACTTCTTTCAATTAATGTAATATGTTTAATATGAAACTTAGCAGATTTTCAAGTTAGCAGAAAGTGACCAGAATATCACTGATTATTATTATCATGAACTCAATTCGCTTTCAAAATAAACGAGACTCACCTTATATTATTACTTAAAAAGAAATTTAATTTTAAAATTAAAAAAAAAATATGAAAAAAAATAAAAATAATGAATTCATAAAAATCAAATTAAAAATCTAACAACGGAATTCACAAAAAAAAATCCTTGTATACTTACACAACTACACATTAAATACTTACAATTATTTATCATTTGTTTTTCTTTTCATTTTGTGATAAATCATTAAATGAGTATGAAATGAATATGATGCTTTTACATATATTATGTATAATGTGATATGGTGATTATTCCTTGTTTTTATGATGTGCAAATGTGCAAATGCAAGAATGTACAGTGAAATGTTTTTTATTACTTTTTCTAATAATTATTCTAAACCTACATACAAACAAGACAAGTACATACATATGTAAAGTAAATGAATTTTCTTCATTCAATATCTATCGATCGATCATATCAGTGTGTACCTATACATGTACCAACCTCTTCATTCCACCAAAACTCTTCTTTGTACCTCGAGAATAAGTTGTTTTCTTTTTTGTTCGAATCACAAAAATTTTTTGTTTTCGAAATGAAAATTGTAGGCATAACAATCTAATGAAATGTGATAATGTGTAAAAATGTGAAACAAAAATTAAATAGACTACAAAATTAAAAAATATGTAATTGCACAAAAAATTCAAAGTTTTAAATTAAAAAAAAAATAATTAATAATAAAAAATTACAATTACAATAAATAAAATAAAATTAATTCATGGTCAACAAAATAGTAAATATTTATTCAAGAATGACCACCGGTAATTATCAATTTAAATTCAATGTATTTTGAATTTAATTATTATGTACTTATGTATTGTCAGTTTGGATCAGAAACATAAGTATTTTATTGTATATAAACAATACATACAGTTAGTAACAAAATTTAGAGGATAGAAGATAGTGATTCTATGCACACAAATAAAAAAAATTTCTAAAATAAATTCTTGTCGTCCTGATCACGAATGACGATAAAATTTGTATTTTTGAAGATTTTAATGTTAGTCAGTTGGATTAATATCCCAATAAAGTTTTGCCGTTAACGCCATCCATAGGAAATGTAAGTAAAGTGTAATGGAACAAAAAAAAGGCGGAAAAGTTACTCCGAAAAAATAAAAACGGTTTTTACATCAAGAATTTCTAAAAAAAAATTTGGCTAGGCGAGTATTTGACACAAATTTGCTAAAAATATTAAAGATTAATCAGATTAACAGTCACCTCAAAAAGTAGTGTTGTCGATGTCGAAAAGGAAAACACAAACACCTCTCCAACTCAAATTGTGTTCATCAAATTTACACAATTTTGTCTTTTGAAGTGAAAATAAACTATACTCTGTTCATAAAATTCGTTCAGTACACGGCTTATGGAAGAGCTCAGTAGCGTTACTTTTAAGAGGAATATATCAAATTACTCATACCCCCATCTATTTTATATATAATGAGACGCTGTAAAAGAGAAAAAAACAACAGCACCCATAAATTTCATATTACCATCACCGCAACCATACGGTGACTGATTATTATTTCTTGTCGTCCATTATTCATCAATCATATTCACTGGATTGCACAAACAAAAACTATAAATGGAAAAAAATTTATCATATGCGAAGAAAACGAAGTATGACGAAGGAATTCATATGCGCACACGATTGTCGCTTAATGAGGAAAAAGTTGCTTGATTCGGCTAATCGAGATGTGGAAGAACAATAGATTGAATGATGAATTAGTGCTGCCGTGTAGTCATAATACTCAAATTAAGTATTGCCGTTTTTGAAAATCAAAAATTTTCATTTATATGACTTTTTGTCATATATTATTATTAATTATATATTACATATATTCTATGATGCAATTTATTTATATATTATTATTAATTAATAGATATGTATAGTAAATATATATTCTATAATAAATATTTATGTCATGAAAAAAAATTTTTGCTTTTACGTTGTGTTGTAAATGTATTACTGTTGCAGAACAGTTAGTTTTTCGTTACATTTTTTGTTGCATGAAAATAGAGATTATTTTCGTTCTTTAGTTGATATTTGCTGTGATTTGTGAAGTGAAGATTGCCGATAAAAAAATAGTTAAAAAAATTAAAATTTAATAAATTAATTAAAGTATATAATACAGATTTTTTTTAAATGAGTGCAGTGGAAGAAAGAAAAAAATTAAGTGTGGAGAAAAAAAAGCAAATTTACTCCACATTTAATATATTTTATAAAGAAAATAAAAGTGTAGGTAGGTCGAATGAAAAGGTGGCAAGTATTTTTGGGATTTGTGATAGGAGCATAACTTTGAAAATTAATTTAATTTTGAAAATCAAGGTAAAACGGCAGCACTTATAAAAATTTCATCCGATTTTACATAGAAAATTTGAATTAAAGGGGCAACACTTTCAGAGGTGTTAAACAGAAACACATTTATACGAATTTACCAAGTTAGAATAGAGAAAATATATCCCCATAAGCCTCCGTACTGAATAAACTTTATGAACAAAGTATAGAGGAGTATTTTTTTTTTTAATAAGTCATGTCAATCGCGTTGTTCCGAGTTCCAATTGTTGTATCAACTGTTCATGTTCTTGACTGATTAATTTCGTAAACTCAAACTTCTTGATCGAAATACTCGAAAACTAGAAATCGTCTTACTAGATGACTGACATCAATATGAATTGATTTTGTTTTTCCATTAATTGTTAAAAAAAAAAATTGTGCAAACTTCAATAGGTTGGATATGTTATAAGAGAAACCGATAATCATATCCCGTGAAATGTTATGTTACACGTCCCAAAAAGTAAAAAACGACAGAGAAGGTGTCAAAACAGCCGCTGGGTGGACGACATTAAAAGTGACTTGATATTGAAACTTATTGGTGTTCAAAAATGGAAAGACGTAGCGAACTGGAAAACAGAATGGCGGAAAATTTTGGAGCAAGACAATGGTCCACATAAGTCTGTCGAGCTGCTGATGATAATGATTGTTAAAAAATTATTTGTTTTTTTTGTTAAGTTCATTTTATAAAATTCAAATAATTAATAATAAAGAAAATAAGAAAAATGTTTTTTTTTTTGTTTTTTGTTTAGTAAAATGTGGTAAAATTGTGTTTTTCATTTATATAAATCCTTCTCAATTTTATCATTAACTGTAATGTATGTTAAACATAATATAAAATAATAAACGAAATACGAATAAGTAGAAATAAATACGCACACAATATACATTTATGTAATGCATGTGGAAGAAAACATTTTATTATTTATGTTGTTGACTGATCGATCATGAGAATGTCTTAGCTTAGATACATAAATATCGATCGACTGATTATTGATTATAACGTGTATAATTTTCAAATGCATGTGTGTGTTTTTTTATTTTAATTTTTTTTATTTTGTTAATAGAACAAACTTACATTGTTTGTTGTAATAATGTCAATGGCAATTTTATGTTTTAATTTTTTTAGTTTATCAATTTAATTTATGGTAATGTGTAATATACAATATTTTTCATGTTAGAGTAGTGATGATGTGAATGTGATGCTTTTTTTCATAAAAAAAAATCTATGATACCATATTTTTTGTACAAATAATGTTTTATCATCATTAATAGATAATAAAGGTTTGCAAGCCACTTCTCTATAAAATATTATATTTTTCTGAAATTTTTTATTCTGAAAAATGAAAAAAAAAAAAATTCTTTTTTAAATAATAAATCTATAGGAAAGAAAACATATCCATAAAGATACATTATTATTTTTTTTTTCTTTTTTTTTAATTTAAGTATATACATAATTTATATATTTATAATTTTTTAATTAATTTCATTTTTACATGTATTTTGCAAAAGAAAACAAAGTGTTTTCCACATTTATTTTCAGTGTTAAATATAGTTTTAAGGATTATCATCGTGACGTGATATTTATGTCTTCAATATTGATTAATAAAAGTATAGACACTAATTTATTTCACAATGTGAAGATTTCTTTTTGGATGAGTTCCTGTTTTTGTTTTATTATTCATTTTGTTGCTTTTGAATTCTAAAAAAGAAATTTCTAAAAATTTCTTAAAACATAAAAAATTTAAAAACTAAAACCGTCAGAAATTTTTTATAATTCATCATTTCAAATTGTTTGTTTTGTTTTTTGTTTTCTTATACATAAATTTAAAATATTTACTAAAAATGATGTAACAAAATCTAGGTAGAATAATTAGGGTATTCAATTAACGCAATAAATGACATGTAAATCGTATTTTTTTATCATACATCAATCATACATGTGTTTACAGGTTTTATGAGGTTTACATGCCATTTTACGACTTTCAAGTGAATATTCTGGGTATTTTATTTTTGATGGATTTTACATTTTGATTATTATTTTTGCTTCTGAAATTCTGACTATCCATCATAAGAATTTATAAATGTATATTATTGTATGTAATTGTTGCTTGTTGCTAGTAAATATTTTTTTATATAATAATTTATAAATAATACGTTTATGTTGTAATGTAAGTATTTCATAAATTCACAAAAACAAATTCAATACATAATAATAATATACAAATTTGATTGATAAGTTTTTTTAGTAGTTGTTCTCTGAGTGCTTTACAAAAATATATATTTCTTAATATTCAAAAAAAATAAAATAAAATAAAATAAATAAAATTTACTAGTAATTTAAAAAATAATTTAAAAAAAGCTAGAAATTAAATAAAAAAAAATATAATTTATCCTAAAATTACGGAAAAAAATAAAAACAGACAAAACGCTTAACAAAAATTTAATTCAATTTTTAAAAGAATAAACTCTACAAATATTCATTAGAATTATTCCGAAAAAAAAATACAATAAATATGATTTCGATTAAAAAAATAGAGTATTTTCTTCGATTAAAAATTTAAAAAAAATTAAAACATGAAAAGTATTCATTAAAAAATATTTAAAAAAAAAAAAAATACTACCGAAAAAATAAATAAAATTTCTAGTTTAAAAAAAAATTATATTTATGCACATCTCTTCTAAATCCTTTCCGAAGTAAATTTTTTTGTTCTGGACTGTTAATTTAAAATTTGTTTCCTTAAAGAATTTCCAAATCACAATGTCGTATCTCTGGGAATTTTTTCTATAATTATAAATTTGAAAGAAAAAAAAAGAAAGAAATAAAATAGTAAATATTAGCGATGATCTAAAAAAAAAGTTTTCGAAAAAAACTGTAAATCGTAATTTACCCTTAATTTCATTTCTATTCGATCAATTTCACCACCCATTAAATCGACAATATTTTCACCGTGTTTTAATAAAAATAATTCAAGTTCATCGATTGTTTGGAATGATTTAACTTCCTAAACGCAATCAAAACAAATGAAAAAATTTTAAATGTTAAACTGAATTGCATTTTGCATTGTAATTACCTTTAAAAGCTCATTCAAGTCTTGTTTATCTAAATATGATCTTGTTAATTCTCTACCATCAAAATCCATTTCAGCCTGTAATTAACAATAATATTAATGCATAACTTGATAACTGAAAATCATGATCATTATCATCATCATTGATCTTCTTTACCTTATATCTAACAAGAAAATTTCCCATATCAATGCCTTTAACATCATGAATAGCACGTATCATAACATCACTTTCAAGTTCTGAATTTATTCTATTCAGATGCTCTTCAGAAATTGATCTGTTTACACAGAATATAAATTTTTATAAAAAAAAAAGTTCATTTTATGCTAAATAAGTTTGCTTACCTTCCAACTAATGCAGCAACATTTGAATAAATAATGAATGATGCTACACCACCCAATATTCCGCCAACTAATAAGGAACCGATTGCATCTGGTACCGAAGAACCAGAAAATGTTGATAATCCCATACAACAGGCAGCAACAGCGACACTAGTTACAGCTGCTGCATCTTCAGTTAAAACTACATTAACACAAGGATCTTGTCCTCTAATAACTGAATGACAAAAAAAAAAAATAATTAAATAAAAAATAACATCAGATTCAAACATATTTCATACAGATTTAAATTTTTTCATTACCGTACTCCTTAAAGCTCATATTTGAAGCCTTTGCAGATCTTCGAATTTCATTCACAGCCACTAAAAGTGTTGCACCTTCAGATACAAGCGACCCACCCAATATAAGGAAGGCCTATCATCATCGTACAGTAAAAAACAAACAAACGAACAAAATTAAATTCAAAATCAATTTTTTTTTTCGTTTCTGAAGTGATAATTACCCAAAAGAAATCTTGTAGGGGTTCAGGATGCATAAGACCAGTAATACCATGATAAAATGATAGACCAGTACCAACACAAAATATACCAACGCCAGATATTAATGATGAAACGTATTTCATATTCGAATAACCATAAGGATGATCAGAATCTGCCAACTAATAAACAAAAATAAATGTGATACGATCAGAATGAATTTTCATAGACTTTTAGAAGATTTTATAAATTTTTGAAAATTTCATACTTGCGTTGATTTATGAATACCGTATGCCAGTATCAATTGATTGATTGTATCAGCTAACGAATGAATCGCTTCAGCGAACATACTATGTGAACCGGTATGAAGCCATGCGAATGATTTAAATACGAAATTTGTTGCATTACTTCAAAATAGAAGGGATAATTTTTTGTAAATTAAAATTTTCAAAAATTTAAATCGAAATGAATCTTACATTCCAATCGCAATTAGAACTACTCGACCAGATTTACCAAATAATCCGGGTTCTTCTTCAACAATTTTAGTTCGACTACCAATTTCACGTCTATAATCTCTTAAACGTCTTTTAACTGTAAAAATGTCTTTACAAAAATAAAATAAACGGATAAACAAAAAAATAATTGATAAACATAAAAATAAAAGAAGATAAGAAAAAATCAGACAAGAATTAGAATTATAAGAGAACATTGCTTTGTTATTCTCTTTCGAAATGATCGTTTTCTTCTTACTTTGTTGATGTTTCTTTCGTTCGATTTCCCTTTTCAAGCATTCCCTCAATAAATTCTCTCTAGAGCCCCATACTTCGATTGCTTTCGCTTCAACATCTTTACGCCAATAAACTGTTATCGGTGGCTCCTGTTCATATGGAGAACGACGTTTTATCTTCGGTAAACTTTCTAGATCTGATGCTTTCAATAAAAAATCTGACATAGCACGTGTTGGTGTCATAAAATTTCTTTCCAATGATGAACGATTTGAATCCAAACGAACACGTTTCTGAAACAAAAATCAAATAGGAAAAAAAAAATGTTCGTTTTGTATGAAAATCAAAAGAATCGTAATATAAACAAGAATCCAAATATTTACAATTTGTTGTGGTTTTGCATCCTTATTATCACTTGTTATTGCTGATGCTGTTGTTTGTGATGATACTTGTTCATTATTCTTTTCGTTTTCTCCTTTTTCGAATATTAAATTTTGTATTTTTGAATTTTCTAAATTTGCTGTTACAATTAATTTTCCATCTTTTGTTTTCAATTCGATTTTTTGTGAATTCTGAAAGTTCGACTCTTTCTGATTGTTGTTGTTGTTGTTGCTGATGTTCTTCTGATCCTGATCTATACATTTTTCAAATTCTTTTGATGCAATTAGTTTATTTTGTGTTATTACGGTATCTTGCTGTTGGATTGATGACGGCGATGACGTAGATGACGCAGATGCAGTTGATTTCGTATTATTTGAATCGATTTTCACATTATTTACGGACGGTGGTTTTGCCTCAATTATTGTCTAAGATTAAAGGAAAGGAAAATTTATTTGTAAATGAATTTTACCAACCATCAGATAATGTTCTCAATGAATTACCTTTGAACTATTGTCAGCACTGAAATTTCTATTAAATCGTGATGATGATGATGATGATAGAATACAATTTCTTGAATTATTATTCAAACTTTTGATTACGTTCTCTTTAAGTTTAGCTGTTGTTATTGTTGTTAAATGTCTAAATAATGTTAAATTTTTATGCTAAAAATTAAATAAATACAAAAATTTGAAATTTTTTTTTAACTAATTTCATTAAAAAATAATTCGATTTTATAAAATGAATTTCACATTTTTATGATTATTCTCACATTCAATTTAAAATCGCCACAACATATTACGTACGATGATAGCTGCCCTTTCAAATTCAGTATCCGTGCTACATCAAAACTCTTTTGTAACATTACTTTTTTGTGTTTACCAAATTTACAAAAATAAAATTACGAAATATACACGATAAATAAAATTGTTTTTCTTAGTTCCTTGTTTTTTTTTTTTTTTATCTTGATCTGTTTGATGATGAATTACCTTAAAATTTTTTTCAATTTCTTCCACTCAAATTTAATTTAAACAAACATCCTGTTATCCTATTTTACTAAAAAAAAAAAAAATTTCAATACAACTTGAACACAGACGACATCATCGTCATCATCACCAGTCAAACAGAAAATATTTTTCTTCCTTCCTTCTTTTTTTGTGATTTTTGTTTTTGTATCAATCAATAAATCTACATAAATACTACATGTATGTATGTAAATATAATAAATTTCTAACTAAAAATTTCCTGTACTCTTCGAAATTATTTTTATATTATTGTAAAAATTATAAAATACACTTCTAAGGAAAGAATTTTCTTCTATAAAACTTGTTGAGATTAGAAAAATTTATTATTTTTGATGGTTCTAAAAATACAGCTGATTTAATTTATTTTACGCGCTGCGCGTTCCTTCAATAATTTCATTTCAAGAAGAAGAATTGAATTGTGTGAAAATGAAAAAGTAGAAAAGTTGTTGTTGGTGTTATCGGTGTCGGTGATATTGAATTTGATTTTGATTTTTAATATTGGAAATGTCAAAACCAAAACAAAATAAATCGATTTTCGGTATAATTGTCAAAATTATTTCGGTGTATGACATCATTCACAATTTAACATTCATAAAATTCACAATCGCATTAAAAATTTTTGAAAATATTTCAATCTCATCAAAACGGAAACGGAACACAATTTTAACATTTTACACATCTATTTGAAATTTGAATAATTGTATGACGGTTACAGATTGAATAATATGTGGAATCTGCTGGAATATGACCGGACCGGATTCAGTTAACGACAACGTGAAGTCATCTATAAATTTATAGACAAAGGACCATCAAATAATTCCGATAATAGTATTTCCGAGATACCATTGGTAAATTCGAAATAAAATAATTTTTTAGCCGTTACAATTTTGTTGTCCATGATGGCTGAAAAGAAATGAAAAGGAAAACAAAAAAAGAAATTAATTAGAAATTGAATTTTATCGAAATTATTTTTTGAATTTTTCACACTAAATTTAACATTTTCAGATTAAATGAATAGTATTCGTAAATAATAATCTTGAAATAAAACCTAAAAAATTTATGCAAAAACAGTCGTATGTTGTATTACATAAATTTTAAAAAAAGTGACAAAATATATAATTATAAATTATAGCTAATTAAATAATTATGAGTATTATATTTTAGAAAATCTTTTATAATTTTCAGGTAGTACATGTGCGTTATATATATTCTTTTTTGCAATTTAAAAATATATATTTTTTTTTTCTAAAATTCCACATAAATTAAATTTTAATTAATTCTTCTACTTCTAATTC
>OX596018.1:62071094-62383972 GCA_951394055.1 Villa cingulata | reverse complement strand
ATATAGGACAGATAATGATTGGAACATTTAAAAATTTAAAAACTAAAAAATCAAATTATAATCTGTAAAATTCTATTTTAAGAAATTTGTTTACTTTGGATTTGGATGGATGAACTTTACAAGATACAAAATTAAATTATTAACCAATATTCTATTACGAGTAATGTAACTATAGATTTTCAATAACTTTTTCGTTTTATTATATAAATATCGTAGTAATAAAGTATGGGAGTTCGGGGGGGTAAATGTTAGAGCAACTGGCTACTGATCTCAAGACTGCGGTTCAATTCCTGCCCATCTATTTCATCTTTCAGCTTCAAATAAGTGGTCTACTTGCTATTACAACAAATAATACATTGCATACATCATGCAATATTATATTTATTTCTGTATTAGGTGACTGATTTCTTCAAGAAGAAACTTTAAATGATATGGCAAATAATGGCGTTCAAGAAGCAAAAGTTAAGATACTTGAATTAGAAATGAAAAAAAAAAAAAATGAAACATTATCATGCAAACGAATTGAAACATAGCACTGAACTAATGATTATATGTAATAACAATTAAAAATAGTTTAGAGGGTGATAAACGTTTAGTTGCTGAAGCACGAAAACCATGTGAGGTAGACAGAAAACGCTGCAAAAAGGCACAATTCTATTGCTGCTGGAACATATCATACTCCGATTATCCATGTCAGCATAAGCATTGGCCAAAACATATGAATAATTGCGCATAAAATGATAATCCAGTTGTAAGTGTAAATGAATATATGTATTCAATTTTAAATTCCCTTAACACACTATATGAACAAGAGTAATAATATCATTTATTTATTTAGTTTTATTCATTTGCTAAAAGAATTGTTGTTAAAATTCACTCGTACAATGTGCATTTGTTGAATTTGAAGACAGTAGAAGGAATGCAGAAAGCAGAAGATGCAGTTCGTGGTTTGGGCGGAACGTAAATTTTCGTAAAATTATTGTTATTGTGTATAAATAATGTTTTTCTACTTTAAAAAATCTAGATCAATACTGAAAAAATAATTTGACTTTGGTTTTCTCTATATGTAATGACATCACATAATGTATAGTGTCTAGAATTATGTTTTATTTCGTTGCTAATTTCAAATGTTTTCAATATTTTTATTTTGCTGATGTTGCAGCACAAGAATTCGTGTTGAAATGTTATCAAGCAGGTGGAAGAAGTCGATATATGTATATAATTCATGTTAATTTCAATATAAATATCATTTTTCTTCTTACTTTCCAACAGCTTCTACTTCAGCAACAAAAAGAATAACAATAATTCAACCGCTATAAATTTATCATCTAATATTTCAACTTCATTCTATAACAAAAATGATAGTAAAAATGATGCATTAAAATTCAGCATAACATAAAAAAATTATAAATAAATTTAAAATTATAATCTTTTTATTATAAAATTATATTATATTTCGCACCAAATACTACATTCAATTAAAAAAATTTAAATACTCACCTTCCTGGTTCATTTCTATAAAATTTAAACTAATCAATATGATTTAATTTTATTATGGTTACTTACTGACAAATTAAAAATTACACATTAAAATTACAATTATCCAATCAAAGGATTGATAACAAGATAACTTCTTTACTAATTAATCCATTCATTATACTTTCAATTTCTTAATAGCTATATGATGATCAATTTTTTAAAAATTAATAAAAGTTATTTATACTTAATTCATAAAAGTTTTAGGTACATTCTATAAAGTAAATTAATAATACCATATTGGTAATTGTTCAAATTTTCTTTTACATATGCCTAGCGCCAATTCGAATTCATCATCGTTCAAATACAATTCAAGTTTTGTTGGATCTACGCCTTCTGTTAATGGTCGTTCTTTTAAAATTTTCAATGAATATTCAATTTGTGTTAATTCTGATAGAACTTCACATATTTTTAATGGTGTTTTACTTCGTCCCTCCTTGAAATTAAAAAATGAAGAAAAAAGATACATACATTAAAAATTTGTGCAAACTTTTTGTCAATGCTTGCTCAATTATACTCTAGTCATCCTATTTGCACATACTTACAAATTGATTTCTTCAACATCGTCTCATTTTTTCCATTCAGCAAATAGTTATATAAACTCTAATGGTTCGAGCACAGCCCAACCAAACAACGTAACGTTTTACATCACGATGTATTATTTTTAGTTTCTCTCTTAAATAATTTAATGCATTCACTTCACAGTAGCTTTAGTAATTTTAACTAAATTTACTCTAATACAAACATCAAGAAACTGTTACATACTCTAATTCAGTCGATGTGATACCAAGAAAACTTGTATAAACTGTTGGTCATGTATCAACAGCAATATTTTCTAAAGTTTCATCTAGAAAACAATAGTCAATAATGAAATTCACACGTACAATAATTTTGAAAAATTAAATATTTATTACCATTTGGATCAACCCAAATTCCAAACTCATTTGAATCCAAATCTGATGATAACTCTGGTACATCATTTATTCCTCTGTGTTTTTCATTTTCGTCATCTAAAAAAACAAATTCATTCAATGTTCTACATTTATTTTGACTGTTCTCAATTTTACCAAATTTTGCATTCCAGTATATGATATAGCAGTTTGTAATGCAGCTCTACGTTCAGCTATCCATCAGATACCATTTTTTTTTTTTTTAAATTATTGATTACTATTGGACCCATTCAAATTCCAAACTCAATTAAATCGAAATCTGATGATAATTCTGGTACATTATTTGAAACATCCTATAAAATATTTTCATATTTTTATGAATTTTCCGATGATATTTCTGTGATTATGACATCATAATTATCAATTTCATTCCATCTGAATCATCATCAACCAACCTACTTGTTACCAGTTGTAGACGATTTTTATCTATTTAAATGTATGAAACTAGAAACTATATGTTAACTATTAAAACTATTTCCATCTACTAACATCTGCTCGATTATCATTATTTGTTGGAGTATCACGATCACGATTCTCACTATTGACTGTAAAATTCAAATAAAAATAAAAAAATTAAGTAAATTATTAAATTAAATTTTCAATTGTAAACAGAAACACACTTTTAACTTTTAACTCTTCTTCTGGCCACCATCCAAACCATATCCAATTGATTTCAATTTCAATGATGATTCAATTGCATTATAATATAATTTTTTTGACATTATTGATAACATATGCAAAATATTATCTGTAACCACAAACACAATATGTGGTGTTTCACTCGTGTTTTTCATTTTTGATTTTACGTTTTGAATTTTCTTCACTTATATTATTAATAAATATATTAAATGTATAACACATTTTAATACACGATCAAAATACACGATCAATATACTTGTCGTATTTGTAATAATTTCTGTGATTCTAATATTTTACTAGTTAATAATATAAATACCGATAATACATCATCAAATAATGGTATATTATGACCAATTAAATTATTAACAGCAGTTACATCATTAAAACGATCATATAAATCTAACATTAAATGTACTAATGCTTGTGCTGTAAAACATGTATCCGAATATAATATTGAGAAACGTTCAACACGAATCTTCCGTTGTAATGCGAATCTCCATAAATCGATACATCTTTGAAAACGAAATGATTCCACATATGATGCTCCATGAAACATTAGACGAAATAGCATATCCTTATGATAGATTCCCAATATTCATTCACAAATCAATAAACTTTGAATTCTCATTGCATCAACATCTCTGTAGCTATTACATCGAGCTCTTGCATTGTTGTAAATTCAACAGCATTACCAAATGCTGGACGAAGTGGTACTTCTGGAAGTTTTCTGATCTGTTCTGCTTCTGTTCGGAATCGCATATGATGTGCTAGTCTCTAATGTAACATAGCAACTCTAGTTTCATCGTATTCATCCAAGAATGTTGATCAAATTAGTTCATGTGCATCAGCTAATCTTTCAATTGAATAATGTATTCTTGATTTTAAATAATCAAATATCTGATGAACCCCTTTTAGGCATGCTGTTTGTAGAGCATCATCACCATAACGACTTTTCGCAAATGGATCAGCACCATGTTCCAACAGTAATTGTGTAGTTTCCAATCTGTAATATGATATATATGATTTTATTTGTTATTAAATTATTAAATATTTTTTTGATAAATTTGAATTATTATGAACGTACCCGTGTTCTTGTATTGCATAATGTAAAGCTGTCTTATCTTGGATATCTTTTGCATTAATATCGACACCTTTACTTATTAAATACATACACAAATGAACTGATTGTACTGAATTAATAAGATAAGTACCACCATTTACGTTTGGTAAACCAATATCAGCTCCATTTTCAACAACAAATTGTACAATTTCAGTATGAGACATGAAACATGCACTTCTGACTGGCGTTGAACCACAGAATCTGATTGTGAATATGTAAATACTCACATAGATGACGGCTAATCCAGTATAGAAAAATCTCCAAAACTACTGAATATATTGAAAAATAAATCCAAATAAATTTTTTGTCCAAAAGCATAATCAACATCGTACATTTTTTTTACACATTTCCATTTTTCAATCACTTCTGTAAAATAAAATTTGTGAAAACCCAATTGGCAATGAAAGAAAATGGAAAAAATGTATAGAATAATGTTGTATTACAGTATGTATAGTGCAGTTAAGTGTATTACACTGATGTATTACAGTGGCAATACAGTGAAAATCGATAGTATTCAAATTAGATTGATAAAGCTGTAAACCTAAAGTATCAATATGTAAATCAAACTCTATGTCAATACGAGCAAGATCAATAACACTACCTTATGATTTCCATTATCATCATCATCACCACCACCGTCATTACAGTCACTATCACTATTATACCATAATCAACTTCACTGCCTAGTGCCTTTACAGTCGTCATCATAATACAAAAATCATCATAAAATCTATATGATAAAATATTCTAAATTCCGAACAATTATGATAATAATAATAATAATTCATCATTATTTAATAATATTGAAAAAAAAAACAAATAGAAAATAGAAAATAAGGAAAGAATGTTACAGTATATAAATATAGTCCAGTCCAATGCAATAATGGCTTTCATTTTCTGTTTTGCCGTCCACGAAGTATCTATGTACATTACTGTCGGATTTGTTTTGGATGTCACTCGTGCTCACATTCTTTCTATTGCCTACGGAAGCACATCCTTAAAATGCCATTTCAAATGCTCCAACTTTATGCTGTTTGCAAATTTGATTGTTGCAGACTTGATTGTATCCACCACTGACTGAATACATCACGACAATGTATAATTACACATTCATTACTACAATATTCATCCTCCCAATCTGGATTTATAATTGCTTTATTACTGCATCCTTCACGTATATATTTTTGTAGTTGTTGATTGGTTTCTACAATATTTATAGGATGATTTTGACTCATAGATGTAATATTATTTGTAGCTGTTAAAAAATTGTTATTATTATTTTGTCTTAAAGATATTTCTGGTTAATGACTCGTACTTACATTCTTTCTATTGTCTATGTCTCCAACACATAACTTTCACTCACTTTCTTTCCTTTGAATTCTTTAATTCCACTTGATTTTTGCTTAGCTTCCCATGATAACATTAATTTTAGCTCTTTGAACTTTTGAACGGTGTGTTAGTAACGTATATGTATAAATATATCGCTTCGAATATATACATGCACAAACTTTATTTTCCATTTACAATATCCATTGCTCTCATATTTTTATATTTTTTTGCACACATAACAAACATACATATCTTTATGTATCACAAAGCATTTTGAAATTTGAATTCGAGTCCTTGTAATGAATTATTTGCCTGCAAATAGAAAAAAAATATAAAATAAGCAAGAACATTTTTACTTAACCAAGTATAAATATGCAGTATGATGATGAGTAATGAAAGATGAACATTTAATTATTTTTAAGTACACATTTAAATATATACGTATATGTTCATTTGTTCATTTGTTCATACTTACAATATTTTTTTCGATTATTTTTAGATATATATCATCATTCTCTGGGCATGGATCTAAAAGTCAAGTTGATTATGTACATCGATAGCACCAAATTCCTCCAGCTAATCAAAACTAATATCATATTTCATATTTATTTGTATAAGTGCCAGCTGATGATAACGATAAGATAATCATCTATCTATATAATAATAATAATTCATCATTAATTAATAAATAAAATATGCAATATAATACAATAGATATTATGCACACATTTTTCAATTATCCTTCGTATATTATATCATATTGTATTTTGTATATTGCAGAACAGGTAGTATAGTATCAATTATGTCTCGTTACGATTGCTCGTTCCAGATATATGGCCTATATTTGCACATATTGAGTATTACTATTATATGTATCTAAAGCCAGACACACAGAAAATTAAAACATTTTTAAAGAAAGTTACAGCGTATTCATTTTTCAAAAAATATGGCCTATATTTACATATATTATATTGATTTGATATGTGCTATATAATTGTTATTTACACATTTTCCAAAATTATCCTTCGTATATTATATCATATTGTATATTATATTTTATCATTTAATATATTTGTTGTTATTTTGAATGATATTATACTTGTATTTGTATGTTACATGTTTGTGTGTTATTTATTTTATTTTATTTTATAGTTTTGGTCCTTGAAAAGTGTATTAAAAGTATATAAAAAATATAAATTAATATATAATACTATAATACATAGGTATATTATTTGTAAAAATGAATTCCTTATTTCCTTTTCTACAATTGATAATTATTATATACAATTATAAAGTGTGTATACTAAATCAAGGAACTCATTATTGATGCTGATAAAAATTTAAATAAATCTATCTATATATATCGATATTTGTTGATAATTCTGAAATAAATCAGGAATTGTTTAAATAAATAGAATAAAATAAAAATACCTCGTAAAAATGAAATGAATATATGTATATACATAATTACTTTATATGTGTGGTAATAATGTATATTGTGTTCTTTTATAATTATATTGCGATATACATAATCAAATATTTATTACATATATTTCATCGGCCACGGAATTCTTAGTTCGTTTTTACTTTACTGATGAAAAAAGGTTTGAAATTTAACGTTAAAAATGTATATTATATAGGTACCTATAATATAATATGTTCATACGTAATTATGTGTATGAATTCATTCTTATATTACAGTTCTTTATACATGAATATTTGAAAATATGTTTTTATATATGAACAGAGGTTGTATTCTCGTTGAAAAAGAATAAATTTTTAATTGTGTGTGTGTGAGAAAATTGTTCATTTTGCACATACACATTCATATGATAGTAGATTATGCATATGTATACGCTTCGAATAAGTATACTAATAATAATAATTATTGAAAACAAAAATTAATAATTACAATAATAAGGATAATGATAATGATTGTATTATAGAAATGAATATATAAAATACTACTACAAATATATAAATGAAAATAATTTGTTCAGAATAGATAAAGATAAAAATGAATTAATTAATGGAAATATAATTTTAAAAATAATGAATAATGGTATATATAATATAGGACAGATAATGATTGGAACATTTAAAAATTTAAAAACTAAAAAATCAAATTATAATCTGTAAAATTCTATTTTAAGAAATTTGTTTACTTTGGATTTGGATGGATGAACTTTACAAGATACAAAATTAAATTATTAACCAATATTCTATTACGAGTAATGTAACTATAGATTTTCAATAACTTTTTCGTTTTATTATATAAATATCGTAGTAATAAAGTATGGGAGTTCGGGGGGGTAAATGTTAGAGCAACTGGCTACTGATCTCAAGACTGCGATTCAATTCCTGCCCATCTATTTCATCTTTCAGCTTCAAATAAGTGGTCTACTTGCTATTACAACAAATAATACATTGCATACATCATGCAATATTATATTTATTTCTGTATTAGGTGACTGATTTCTTCAAGAAGAAACTTTAAATGATATGGCAAATAATGGCGTTCAAGAAGCAAAAGTTAAGATACTTGAATTAGAAATGAAAAAAAAAAAAAAATGAAACATTATCATGCAAACGAATTGAAACATAGCACTGAACTAATGATTATATGTAATAACAATTAAAAATAGTTTAGAGGGTGATAAACGTTTAGTTGCTGAAGCACGAAAACCATGTGAGGTAGACAGAAAACGCTGCAAAAAGGCACAATTCTATTGCTGCTGGAACATATCATACTCCGATTATCCATGTCAGCATAAGCATTGGCCAAAACATATGAATAATTGCGCATAAAATGATAATCCAGTTGTAAGTGTAAATGAATATATGTATTCAATTTTAAATTCCCTTAACACACTATATGAACAAGAGTAATAATATCATTTATTTATTTAGTTTTATTCATTTGCTAAAAGAATTGTTGTTAAAATTCACTCGTACAATGTGCATTTGTTGAATTTGAAGACAGTAGAAGGAATGCAGAAAGCAGAAGATGCAGTTCGTGGTTTGGGCGGAACGTAAATTTTCGTAAAATTATTGTTATTGTGTATAAATAATGTTTTTCTACTTTAAAAAATCTAGATCAATACTGAAAAAATAATTTGACTTTGGTTTTCTCTATATGTAATGACATCACATAATGTATAGTGTCTAGAATTATGTTTTATTTCGTTGCTAATTTCAAATGTTTTCAATATTTTTATTTTGCTGATGTTGCAGCACAAGAATTCGTGTTGAAATGTTATCAAGCAGGTGGAAGAAGTCGATATATGTATATAATTCATGTTAATTTCAATATAAATATCATTTTTCTTCTTACTTTCCAACAGCTTCTACTTCAGCAACAAAAAGAATAACAATAATTCAACCGCTATAAATTTATCATCTAATATTTCAACTTCATTCTATAACAAAAATGATAGTAAAAATGATGCATTAAAATTCAGCATAACATAAAAAAATTATAAATAAATTTAAAATTATAATCTTTTTATTATAAAATTATATTATATTTCGCACCAAATACTACATTCAATTAAAAAAATTTAAATACTCACCTTCCTGGTTCATTTCTATAAAATTTAAACTAATCAATATGATTTAATTTTATTATGGTTACTTACTGACAAATTAAAAATTACACATTAAAATTACAATTATCCAATCAAAGGATTGATAACAAGATAACTTCTTTACTAATTAATCCATTCATTATACTTTCAATTTCTTAATAGCTATATGATGATCAATTTTTTAAAAATTAATAAAAGTTATTTATACTTAATTCATAAAAGTTTTAGGTACATTCTATAAAGTAAATTAATAATACCATATTGGTAATTGTTCAAATTTTCTTTTACATATGCCTAGCGCCAATTCGAATTCATCATCGTTCAAATACAATTCAAGTTTTGTTGGATCTACGCCTTCTGTTAATGGTCGTTCTTTTAAAATTTTCAATGAATATTCAATTTGTGTTAATTCTGATAGAACTTCACATATTTTTAATGGTGTTTTACTTCGTCCCTCCTTGAAATTAAAAAATGAAGAAAAAAGATACATACATTAAAAATTTGTGCAAACTTTTTGTCAATGCTTGCTCAATTATACTCTAGTCATCCTATTTGCACATACTTACAAATTGATTTCTTCAACATCGTCTCATTTTTTCCATTCAGCAAATAGTTATATAAACTCTAATGGTTCGAGCACAGCCCAACCAAACAACGTAACGTTTTACATCACGATGTATTATTTTTAGTTTCTCTCTTAAATAATTTAATGCATTCACTTCACAGTAGCTTTAGTAATTTTAACTAAATTTACTCTAATACAAACATCAAGAAACTGTTACATACTCTAATTCAGTCGATGTGATACCAAGAAAACTTGTATAAACTGTTGGTCATGTATCAACAGCAATATTTTCTAAAGTTTCATCTAGAAAACAATAGTCAATAATGAAATTCACACGTACAATAATTTTGAAAAATTAAATATTTATTACCATTTGGATCAACCCAAATTCCAAACTCATTTGAATCCAAATCTGATGATAACTCTGGTACATCATTTATTCCTCTGTGTTTTTCATTTTCGTCATCTAAAAAAACAAATTCATTCAATGTTCTACATTTATTTTGACTGTTCTCAATTTTACCAAATTTTGCATTCCAGTATATGATATAGCAGTTTGTAATGCAGCTCTACGTTCAGCTATCCATCAGATACCATTTTTTTTTTTTTTAAATTATTGATTACTATTGGACCCATTCAAATTCCAAACTCAATTAAATCGAAATCTGATGATAATTCTGGTACATTATTTGAAACATCCTATAAAATATTTTCATATTTTTATGAATTTTCCGATGATATTTCTGTGATTATGACATCATAATTATCAATTTCATTCCATCTGAATCATCATCAACCAACCTACTTGTTACCAGTTGTAGACGATTTTTATCTATTTAAATGTATGAAACTAGAAACTATATGTTAACTATTAAAACTATTTCCATCTACTAACATCTGCTCGATTATCATTATTTGTTGGAGTATCACGATCACGATTCTCACTATTGACTGTAAAATTCAAATAAAAATAAAAAAATTAAGTAAATTATTAAATTAAATTTTCAATTGTAAACAGAAACACACTTTTAACTTTTAACTCTTCTTCTGGCCACCATCCAAACCATATCCAATTGATTTCAATTTCAATGATGATTCAATTGCATTATAATATAATTTTTTTGACATTATTGATAACATATGCAAAATATTATCTGTAACCACAAACACAATATGTGGTGTTTCACTCGTGTTTTTCATTTTTGATTTTACGTTTTGAATTTTCTTCACTTATATTATTAATAAATATATTAAATGTATAACACATTTTAATACACGATCAAAATACACGATCAATATACTTGTCGTATTTGTAATAATTTCTGTGATTCTAATATTTTACTAGTTAATAATATAAATACCGATAATACATCATCAAATAATGGTATATTATGACCAATTAAATTATTAACAGCAGTTACATCATTAAAACGATCATATAAATCTAACATTAAATGTACTAATGCTTGTGCTGTAAAACATGTATCCGAATATAATATTGAGAAACGTTCAACACGAATCTTCCGTTGTAATGCGAATCTCCATAAATCGATACATCTTTGAAAACGAAATGATTCCACATATGATGCTCCATGAAACATTAGACGAAATAGCATATCCTTATGATAGATTCCCAATATTCATTCACAAATCAATAAACTTTGAATTCTCATTGCATCAACATCTCTGTAGCTATTACATCGAGCTCTTGCATTGTTGTAAATTCAACAGCATTACCAAATGCTGGACGAAGTGGTACTTCTGGAAGTTTTCTGATCTGTTCTGCTTCTGTTCGGAATCGCATATGATGTGCTAGTCTCTAATGTAACATAGCAACTCTAGTTTCATCGTATTCATCCAAGAATGTTGATCAAATTAGTTCATGTGCATCAGCTAATCTTTCAATTGAATAATGTATTCTTGATTTTAAATAATCAAATATCTGATGAACCCCTTTTAGGCATGCTGTTTGTAGAGCATCATCACCATAACGACTTTTCGCAAATGGATCAGCACCATGTTCCAACAGTAATTGTGTAGTTTCCAATCTGTAATATGATATATATGATTTTATTTGTTATTAAATTATTAAATATTTTTTTGATAAATTTGAATTATTATGAACGTACCCGTGTTCTTGTATTGCATAATGTAAAGCTGTCTTATCTTGGATATCTTTTGCATTAATATCGACACCTTTACTTATTAAATACATACACAAATGAACTGATTGTACTGAATTAATAAGATAAGTACCACCATTTACGTTTGGTAAACCAATATCAGCTCCATTTTCAACAACAAATTGTACAATTTCAGTATGAGACATGAAACATGCACTTCTGACTGGCGTTGAACCACAGAATCTGATTGTGAATATGTAAATACTCACATAGATGACGGCTAATCCAGTATAGAAAAATCTCCAAAACTACTGAATATATTGAAAAATAAATCCAAATAAATTTTTTGTCCAAAAGCATAATCAACATCGTACATTTTTTTTACACATTTCCATTTTTCAATCACTTCTGTAAAATAAAATTTGTGAAAACCCAATTGGCAATGAAAGAAAATGGAAAAAATGTATAGAATAATGTTGTATTACAGTATGTATAGTGCAGTTAAGTGTATTACACTGATGTATTACAGTGGCAATACAGTGAAAATCGATAGTATTCAAATTAGATTGATAAAGCTGTAAACCTAAAGTATCAATATGTAAATCAAACTCTATGTCAATACGAGCAAGATCAATAACACTACCTTATGATTTCCATTATCATCATCATCACCACCACCGTCATTACAGTCACTATCACTATTATACCATAATCAACTTCACTGCCTAGTGCCTTTACAGTCGTCATCATAATACAAAAATCATCATAAAATCTATATGATAAAATATTCTAAATTCCGAACAATTATGATAATAATAATAATAATTCATCATTATTTAATAATATTGAAAAAAAAAACAAATAGAAAATAGAAAATAAGGAAAGAATGTTACAGTATATAAATATAGTCCAGTCCAATGCAATAATGGCTTTCATTTTCTGTTTTGCCGTCCACGAAGTATCTATGTACATTACTGTCGGATTTGTTTTGGATGTCACTCGTGCTCACATTCTTTCTATTGCCTACGGAAGCACATCCTTAAAATGCCATTTCAAATGCTCCAACTTTATGCTGTTTGCAAATTTGATTGTTGCAGACTTGATTGTATCCACCACTGACTGAATACATCACGACAATGTATAATTACACATTCATTACTACAATATTCATCCTCCCAATCTGGATTTATAATTGCTTTATTACTGCATCCTTCACGTATATATTTTTGTAGTTGTTGATTGGTTTCTACAATATTTATAGGATGATTTTGACTCATAGATGTAATATTATTTGTAGCTGTTAAAAAATTGTTATTATTATTTTGTCTTAAAGATATTTCTGGTTAATGACTCGTACTTACATTCTTTCTATTGTCTATGTCTCCAACACATAACTTTCACTCACTTTCTTTCCTTTGAATTCTTTAATTCCACTTGATTTTTGCTTAGCTTCCCATGATAACATTAATTTTAGCTCTTTGAACTTTTGAACGGTGTGTTAGTAACGTATATGTATAAATATATCGCTTCGAATATATACATGCACAAACTTTATTTTCCATTTACAATATCCATTGCTCTCATATTTTTATATTTTTTTGCACACATAACAAACATACATATCTTTATGTATCACAAAGCATTTTGAAATTTGAATTCGAGTCCTTGTAATGAATTATTTGCCTGCAAATAGAAAAAAAATATAAAATAAGCAAGAACATTTTTACTTAACCAAGTATAAATATGCAGTATGATGATGAGTAATGAAAGATGAACATTTAATTATTTTTAAGTACACATTTAAATATATACGTATATGTTCATTTGTTCATTTGTTCATACTTACAATATTTTTTTCGATTATTTTTAGATATATATCATCATTCTCTGGGCATGGATCTAAAAGTCAAGTTGATTATGTACATCGATAGCACCAAATTCCTCCAGCTAATCAAAACTAATATCATATTTCATATTTATTTGTATAAGTGCCAGCTGATGATAACGATAAGATAATCATCTATCTATATAATAATAATAATTCATCATTAATTAATAAATAAAATATGCAATATAATACAATAGATATTATGCACACATTTTTCAATTATCCTTCGTATATTATATCATATTGTATTTTGTATATTGCAGAACAGGTAGTATAGTATCAATTATGTCTCGTTACGATTGCTCGTTCCAGATATATGGCCTATATTTGCACATATTGAGTATTACTATTATATGTATCTAAAGCCAGACACACAGAAAATTAAAACATTTTTAAAGAAAGTTACAGCGTATTCATTTTTCAAAAAATATGGCCTATATTTACATATATTATATTGATTTGATATGTGCTATATAATTGTTATTTACACATTTTCCAAAATTATCCTTCGTATATTATATCATATTGTATATTATATTTTATCATTTAATATATTTGTTGTTATTTTGAATGATATTATACTTGTATTTGTATGTTACATGTTTGTGTGTTATTTATTTTATTTTATTTTATAGTTTTGGTCCTTGAAAAGTGTATTAAAAGTATATAAAAAATATAAATTAATATATAATACTATAATACATAGGTATATTATTTGTAAAAATGAATTCCTTATTTCCTTTTCTACAATTGATAATTATTATATACAATTATAAAGTGTGTATACTAAATCAAGGAACTCATTATTGATGCTGATAAAAATTTAAATAAATCTATCTATATATATCGATATTTGTTGATAATTCTGAAATAAATCAGGAATTGTTTAAATAAATAGAATAAAATAAAAATACCTCGTAAAAATGAAATGAATATATGTATATACATAATTACTTTATATGTGTGGTAATAATGTATATTGTGTTCTTTTATAATTATATTGCGATATACATAATCAAATATTTATTACATATATTTCATCGGCCACGGAATTCTTAGTTCGTTTTTACTTTACTGATGAAAAAAGGTTTGAAATTTAACGTTAAAAATGTATATTATATAGGTACCTATAATATAATATGTTCATACGTAATTATGTGTATGAATTCATTCTTATATTACAGTTCTTTATACATGAATATTTGAAAATATGTTTTTATATATGAACAGAGGTTGTATTCTCGTTGAAAAAGAATAAATTTTTAATTGTGTGTGTGTGAGAAAATTGTTCATTTTGCACATACACATTCATATGATAGTAGATTATGCATATGTATACGCTTCGAATAAGTATACTAATAATAATAATTATTGAAAACAAAAATTAATAATTACAATAATAAGGATAATGATAATGATTGTATTATAGAAATGAATATATAAAATACTACTACAAATATATAAATGAAAATAATTTGTTCAGAATAGATAAAGATAAAAATGAATTAATTAATGGAAATATAATTTTAAAAATAATGAATAATGGTATATATAATATAGGACAGATAATGATTGGAACATTTAAAAATTTAAAAACTAAAAAATCAAATTATAATCTGTAAAATTCTATTTTAAGAAATTTGTTTACTTTGGATTTGGATGGATGAACTTTACAAGATACAAAATTAAATTATTAACCAATATTCTATTACGAGTAATGTAACTATAGATTTTCAATAACTTTTTCGTTTTATTATATAAATATCGTAGTAATAAAGTATGGGAGTTCGGGGGGGTAAATGTTAGAGCAACTGGCTACTGATCTCAAGACTGCGGTTCAATTCCTGCCCATCTATTTCATCTTTCAGCTTCAAATAAGTGGTCTACTTGCTATTACAACAAATAATACATTGCATACATCATGCAATATTATATTTATTTCTGTATTAGGTGACTGATTTCTTCAAGAAGAAACTTTAAATGATATGGCAAATAATGGCGTTCAAGAAGCAAAAGTTAAGATACTTGAATTAGAAATGAAAAAAAAAAAAAATGAAACATTATCATGCAAACGAATTGAAACATAGCACTGAACTAATGATTATATGTAATAACAATTAAAAATAGTTTAGAGGGTGATAAACGTTTAGTTGCTGAAGCACGAAAACCATGTGAGGTAGACAGAAAACGCTGCAAAAAGGCACAATTCTATTGCTGCTGGAACATATCATACTCCGATTATCCATGTCAGCATAAGCATTGGCCAAAACATATGAATAATTGCGCATAAAATGATAATCCAGTTGTAAGTGTAAATGAATATATGTATTCAATTTTAAATTCCCTTAACACACTATATGAACAAGAGTAATAATATCATTTATTTATTTAGTTTTATTCATTTGCTAAAAGAATTGTTGTTAAAATTCACTCGTACAATGTGCATTTGTTGAATTTGAAGACAGTAGAAGGAATGCAGAAAGCAGAAGATGCAGTTCGTGGTTTGGGCGGAACGTAAATTTTCGTAAAATTATTGTTATTGTGTATAAATAATGTTTTTCTACTTTAAAAAATCTAGATCAATACTGAAAAAATAATTTGACTTTGGTTTTCTCTATATGTAATGACATCACATAATGTATAGTGTCTAGAATTATGTTTTATTTCGTTGCTAATTTCAAATGTTTTCAATATTTTTATTTTGCTGATGTTGCAGCACAAGAATTCGTGTTGAAATGTTATCAAGCAGGTGGAAGAAGTCGATATATGTATATAATTCATGTTAATTTCAATATAAATATCATTTTTCTTCTTACTTTCCAACAGCTTCTACTTCAGCAACAAAAAGAATAACAATAATTCAACCGCTATAAATTTATCATCTAATATTTCAACTTCATTCTATAACAAAAATGATAGTAAAAATGATGCATTAAAATTCAGCATAACATAAAAAAATTATAAATAAATTTAAAATTATAATCTTTTTATTATAAAATTATATTATATTTCGCACCAAATACTACATTCAATTAAAAAAATTTAAATACTCACCTTCCTGGTTCATTTCTATAAAATTTAAACTAATCAATATGATTTAATTTTATTATGGTTACTTACTGACAAATTAAAAATTACACATTAAAATTACAATTATCCAATCAAAGGATTGATAACAAGATAACTTCTTTACTAATTAATCCATTCATTATACTTTCAATTTCTTAATAGCTATATGATGATCAATTTTTTAAAAATTAATAAAAGTTATTTATACTTAATTCATAAAAGTTTTAGGTACATTCTATAAAGTAAATTAATAATACCATATTGGTAATTGTTCAAATTTTCTTTTACATATGCCTAGCGCCAATTCGAATTCATCATCGTTCAAATACAATTCAAGTTTTGTTGGATCTACGCCTTCTGTTAATGGTCGTTCTTTTAAAATTTTCAATGAATATTCAATTTGTGTTAATTCTGATAGAACTTCACATATTTTTAATGGTGTTTTACTTCGTCCCTCCTTGAAATTAAAAAATGAAGAAAAAAGATACATACATTAAAAATTTGTGCAAACTTTTTGTCAATGCTTGCTCAATTATACTCTAGTCATCCTATTTGCACATACTTACAAATTGATTTCTTCAACATCGTCTCATTTTTTCCATTCAGCAAATAGTTATATAAACTCTAATGGTTCGAGCACAGCCCAACCAAACAACGTAACGTTTTACATCACGATGTATTATTTTTAGTTTCTCTCTTAAATAATTTAATGCATTCACTTCACAGTAGCTTTAGTAATTTTAACTAAATTTACTCTAATACAAACATCAAGAAACTGTTACATACTCTAATTCAGTCGATGTGATACCAAGAAAACTTGTATAAACTGTTGGTCATGTATCAACAGCAATATTTTCTAAAGTTTCATCTAGAAAACAATAGTCAATAATGAAATTCACACGTACAATAATTTTGAAAAATTAAATATTTATTACCATTTGGATCAACCCAAATTCCAAACTCATTTGAATCCAAATCTGATGATAACTCTGGTACATCATTTATTCCTCTGTGTTTTTCATTTTCGTCATCTAAAAAAACAAATTCATTCAATGTTCTACATTTATTTTGACTGTTCTCAATTTTACCAAATTTTGCATTCCAGTATATGATATAGCAGTTTGTAATGCAGCTCTACGTTCAGCTATCCATCAGATACCATTTTTTTTTTTTTTAAATTATTGATTACTATTGGACCCATTCAAATTCCAAACTCAATTAAATCGAAATCTGATGATAATTCTGGTACATTATTTGAAACATCCTATAAAATATTTTCATATTTTTATGAATTTTCCGATGATATTTCTGTGATTATGACATCATAATTATCAATTTCATTCCATCTGAATCATCATCAACCAACCTACTTGTTACCAGTTGTAGACGATTTTTATCTATTTAAATGTATGAAACTAGAAACTATATGTTAACTATTAAAACTATTTCCATCTACTAACATCTGCTCGATTATCATTATTTGTTGGAGTATCACGATCACGATTCTCACTATTGACTGTAAAATTCAAATAAAAATAAAAAAATTAAGTAAATTATTAAATTAAATTTTCAATTGTAAACAGAAACACACTTTTAACTTTTAACTCTTCTTCTGGCCACCATCCAAACCATATCCAATTGATTTCAATTTCAATGATGATTCAATTGCATTATAATATAATTTTTTTGACATTATTGATAACATATGCAAAATATTATCTGTAACCACAAACACAATATGTGGTGTTTCACTCGTGTTTTTCATTTTTGATTTTACGTTTTGAATTTTCTTCACTTATATTATTAATAAATATATTAAATGTATAACACATTTTAATACACGATCAAAATACACGATCAATATACTTGTCGTATTTGTAATAATTTCTGTGATTCTAATATTTTACTAGTTAATAATATAAATACCGATAATACATCATCAAATAATGGTATATTATGACCAATTAAATTATTAACAGCAGTTACATCATTAAAACGATCATATAAATCTAACATTAAATGTACTAATGCTTGTGCTGTAAAACATGTATCCGAATATAATATTGAGAAACGTTCAACACGAATCTTCCGTTGTAATGCGAATCTCCATAAATCGATACATCTTTGAAAACGAAATGATTCCACATATGATGCTCCATGAAACATTAGACGAAATAGCATATCCTTATGATAGATTCCCAATATTCATTCACAAATCAATAAACTTTGAATTCTCATTGCATCAACATCTCTGTAGCTATTACATCGAGCTCTTGCATTGTTGTAAATTCAACAGCATTACCAAATGCTGGACGAAGTGGTACTTCTGGAAGTTTTCTGATCTGTTCTGCTTCTGTTCGGAATCGCATATGATGTGCTAGTCTCTAATGTAACATAGCAACTCTAGTTTCATCGTATTCATCCAAGAATGTTGATCAAATTAGTTCATGTGCATCAGCTAATCTTTCAATTGAATAATGTATTCTTGATTTTAAATAATCAAATATCTGATGAACCCCTTTTAGGCATGCTGTTTGTAGAGCATCATCACCATAACGACTTTTCGCAAATGGATCAGCACCATGTTCCAACAGTAATTGTGTAGTTTCCAATCTGTAATATGATATATATGATTTTATTTGTTATTAAATTATTAAATATTTTTTTGATAAATTTGAATTATTATGAACGTACCCGTGTTCTTGTATTGCATAATGTAAAGCTGTCTTATCTTGGATATCTTTTGCATTAATATCGACACCTTTACTTATTAAATACATACACAAATGAACTGATTGTACTGAATTAATAAGATAAGTACCACCATTTACGTTTGGTAAACCAATATCAGCTCCATTTTCAACAACAAATTGTACAATTTCAGTATGAGACATGAAACATGCACTTCTGACTGGCGTTGAACCACAGAATCTGATTGTGAATATGTAAATACTCACATAGATGACGGCTAATCCAGTATAGAAAAATCTCCAAAACTACTGAATATATTGAAAAATAAATCCAAATAAATTTTTTGTCCAAAAGCATAATCAACATCGTACATTTTTTTTACACATTTCCATTTTTCAATCACTTCTGTAAAATAAAATTTGTGAAAACCCAATTGGCAATGAAAGAAAATGGAAAAAATGTATAGAATAATGTTGTATTACAGTATGTATAGTGCAGTTAAGTGTATTACACTGATGTATTACAGTGGCAATACAGTGAAAATCGATAGTATTCAAATTAGATTGATAAAGCTGTAAACCTAAAGTATCAATATGTAAATCAAACTCTATGTCAATACGAGCAAGATCAATAACACTACCTTATGATTTCCATTATCATCATCATCACCACCACCGTCATTACAGTCACTATCACTATTATACCATAATCAACTTCACTGCCTAGTGCCTTTACAGTCGTCATCATAATACAAAAATCATCATAAAATCTATATGATAAAATATTCTAAATTCCGAACAATTATGATAATAATAATAATAATTCATCATTATTTAATAATATTGAAAAAAAAAACAAATAGAAAATAGAAAATAAGGAAAGAATGTTACAGTATATAAATATAGTCCAGTCCAATGCAATAATGGCTTTCATTTTCTGTTTTGCCGTCCACGAAGTATCTATGTACATTACTGTCGGATTTGTTTTGGATGTCACTCGTGCTCACATTCTTTCTATTGCCTACGGAAGCACATCCTTAAAATGCCATTTCAAATGCTCCAACTTTATGCTGTTTGCAAATTTGATTGTTGCAGACTTGATTGTATCCACCACTGACTGAATACATCACGACAATGTATAATTACACATTCATTACTACAATATTCATCCTCCCAATCTGGATTTATAATTGCTTTATTACTGCATCCTTCACGTATATATTTTTGTAGTTGTTGATTGGTTTCTACAATATTTATAGGATGATTTTGACTCATAGATGTAATATTATTTGTAGCTGTTAAAAAATTGTTATTATTATTTTGTCTTAAAGATATTTCTGGTTAATGACTCGTACTTACATTCTTTCTATTGTCTATGTCTCCAACACATAACTTTCACTCACTTTCTTTCCTTTGAATTCTTTAATTCCACTTGATTTTTGCTTAGCTTCCCATGATAACATTAATTTTAGCTCTTTGAACTTTTGAACGGTGTGTTAGTAACGTATATGTATAAATATATCGCTTCGAATATATACATGCACAAACTTTATTTTCCATTTACAATATCCATTGCTCTCATATTTTTATATTTTTTTGCACACATAACAAACATACATATCTTTATGTATCACAAAGCATTTTGAAATTTGAATTCGAGTCCTTGTAATGAATTATTTGCCTGCAAATAGAAAAAAAATATAAAATAAGCAAGAACATTTTTACTTAACCAAGTATAAATATGCAGTATGATGATGAGTAATGAAAGATGAACATTTAATTATTTTTAAGTACACATTTAAATATATACGTATATGTTCATTTGTTCATTTGTTCATACTTACAATATTTTTTTCGATTATTTTTAGATATATATCATCATTCTCTGGGCATGGATCTAAAAGTCAAGTTGATTATGTACATCGATAGCACCAAATTCCTCCAGCTAATCAAAACTAATATCATATTTCATATTTATTTGTATAAGTGCCAGCTGATGATAACGATAAGATAATCATCTATCTATATAATAATAATAATTCATCATTAATTAATAAATAAAATATGCAATATAATACAATAGATATTATGCACACATTTTTCAATTATCCTTCGTATATTATATCATATTGTATTTTGTATATTGCAGAACAGGTAGTATAGTATCAATTATGTCTCGTTACGATTGCTCGTTCCAGATATATGGCCTATATTTGCACATATTGAGTATTACTATTATATGTATCTAAAGCCAGACACACAGAAAATTAAAACATTTTTAAAGAAAGTTACAGCGTATTCATTTTTCAAAAAATATGGCCTATATTTACATATATTATATTGATTTGATATGTGCTACATAATTGTTATTTACACATTTTCCAAAATTATCCTTCGTATATTATATCATATTGTATATTATATTTTATCATTTAATATATTTGTTGTTATTTTGAATGATATTATACTTGTATTTGTATGTTACATGTTTGTGTGTTATTTATTTTATTTTATTTTATAGTTTTGGTCCTTGAAAAGTGTATTAAAAGTATATAAAAAATATAAATTAATATATAATACTATAATACATAGGTATATTATTTGTAAAAATGAATTCCTTATTTCCTTTTCTACAATTGATAATTATTATATACAATTATAAAGTGTGTATACTAAATCAAGGAACTCATTATTGATGCTGATAAAAATTTAAATAAATCTATCTATATATATCGATATTTGTTGATAATTCTGAAATAAATCAGGAATTGTTTAAATAAATAGAATAAAATAAAAATACCTCGTAAAAATGAAATGAATATATGTATATACATAATTACTTTATATGTGTGGTAATAATGTATATTGTGTTCTTTTATAATTATATTGCGATATACATAATCAAATATTTATTACATATATTTCATCGGCCACGGAATTCTTAGTTCGTTTTTACTTTACTGATGAAAAAAGGTTTGAAATTTAACGTTAAAAATGTATATTATATAGGTACCTATAATATAATATGTTCATACGTAATTATGTGTATGAATTCATTCTTATATTACAGTTCTTTATACATGAATATTTGAAAATATGTTTTTATATATGAACAGAGGTTGTATTCTCGTTGAAAAAGAATAAATTTTTAATTGTGTGTGTGTGAGAAAATTGTTCATTTTGCACATACACATTCATATGATAGTAGATTATGCATATGTATACGCTTCGAATAAGTATACTAATAATAATAATTATTGAAAACAAAAATTAATAATTACAATAATAAGGATAATGATAATGATTGTATTATAGAAATGAATATATAAAATACTACTACAAATATATAAATGAAAATAATTTGTTCAGAATAGATAAAGATAAAAATGAATTAATTAATGGAAATATAATTTTAAAAATAATGAATAATGGTATATATAATATAGGACAGATAATGATTGGAACATTTAAAAATTTAAAAACTAAAAAATCAAATTATAATCTGTAAAATTCTATTTTAAGAAATTTGTTTACTTTGGATTTGGATGGATGAACTTTACAAGATACAAAATTAAATTATTAACCAATATTCTATTACGAGTAATGTAACTATAGATTTTCAATAACTTTTTCGTTTTATTATATAAATATCGTAGTAATAAAGTATGGGAGTTCGGGGGGGTAAATGTTAGAGCAACTGGCTACTGATCTCAAGACTGCGGTTCAATTCCTGCCCATCTATTTCATCTTTCAGCTTCAAATAAGTGGTCTACTTGCTATTACAACAAATAATACATTGCATACATCATGCAATATTATATTTATTTCTGTATTAGGTGACTGATTTCTTCAAGAAGAAACTTTAAATGATATGGCAAATAATGGCGTTCAAGAAGCAAAAGTTAAGATACTTGAATTAGAAATGAAAAAAAAAAAAAATGAAACATTATCATGCAAACGAATTGAAACATAGCACTGAACTAATGATTATATGTAATAACAATTAAAAATAGTTTAGAGGGTGATAAACGTTTAGTTGCTGAAGCACGAAAACCATGTGAGGTAGACAGAAAACGCTGCAAAAAGGCACAATTCTATTGCTGCTGGAACATATCATACTCCGATTATCCATGTCAGCATAAGCATTGGCCAAAACATATGAATAATTGCGCATAAAATGATAATCCAGTTGTAAGTGTAAATGAATATATGTATTCAATTTTAAATTCCCTTAACACACTATATGAACAAGAGTAATAATATCATTTATTTATTTAGTTTTATTCATTTGCTAAAAGAATTGTTGTTAAAATTCACTCGTACAATGTGCATTTGTTGAATTTGAAGACAGTAGAAGGAATGCAGAAAGCAGAAGATGCAGTTCGTGGTTTGGGCGGAACGTAAATTTTCGTAAAATTATTGTTATTGTGTATAAATAATGTTTTTCTACTTTAAAAAATCTAGATCAATACTGAAAAAATAATTTGACTTTGGTTTTCTCTATATGTAATGACATCACATAATGTATAGTGTCTAGAATTATGTTTTATTTCGTTGCTAATTTCAAATGTTTTCAATATTTTTATTTTGCTGATGTTGCAGCACAAGAATTCGTGTTGAAATGTTATCAAGCAGGTGGAAGAAGTCGATATATGTATATAATTCATGTTAATTTCAATATAAATATCATTTTTCTTCTTACTTTCCAACAGCTTCTACTTCAGCAACAAAAAGAATAACAATAATTCAACCGCTATAAATTTATCATCTAATATTTCAACTTCATTCTATAACAAAAATGATAGTAAAAATGATGCATTAAAATTCAGCATAACATAAAAAAATTATAAATAAATTTAAAATTATAATCTTTTTATTATAAAATTATATTATATTTCGCACCAAATACTACATTCAATTAAAAAAATTTAAATACTCACCTTCCTGGTTCATTTCTATAAAATTTAAACTAATCAATATGATTTAATTTTATTATGGTTACTTACTGACAAATTAAAAATTACACATTAAAATTACAATTATCCAATCAAAGGATTGATAACAAGATAACTTCTTTACTAATTAATCCATTCATTATACTTTCAATTTCTTAATAGCTATATGATGATCAATTTTTTAAAAATTAATAAAAGTTATTTATACTTAATTCATAAAAGTTTTAGGTACATTCTATAAAGTAAATTAATAATACCATATTGGTAATTGTTCAAATTTTCTTTTACATATGCCTAGCGCCAATTCGAATTCATCATCGTTCAAATACAATTCAAGTTTTGTTGGATCTACGCCTTCTGTTAATGGTCGTTCTTTTAAAATTTTCAATGAATATTCAATTTGTGTTAATTCTGATAGAACTTCACATATTTTTAATGGTGTTTTACTTCGTCCCTCCTTGAAATTAAAAAATGAAGAAAAAAGATACATACATTAAAAATTTGTGCAAACTTTTTGTCAATGCTTGCTCAATTATACTCTAGTCATCCTATTTGCACATACTTACAAATTGATTTCTTCAACATCGTCTCATTTTTTCCATTCAGCAAATAGTTATATAAACTCTAATGGTTCGAGCACAGCCCAACCAAACAACGTAACGTTTTACATCACGATGTATTATTTTTAGTTTCTCTCTTAAATAATTTAATGCATTCACTTCACAGTAGCTTTAGTAATTTTAACTAAATTTACTCTAATACAAACATCAAGAAACTGTTACATACTCTAATTCAGTCGATGTGATACCAAGAAAACTTGTATAAACTGTTGGTCATGTATCAACAGCAATATTTTCTAAAGTTTCATCTAGAAAACAATAGTCAATAATGAAATTCACACGTACAATAATTTTGAAAAATTAAATATTTATTACCATTTGGATCAACCCAAATTCCAAACTCATTTGAATCCAAATCTGATGATAACTCTGGTACATCATTTATTCCTCTGTGTTTTTCATTTTCGTCATCTAAAAAAACAAATTCATTCAATGTTCTACATTTATTTTGACTGTTCTCAATTTTACCAAATTTTGCATTCCAGTATATGATATAGCAGTTTGTAATGCAGCTCTACGTTCAGCTATCCATCAGATACCATTTTTTTTTTTTTTAAATTATTGATTACTATTGGACCCATTCAAATTCCAAACTCAATTAAATCGAAATCTGATGATAATTCTGGTACATTATTTGAAACATCCTATAAAATATTTTCATATTTTTATGAATTTTCCGATGATATTTCTGTGATTATGACATCATAATTATCAATTTCATTCCATCTGAATCATCATCAACCAACCTACTTGTTACCAGTTGTAGACGATTTTTATCTATTTAAATGTATGAAACTAGAAACTATATGTTAACTATTAAAACTATTTCCATCTACTAACATCTGCTCGATTATCATTATTTGTTGGAGTATCACGATCACGATTCTCACTATTGACTGTAAAATTCAAATAAAAATAAAAAAATTAAGTAAATTATTAAATTAAATTTTCAATTGTAAACAGAAACACACTTTTAACTTTTAACTCTTCTTCTGGCCACCATCCAAACCATATCCAATTGATTTCAATTTCAATGATGATTCAATTGCATTATAATATAATTTTTTTGACATTATTGATAACATATGCAAAATATTATCTGTAACCACAAACACAATATGTGGTGTTTCACTCGTGTTTTTCATTTTTGATTTTACGTTTTGAATTTTCTTCACTTATATTATTAATAAATATATTAAATGTATAACACATTTTAATACACGATCAAAATACACGATCAATATACTTGTCGTATTTGTAATAATTTCTGTGATTCTAATATTTTACTAGTTAATAATATAAATACCGATAATACATCATCAAATAATGGTATATTATGACCAATTAAATTATTAACAGCAGTTACATCATTAAAACGATCATATAAATCTAACATTAAATGTACTAATGCTTGTGCTGTAAAACATGTATCCGAATATAATATTGAGAAACGTTCAACACGAATCTTCCGTTGTAATGCGAATCTCCATAAATCGATACATCTTTGAAAACGAAATGATTCCACATATGATGCTCCATGAAACATTAGACGAAATAGCATATCCTTATGATAGATTCCCAATATTCATTCACAAATCAATAAACTTTGAATTCTCATTGCATCAACATCTCTGTAGCTATTACATCGAGCTCTTGCATTGTTGTAAATTCAACAGCATTACCAAATGCTGGACGAAGTGGTACTTCTGGAAGTTTTCTGATCTGTTCTGCTTCTGTTCGGAATCGCATATGATGTGCTAGTCTCTAATGTAACATAGCAACTCTAGTTTCATCGTATTCATCCAAGAATGTTGATCAAATTAGTTCATGTGCATCAGCTAATCTTTCAATTGAATAATGTATTCTTGATTTTAAATAATCAAATATCTGATGAACCCCTTTTAGGCATGCTGTTTGTAGAGCATCATCACCATAACGACTTTTCGCAAATGGATCAGCACCATGTTCCAACAGTAATTGTGTAGTTTCCAATCTGTAATATGATATATATGATTTTATTTGTTATTAAATTATTAAATATTTTTTTGATAAATTTGAATTATTATGAACGTACCCGTGTTCTTGTATTGCATAATGTAAAGCTGTCTTATCTTGGATATCTTTTGCATTAATATCGACACCTTTACTTATTAAATACATACACAAATGAACTGATTGTACTGAATTAATAAGATAAGTACCACCATTTACGTTTGGTAAACCAATATCAGCTCCATTTTCAACAACAAATTGTACAATTTCAGTATGAGACATGAAACATGCACTTCTGACTGGCGTTGAACCACAGAATCTGATTGTGAATATGTAAATACTCACATAGATGACGGCTAATCCAGTATAGAAAAATCTCCAAAACTACTGAATATATTGAAAAATAAATCCAAATAAATTTTTTGTCCAAAAGCATAATCAACATCGTACATTTTTTTTACACATTTCCATTTTTCAATCACTTCTGTAAAATAAAATTTGTGAAAACCCAATTGGCAATGAAAGAAAATGGAAAAAATGTATAGAATAATGTTGTATTACAGTATGTATAGTGCAGTTAAGTGTATTACACTGATGTATTACAGTGGCAATACAGTGAAAATCGATAGTATTCAAATTAGATTGATAAAGCTGTAAACCTAAAGTATCAATATGTAAATCAAACTCTATGTCAATACGAGCAAGATCAATAACACTACCTTATGATTTCCATTATCATCATCATCACCACCACCGTCATTACAGTCACTATCACTATTATACCATAATCAACTTCACTGCCTAGTGCCTTTACAGTCGTCATCATAATACAAAAATCATCATAAAATCTATATGATAAAATATTCTAAATTCCGAACAATTATGATAATAATAATAATAATTCATCATTATTTAATAATATTGAAAAAAAAAACAAATAGAAAATAGAAAATAAGGAAAGAATGTTACAGTATATAAATATAGTCCAGTCCAATGCAATAATGGCTTTCATTTTCTGTTTTGCCGTCCACGAAGTATCTATGTACATTACTGTCGGATTTGTTTTGGATGTCACTCGTGCTCACATTCTTTCTATTGCCTACGGAAGCACATCCTTAAAATGCCATTTCAAATGCTCCAACTTTATGCTGTTTGCAAATTTGATTGTTGCAGACTTGATTGTATCCACCACTGACTGAATACATCACGACAATGTATAATTACACATTCATTACTACAATATTCATCCTCCCAATCTGGATTTATAATTGCTTTATTACTGCATCCTTCACGTATATATTTTTGTAGTTGTTGATTGGTTTCTACAATATTTATAGGATGATTTTGACTCATAGATGTAATATTATTTGTAGCTGTTAAAAAATTGTTATTATTATTTTGTCTTAAAGATATTTCTGGTTAATGACTCGTACTTACATTCTTTCTATTGTCTATGTCTCCAACACATAACTTTCACTCACTTTCTTTCCTTTGAATTCTTTAATTCCACTTGATTTTTGCTTAGCTTCCCATGATAACATTAATTTTAGCTCTTTGAACTTTTGAACGGTGTGTTAGTAACGTATATGTATAAATATATCGCTTCGAATATATACATGCACAAACTTTATTTTCCATTTACAATATCCATTGCTCTCATATTTTTATATTTTTTTGCACACATAACAAACATACATATCTTTATGTATCACAAAGCATTTTGAAATTTGAATTCGAGTCCTTGTAATGAATTATTTGCCTGCAAATAGAAAAAAAATATAAAATAAGCAAGAACATTTTTACTTAACCAAGTATAAATATGCAGTATGATGATGAGTAATGAAAGATGAACATTTAATTATTTTTAAGTACACATTTAAATATATACGTATATGTTCATTTGTTCATTTGTTCATACTTACAATATTTTTTTCGATTATTTTTAGATATATATCATCATTCTCTGGGCATGGATCTAAAAGTCAAGTTGATTATGTACATCGATAGCACCAAATTCCTCCAGCTAATCAAAACTAATATCATATTTCATATTTATTTGTATAAGTGCCAGCTGATGATAACGATAAGATAATCATCTATCTATATAATAATAATAATTCATCATTAATTAATAAATAAAATATGCAATATAATACAATAGATATTATGCACACATTTTTCAATTATCCTTCGTATATTATATCATATTGTATTTTGTATATTGCAGAACAGGTAGTATAGTATCAATTATGTCTCGTTACGATTGCTCGTTCCAGATATATGGCCTATATTTGCACATATTGAGTATTACTATTATATGTATCTAAAGCCAGACACACAGAAAATTAAAACATTTTTAAAGAAAGTTACAGCGTATTCATTTTTCAAAAAATATGGCCTATATTTACATATATTATATTGATTTGATATGTGCTATATAATTGTTATTTACACATTTTCCAAAATTATCCTTCGTATATTATATCATATTGTATATTATATTTTATCATTTAATATATTTGTTGTTATTTTGAATGATATTATACTTGTATTTGTATGTTACATGTTTGTGTGTTATTTATTTTATTTTATTTTATAGTTTTGGTCCTTGAAAAGTGTATTAAAAGTATATAAAAAATATAAATTAATATATAATACTATAATACATAGGTATATTATTTGTAAAAATGAATTCCTTATTTCCTTTTCTACAATTGATAATTATTATATACAATTATAAAGTGTGTATACTAAATCAAGGAACTCATTATTGATGCTGATAAAAATTTAAATAAATCTATCTATATATATCGATATTTGTTGATAATTCTGAAATAAATCAGGAATTGTTTAAATAAATAGAATAAAATAAAAATACCTCGTAAAAATGAAATGAATATATGTATATACATAATTACTTTATATGTGTGGTAATAATGTATATTGTGTTCTTTTATAATTATATTGCGATATACATAATCAAATATTTATTACATATATTTCATCGGCCACGGAATTCTTAGTTCGTTTTTACTTTACTGATGAAAAAAGGTTTGAAATTTAACGTTAAAAATGTATATTATATAGGTACCTATAATATAATATGTTCATACGTAATTATGTGTATGAATTCATTCTTATATTACAGTTCTTTATACATGAATATTTGAAAATATGTTTTTATATATGAACAGAGGTTGTATTCTCGTTGAAAAAGAATAAATTTTTAATTGTGTGTGTGTGAGAAAATTGTTCATTTTGCACATACACATTCATATGATAGTAGATTATGCATATGTATACGCTTCGAATAAGTATACTAATAATAATAATTATTGAAAACAAAAATTAATAATTACAATAATAAGGATAATGATAATGATTGTATTATAGAAATGAATATATAAAATACTACTACAAATATATAAATGAAAATAATTTGTTCAGAATAGATAAAGATAAAAATGAATTAATTAATGGAAATATAATTTTAAAAATAATGAATAATGGTATATATAATATAGGACAGATAATGATTGGAACATTTAAAAATTTAAAAACTAAAAAATCAAATTATAATCTGTAAAATTCTATTTTAAGAAATTTGTTTACTTTGGATTTGGATGGATGAACTTTACAAGATACAAAATTAAATTATTAACCAATATTCTATTACGAGTAATGTAACTATAGATTTTCAATAACTTTTTCGTTTTATTATATAAATATCGTAGTAATAAAGTATGGGAGTTCGGGGGGGTAAATGTTAGAGCAACTGGCTACTGATCTCAAGACTGCGGTTCAATTCCTGCCCATCTATTTCATCTTTCAGCTTCAAATAAGTGGTCTACTTGCTATTACAACAAATAATACATTGCATACATCATGCAATATTATATTTATTTCTGTATTAGGTGACTGATTTCTTCAAGAAGAAACTTTAAATGATATGGCAAATAATGGCGTTCAAGAAGCAAAAGTTAAGATACTTGAATTAGAAATGAAAAAAAAAAAAAATGAAACATTATCATGCAAACGAATTGAAACATAGCACTGAACTAATGATTATATGTAATAACAATTAAAAATAGTTTAGAGGGTGATAAACGTTTAGTTGCTGAAGCACGAAAACCATGTGAGGTAGACAGAAAACGCTGCAAAAAGGCACAATTCTATTGCTGCTGGAACATATCATACTCCGATTATCCATGTCAGCATAAGCATTGGCCAAAACATATGAATAATTGCGCATAAAATGATAATCCAGTTGTAAGTGTAAATGAATATATGTATTCAATTTTAAATTCCCTTAACACACTATATGAACAAGAGTAATAATATCATTTATTTATTTAGTTTTATTCATTTGCTAAAAGAATTGTTGTTAAAATTCACTCGTACAATGTGCATTTGTTGAATTTGAAGACAGTAGAAGGAATGCAGAAAGCAGAAGATGCAGTTCGTGGTTTGGGCGGAACGTAAATTTTCGTAAAATTATTGTTATTGTGTATAAATAATGTTTTTCTACTTTAAAAAATCTAGATCAATACTGAAAAAATAATTTGACTTTGGTTTTCTCTATATGTAATGACATCACATAATGTATAGTGTCTAGAATTATGTTTTATTTCGTTGCTAATTTCAAATGTTTTCAATATTTTTATTTTGCTGATGTTGCAGCACAAGAATTCGTGTTGAAATGTTATCAAGCAGGTGGAAGAAGTCGATATATGTATATAATTCATGTTAATTTCAATATAAATATCATTTTTCTTCTTACTTTCCAACAGCTTCTACTTCAGCAACAAAAAGAATAACAATAATTCAACCGCTATAAATTTATCATCTAATATTTCAACTTCATTCTATAACAAAAATGATAGTAAAAATGATGCATTAAAATTCAGCATAACATAAAAAAATTATAAATAAATTTAAAATTATAATCTTTTTATTATAAAATTATATTATATTTCGCACCAAATACTACATTCAATTAAAAAAATTTAAATACTCACCTTCCTGGTTCATTTCTATAAAATTTAAACTAATCAATATGATTTAATTTTATTATGGTTACTTACTGACAAATTAAAAATTACACATTAAAATTACAATTATCCAATCAAAGGATTGATAACAAGATAACTTCTTTACTAATTAATCCATTCATTATACTTTCAATTTCTTAATAGCTATATGATGATCAATTTTTTAAAAATTAATAAAAGTTATTTATACTTAATTCATAAAAGTTTTAGGTACATTCTATAAAGTAAATTAATAATACCATATTGGTAATTGTTCAAATTTTCTTTTACATATGCCTAGCGCCAATTCGAATTCATCATCGTTCAAATACAATTCAAGTTTTGTTGGATCTACGCCTTCTGTTAATGGTCGTTCTTTTAAAATTTTCAATGAATATTCAATTTGTGTTAATTCTGATAGAACTTCACATATTTTTAATGGTGTTTTACTTCGTCCCTCCTTGAAATTAAAAAATGAAGAAAAAAGATACATACATTAAAAATTTGTGCAAACTTTTTGTCAATGCTTGCTCAATTATACTCTAGTCATCCTATTTGCACATACTTACAAATTGATTTCTTCAACATCGTCTCATTTTTTCCATTCAGCAAATAGTTATATAAACTCTAATGGTTCGAGCACAGCCCAACCAAACAACGTAACGTTTTACATCACGATGTATTATTTTTAGTTTCTCTCTTAAATAATTTAATGCATTCACTTCACAGTAGCTAAAAAAAAACTAAAAAATACAGTGATACGGCAACACCGTATGACAGCGATACATATATTCAAGTGGTCGGAATTAATTCCAAATTTTATAGTATTTCTCAAGTAATAAATTATTAAAAGTGTTTATTTACCTCAAATTAAGTTTTTTCCATTATATAAGAGTGAAGATCAGTATAAATATACTTTTAAACTCGTTAAATATTAAAACAAAAAATTGTGTTCTTTGACAGTTCATGTAGTACTGTATACGTGTTTTTCTTATTCATGAACTCCTTTTAAATTCTAAAGTTCTAAAAACAGTTTTTATATTGGATTTTGATTGACATTAATTGTTTTTTGCAAATCTAGTGAAAAAACACTTTAAATTGGATAATTTTTACCTTTTGTGTTCATAATTAAAGTTCATACAACCTATAACAGAGTTGCCAATAGACTAAAAAATCTACTATTTAAAACTTTTACCTAGAACTTTTTTCTTTTTTCAATTCTTTTATTTTCAGGCTGGAAATATTATTCTAGCCGTAAATACTAAACAATAATAATGGGGGACCCCCCCGGGGGCCAAAATAGGTACAGTCTCTTAAGTGATGACGGCTTTGCCACTGTACCCCCTAAGAGGGCTAGAGCTAAAAAGTCTTACATTGATATAAGCAGTAGCCTTTTCCCTGCTCTTAGTGACATCACTATCTCTAAAGAAGAGGCTAAATACATTCTAATATCCAGCAACGAGATCGATAGCAAGGCTTGCTCTACGAACACTACGATGTACAAGAAGTTTGAAGATGAGAATATATTTCAAGTACTTGGGGCAATTTCGGCTATATCAAAGGAGATTCTCGACCTTGAATGGAGGAATGATGGGAAGATACAACTTCTCGTCAAAAATAATACAATTGCAAAGAGATTTTACGACACCAAAGCTCTCCGTCTTGCTCCAAACAAAACATTCAATGTTAAGTGTGAGAATTTTACTGCCCTTAATTGTTCAAAGGGGGTAATCTTCTCATTCCTCTTAAAAAACACTTCAGAGGAAGAAATTAAGGCAGACTTGGCCAACCAAGGAGTTATTGCAGCTAAGCACATCAAGCGACGGGGGACCCAATTTAATTCCGG
The DNA here is from genome assembly GCA_951394055.1 of Villa cingulata. Taxonomy (NCBI): domain Eukaryota; kingdom Metazoa; phylum Arthropoda; class Insecta; order Diptera; family Bombyliidae; genus Villa; species Villa cingulata. The sequence goes on along the minus strand of OX596018.1, from coordinate 62,350,033 downwards.
CGCCGTGGTCCTTACCTTTGACAGCTTCAGACTACCGTCCAGCGTCAGATTATGCAGTTTTCTTAAACTCTCGGTTCGGGAATATGTCCTGAACCCTATGAGGTGCATTCGGTGCCACACTATTGGGCACACTAAAACAAGATGCGACCCCAACAATGATGCCCCTTGCTCTACTTGTGGCAACCCTATTCACGAAGGAGTTTGTAGTTCTACTTACTGTAAAAATTGTAACTCCGACTCCCATCCATCGCTCAGCATGAACTGTCCCATGTTTCTTAGGGAAAAAGACATCCTTAAGATCATGACGACAGAAAGATGTACAAAATATCAGGCGAGGAAAAAATACTTCCAACGTTTTCCGCTATCCACATCAAACAACAACAGCAACAGCAACAAGAAAAATAACAACAACAGCTACAACAACAACAACAAGAGTAACAACAACAATATTAACAACAGCAGTAAGAAGGACGCCTCCCTACCCGCTATGGCAGAACGCGTTGGTACGGTCTCTTATGCCACGAAAGCTGCACAAAAAACCACTGTATCTCCTACAGATACAACCAATACTAATACGACTAAACCTACTAATTCTAAAAAAACTCACACTAAACAGACTAGACTACTTTCAAATAACCCAATTAACGAAACAGTTACACCAACCACTGTAACTGTTCACAATATTAACAATAATACTACTTCTAGACCTAATTCTCCAACTGAGAATGTAAATAATACACCTGACAGCAATTTAAAAACACAAAATTTAGCTTCCACATCTGCCAATAACATTAATCTTGATGTAACATCTACTCCTCAAAATACATTTGAGATTCCTGTAGTGAATCTTAAAGATTTTGATGATTACGTTAAGAATTTTTCCTCGGTTCACATCCCCTTCGAACCAACTTGTATAAAACAATCCCTTCCTTCCATATCTTCATCTGATGATGTTGTTATGGAGAGTTCTGCTCAGTAAGAGCTTTCAACTTTCCATTTCATCAGTAAACCTCTGATTATGATCTAAACTATTTTGTATAACAAAATAATAATTAGATCATTTCATGTCGAGCTTACAACCTCCATCTCGTAAGCTCTCCTGCTTGCAATGGAATATGAGAGGTTTTCGTGCTAACCAGCACAATCTGGAACTTTTAATTCACCAGTACAAGCCTCACGTCATCCTATTACAGGAAACTCTGTTATATTCCCAAAATGGGCCCTTGAACTTTCGTGGTTACAGCTGTTATTTCTCTGACAGCTCTACCTCGTCACGTTCACAGGGAGTTGCAATTTTAGTACGGTCAAGTTTGAGTCACTCTCTTCTTAATATATCATCAAATCTCTTGAATGTGTCCGTCACTGTACACACATCTCCCCCGGTGACTTTTTCATCTATATATTTAAACAGAACCGTTGTCGTTAGTTCCTCCATTCTAAATAGTTTTTCCAATCAACTCCCTTTTTCTTCCATAATTGGTGGCGATTTCAACGCCCATCACCACTTCTGGGGGGACCGTAGGATTGACCCCAGAGGTACTCTCTTAGCGGACTGGATATCAAGTTCTTCCTTCACGCTCCTGAACGATGGTGCCCCCACTTTCGTCTCTACGAGTCATCACACTACCTCTGCAATAGATCTTACTTTAGCTTCAAATAATATAGCTAGCGGTTTGTCCTGGATACTCCACGACAACCCAGAGGGTAGCGACCATTTCCCGATCCTTATTTATAGTAATCATGAGCTAGCTAAGCGCAAAATTGCACCTCGACTTGCTGAAGCTAAGGCTAATTGGAATCTTTTCTCAAGGCTAGCGCTTCAACAAGATCGAGTTTTTCCACATAGCAGCAACGTTAATAAAGAAGCAGTCAGCATTAAGAAAATTATCAGATCTGCTGCCTTCTCTTCCATACCATTAGTTCGTTCTGATGTTTGTCCCAGACCTCCTTGGTTAGATAATAACATTAAAAATCTAATCAAGGAAAAGAACATAGCATGGAAAAATTACCAAAGATATCCCTCGGTAACCAATTCAATCAACCTTAAAAGGCTTACCGCTCAAGTGAAACGTGCAGTCAGAGTAGCAAAAAAGGCCTCTTGGCAGGCATTTGCTAGTTCCATAACCCCGTCGGACTCGCTAAGAGATGCATGGTTTAAGGTGAAACGCCTCTATGGCAGACCGCCTTCTTCCATACAATCTCTTTTGACAGTTGATGGGGCTATTACCGATCCACTTGAGATTGCGGACGAATTTGCATCTTCCTGGTCTTCAGTTTCCAGCGACATGAACGTACCGGAATCAGTTATTAATGTCAAGAGTATTTTTTCGATTGAAGCTTCTTATCATGTGAGGTTTAATTTGTCTTATGAGGTTTCACTCAGGGAATTGGACGACACACTGAAATCTTTCAGTGGTTCAACCCCTGGGGAGGACCAAATAAGTTATAACATGATGAGAAAACTACCGGTCGAGATTAGAGTTAGAATAGCTAACCTCTATTCTAACATTCTTAGTAGTGGAACTTTCCCACAGGACTGGAAATTAGCCACTTTAATACCGATTCCGAAGAGAACGTCTAGTTCTAAGCGCGCTCTGGATTTCCGTCCTATTTCTCTTCTCCCTTGTTTATCAAAAACTTTGGAGAGGATTATGGGATGTCGGATCCGAAGGGTGACTGAAGACCTTTTACATCCCGGACAGCATGGCTTTCGTCCTCGCAGAGGGACCATCACACTCCTCCATGACTTAGAGGAAGGGCTGGCCTCCTCTTTGTCAGTTAGTGATCATGCTAGTGTAGTCTCTCTGGACCTAGAGAAGGCATACGATAAGATACCAGCCGTTTTCGTATGTCGCAAACTGATCGCTTGGGGTGTTGATCCATATTATGTTAGAACTGTTTTTAGCTTTATGTCTAATAGGCAAATTAAAGTTAGAACTAATGGTTATTACTCTAGTCGCTATTGTCTGGATAATGGGATTCCACAAGGATCCCCTCTCTCTACCACGCTACTATTAGTCTTTTTGGACTCGTTACTAGTGGCACTGGCAAGATATCCCAAGGTTAAAACCTTGGTATACGCTGACAATATCTTGCTTAGTGTTATGGATAGTAACCCTGAGACTATAGTTGAACTTCGCAGAGCTTCAGAGTTCTCCATCAGTTGGGCTGAGGAACACGGTGGGAGAATTCCACTTGAAAAAGTGGACTTCATTCACACGTGCAGAAAAAGGAACTGTAATATACACAATATTCAGATATTCTCACGTGTGATATCCCCTGTTAGAAAGTTGAAGATATTAGGTATTCATTTTAATAAGAGACTCAACTGGCTAGACCACGTTAATGTTGTGATGATTAAACTCAAAAAGGTTCTCAATCTCATAAAATCGCTTGCGGCAGGCAGAATGGGTGCATCTCCTAGCGCACTCATTCATATTGCAAATACTTTGATCAATGGTATTGTAGGTTATGGCCTATCCATTTTTGGTGATATCTCTCCTTCTTCTAAAAAGAAGATACAAACCGCAATAAATTCTATCCTAAGGGTTGCGTCTGGTGCCTTTCGTTCCACCCCAATTCCCATTCTCTTAGCAGAGTGCGGATGTTGGGGAATTGAGGATAGAATCATGAAATCCAGATTAAGGTTTACTGCCAAACATATGGCAGATCCCAGATCTCCATTGTTTGGCATCATTTGGAATTTTCTTGAAAATAGTTTCTACAATAGATTTTCCTCCCTTCGCAGAACAGTAATGTCTGCCCCACGTGTCGTTGGAGCACTTCCGTCTCGCCCTGTACTCCCTCCCTTTGCCGAAACTTTTTTCCCCAACTCTTCCCCCATTCAGTACTATATTACAGACGACTTGAGCAGATATAGTAGGGATGCTACCAGTCCCGAGGTCTTCCGTGCTCTGCATGCCCAGCTTTGTGAAGAGTATGGAGATAGATTACAGCTCTATACTGACGCCAGTAAAACCGCTGCTGGTGTAGGTATAGCTGTTATCCGCAAATTTGGTTCGCATGGATGGAAGGCGGTGATAAGTAAAGCTTTACCTAAAGACACTCAAGTCTTTGACGCCGAACTAGTTGCAGTGTGGTTTGCTGCAGCTAGGAAAGCTAAGAATGGCAGAGATCTGGTGATCTTTACTGACTCTCTGTCAGTCATCCATGCGCTTAAAAATCTCGGAAATGATGATTACTTGTTACACTTAGTAAGGAGTATCATTTGCCAGTATAACATCCGTGTTTGTTGGGTGCCTGGGCATATGGGTATTGTAGGTAATGAAATGGCTGATCAGGTCGCCAAAGCAGCCATTGGTGTTGATAGTGAGTCTGCTTCTTTCATTCCTCCTAGCCCTAATGCTATTTACAGGTTAGGTTTGAATCAGTTGAAGAAGAAAAGATTGGCTGAATTCCTTGATATTGGTTCAAATACAACACGTGAGTACTGGGAGATTAACCAAGATCTCTCTACTCCGAAATTCAACCCTCGGTTAGGTAGAGTTCGGCAGACCTCACTGATAAGATTAAGAACTGGGCATACGAGGTTGACTCATTTCCGTTCATCTAATAGCGGAACTGGTTCAACCTGCCCCTGCTGTAACCGCTCTAAACACAAGAACGCGACTGCCCTATTACTAGACTGTCCTACAATTAGGGACAGACTAGCAGCAATAGGGACCACGACAGTGTGTAGAGGTGAGCTCTTGGATCCTTCTCAGGACCCAAACTCTCCTCTATTCAAAATACTGACGGACTTGGACTTATACAGATATTTATAGTTCAACTGAGACCGTACCAGTGCCAACGTAGTTTAGTTTATGTTCGTCTTTAAATGTTTGTGCCGTTCTATTGTCTTAATGTGACATGACTGACTTTACTTTATCTGTTACCGCCACTTGTTCTATAATTATAAGCATCTGGATTATAAATCCTTCATCATCCTACTCCCAGCCCGGGGTGAGATGGTGTGGGGTTTGTAATCTAGATTCGATTTCTTTCTTAGTTTTAGCTAGTTGTTATTTAGGCCTTAAGCCATAAGTTGCCCTTAATTAAGTTAACTGAAATATTCTAAGTAAAGTATAAGGGTAGTCATAAGTCTACGCCCTAAGCGATAAGTTTCTCTAGTTTATAATTATAATTAATCTGTAAGGTGTCAGGGTAGCTGTAAGCATAGATGTAAGCATATGCCTTAAGCAATAAGTTTTTCTCTATAATTTTAAGTCATTATGTTAGTTTATAAAATGTAGTAAGAGACCGCCAAAAGGCCCTGGAGGGTCGTGGTGTGGGCAGTAGAGAGGCAGTTTACTGACCTCTCTGCTTAATAAATAATAATAATAATAATAATAATTCACAGTAGCTTTAGTAATTTTAACTAAATTTACTCTAATACAAACATCAAGAAACTGTTACATACTCTAATTCAGTCGATGTGATACCAAGAAAACTTGTATAAACTGTTGGTCATGTATCAACAGCAATATTTTCTAAAGTTTCATCTAGAAAACAATAGTCAATAATGAAATTCACACGTACAATAATTTTGAAAAATTAAATATTTATTACCATTTGGATCAACCCAAATTCGAAACTCATTTGAATCCAAATCTGATGATAACTCTGGTACATCATTTATTCCTCTGTGTTTTTCATTTTCGTCATCTAAAAAAACAAATTCATTCAATGTTCTACATTTATTTTGACTGTTCTCAATTTTACCAAATTTTGCATTCCAGTATATGATATAGCAGTTTGTAATGCAGCTCTACGTTCAGCTATCCATCAGATACCATTTTTTTTTTTTTTAAATTATTGATTACTATTGGACCCATTCAAATTCCAAACTCAATTAAATCGAAATCTGATGATAATTCTGGTACATTATTTGAAACATCCTATAAAATATTTTCATATTTTTATGAATTTTCCGATGATATTTCTGTGATTATGACATCATAATTATCAATTTCATTCCATCTGAATCATCATCAACCAACCTACTTGTTACCAGTTGTAGACGATTTTTATCTATTTAAATGTATGAAACTAGAAACTATATGTTAACTATTAAAACTATTTCCATCTACTAACATCTGCTCGATTATCATTATTTGTTGGAGTATCACGATCACGATTCTCACTATTGACTGTAAAATTCAAATAAAAATAAAAAAATTAAGTAAATTATTAAATTAAATTTTCAATTGTAAACAGAAACACACTTTTAACTTTTAACTCTTCTTCTGGCCACCATCCAAACCATATCCAATTGATTTCAATTTCAATGATGATTCAATTGCATTATAATATAATTTTTTTGACATTATTGATAACATATGCAAAATATTATCTGTAACCACAAACACAATATGTGGTGTTTCACTCGTGTTTTTCATTTTTGATTTTACGTTTTGAATTTTCTTCACTTATATTATTAATAAATATATTAAATGTATAACACATTTTAATACACGATCAAAATACACGATCAATATACTTGTCGTATTTGTAATAATTTCTGTGATTCTAATATTTTACTAGTTAATAATATAAATACCGATAATACATCATCAAATAATGGTATATTATGACCAATTAAATTATTAACAGCAGTTACATCATTAAAACGATCATATAAATCTAACATTAAATGTACTAATGCTTGTGCTGTAAAACATGTATCCGAATATAATATTGAGAAACGTTCAACACGAATCTTCCGTTGTAATGCGAATCTCCATAAATCGATACATCTTTGAAAACGAAATGATTCCACATATGATGCTCCATGAAACATTAGACGAAATAGCATATCCTTATGATAGATTCCCAATATTCATTCACAAATCAATAAACTTTGAATTCTCATTGCATCAACATCTCTGTAGCTATTACATCGAGCTCTTGCATTGTTGTAAATTCAACAGCATTACCAAATGCTGGACGAAGTGGTACTTCTGGAAGTTTTCTGATCTGTTCTGCTTCTGTTCGGAATCGCATATGATGTGCTAGTCTCTAATGTAACATAGCAACTCTAGTTTCATCGTATTCATCCAAGAATGTTGATCAAATTAGTTCATGTGCATCAGCTAATCTTTCAATTGAATAATGTATTCTTGATTTTAAATAATCAAATATCTGATGAACCCCTTTTAGGCATGCTGTTTGTAGAGCATCATCACCATAACGACTTTTCGCAAATGGATCAGCACCATGTTCCAACAGTAATTGTGTAGTTTCCAATCTGTAATATGATATATATGATTTTATTTGTTATTAAATTATTAAATATTTTTTTGATAAATTTGAATTATTATGAACGTACCCGTGTTCTTGTATTGCATAATGTAAAGCTGTCTTATCTTGGATATCTTTTGCATTAATATCGACACCTTTACTTATTAAATACATACACAAATGAACTGATTGTACTGAATTAATAAGATAAGTACCACCATTTACGTTTGGTAAACCAATATCAGCTCCATTTTCAACAACAAATTGTACAATTTCAGTATGAGACATGAAACATGCACTTCTGACTGGCGTTGAACCACAGAATCTGATTGTGAATATGTAAATACTCACATAGATGACGGCTAATCCAGTATAGAAAAATCTCCAAAACTACTGAATATATTGAAAAATAAATCCAAATAAATTTTTTGTCCAAAAGCATAATCAACATCGTACATTTTTTTTACACATTTCCATTTTTCAATCACTTCTGTAAAATAAAATTTGTGAAAACCCAATTGGCAATGAAAGAAAATGGAAAAAATGTATAGAATAATGTTGTATTACAGTATGTATAGTGCAGTTAAGTGTATTACACTGATGTATTACAGTGGCAATACAGTGAAAATCGATAGTATTCAAATTAGATTGATAAAGCTGTAAACCTAAAGTATCAATATGTAAATCAAACTCTATGTCAATACGAGCAAGATCAATAACACTACCTTATGATTTCCATTATCATCATCATCACCACCACCGTCATTACAGTCACTATCACTATTATACCATAATCAACTTCACTGCCTAGTGCCTTTACAGTCGTCATCATAATACAAAAATCATCATAAAATCTATATGATAAAATATTCTAAATTCCGAACAATTATGATAATAATAATAATAATTCATCATTATTTAATAATATTGAAAAAAAAAACAAATAGAAAATAGAAAATAAGGAAAGAATGTTACAGTATATAAATATAGTCCAGTCCAATGCAATAATGGCTTTCATTTTCTGTTTTGCCGTCCACGAAGTATCTATGTACATTACTGTCGGATTTGTTTTGGATGTCACTCGTGCTCACATTCTTTCTATTGCCTACGGAAGCACATCCTTAAAATGCCATTTCAAATGCTCCAACTTTATGCTGTTTGCAAATTTGATTGTTGCAGACTTGATTGTATCCACCACTGACTGAATACATCACGACAATGTATAATTACACATTCATTACTACAATATTCATCCTCCCAATCTGGATTTATAATTGCTTTATTACTGCATCCTTCACGTATATATTTTTGTAGTTGTTGATTGGTTTCTACAATATTTATAGGATGATTTTGACTCATAGATGTAATATTATTTGTAGCTGTTAAAAAATTGTTATTATTATTTTGTCTTAAAGATATTTCTGGTTAATGACTCGTACTTACATTCTTTCTATTGTCTATGTCTCCAACACATAACTTTCACTCACTTTCTTTCCTTTGAATTCTTTAATTCCACTTGATTTTTGCTTAGCTTCCCATGATAACATTAATTTTAGCTCTTTGAACTTTTGAACGGTGTGTTAGTAACGTATATGTATAAATATATCGCTTCGAATATATACATGCACAAACTTTATTTTCCATTTACAATATCCATTGCTCTCATATTTTTATATTTTTTTGCACACATAACAAACATACATATCTTTATGTATCACAAAGCATTTTGAAATTTGAATTCGAGTCCTTGTAATGAATTATTTGCCTGCAAATAGAAAAAAAATATAAAATAAGCAAGAACATTTTTACTTAACCAAGTATAAATATGCAGTATGATGATGAGTAATGAAAGATGAACATTTAATTATTTTTAAGTACACATTTAAATATATACGTATATGTTCATTTGTTCATTTGTTCATACTTACAATATTTTTTTCGATTATTTTTAGATATATATCATCATTCTCTGGGCATGGATCTAAAAGTCAAGTTGATTATGTACATCGATAGCACCAAATTCCTCCAGCTAATCAAAACTAATATCATATTTCATATTTATTTGTATAAGTGCCAGCTGATGATAACGATAAGATAATCATCTATCTATATAATAATAATAATTCATCATTAATTAATAAATAAAATATGCAATATAATACAATAGATATTATGCACACATTTTTCAATTATCCTTCGTATATTATATCATATTGTATTTTGTATATTGCAGAACAGGTAGTATAGTATCAATTATGTCTCGTTACGATTGCTCGTTCCAGATATATGGCCTATATTTGCACATATTGAGTATTACTATTATATGTATCTAAAGCCAGACACACAGAAAATTAAAACATTTTTAAAGAAAGTTACAGCGTATTCATTTTTCAAAAAATATGGCCTATATTTACATATATTATATTGATTTGATATGTGCTATATAATTGTTATTTACACATTTTCCAAAATTATCCTTCGTATATTATATCATATTGTATATTATATTTTATCATTTAATATATTTGTTGTTATTTTGAATGATATTATACTTGTATTTGTATGTTACATGTTTGTGTGTTATTTATTTTATTTTATTTTATAGTTTTGGTCCTTGAAAAGTGTATTAAAAGTATATAAAAAATATAAATTAATATATAATACTATAATACATAGGTATATTATTTGTAAAAATGAATTCCTTATTTCCTTTTCTACAATTGATAATTATTATATACAATTATAAAGTGTGTATACTAAATCAAGGAACTCATTATTGATGCTGATAAAAATTTAAATAAATCTATCTATATATATCGATATTTGTTGATAATTCTGAAATAAATCAGGAATTGTTTAAATAAATAGAATAAAATAAAAATACCTCGTAAAAATGAAATGAATATATGTATATACATAATTACTTTATATGTGTGGTAATAATGTATATTGTGTTCTTTTATAATTATATTGCGATATACATAATCAAATATTTATTACATATATTTCATCGGCCACGGAATTCTTAGTTCGTTTTTACTTTACTGATGAAAAAAGGTTTGAAATTTAACGTTAAAAATGTATATTATATAGGTACCTATAATATAATATGTTCATACGTAATTATGTGTATGAATTCATTCTTATATTACAGTTCTTTATACATGAATATTTGAAAATATGTTTTTATATATGAACAGAGGTTGTATTCTCGTTGAAAAAGAATAAATTTTTAATTGTGTGTGTGTGAGAAAATTGTTCATTTTGCACATACACATTCATATGATAGTAGATTATGCATATGTATACGCTTCGAATAAGTATACTAATAATAATAATTATTGAAAACAAAAATTAATAATTACAATAATAAGGATAATGATAATGATTGTATTATAGAAATGAATATATAAAATACTACTACAAATATATAAATGAAAATAATTTGTTCAGAATAGATAAAGATAAAAATGAATTAATTAATGGAAATATAATTTTAAAAATAATGAATAATGGTATATATAATATAGGACAGATAATGATTGGAACATTTAAAAATTTAAAAACTAAAAAATCAAATTATAATCTGTAAAATTCTATTTTAAGAAATTTGTTTACTTTGGATTTGGATGGATGAACTTTACAAGATACAAAATTAAATTATTAACCAATATTCTATTACGAGTAATGTAACTATAGATTTTCAATAACTTTTTCGTTTTATTATATAAATATCGTAGTAATAAAGTATGGGAGTTCGGGGGGGTAAATGTTAGAGCAACTGGCTACTGATCTCAAGACTGCGGTTCAATTCCTGCCCATCTATTTCATCTTTCAGCTTCAAATAAGTGGTCTACTTGCTATTACAACAAATAATACATTGCATACATCATGCAATATTATATTTATTTCTGTATTAGGTGACTGATTTCTTCAAGAAGAAACTTTAAATGATATGGCAAATAATGGCGTTCAAGAAGCAAAAGTTAAGATACTTGAATTAGAAATGAAAAAAAAAAAAAATGAAACATTATCATGCAAACGAATTGAAACATAGCACTGAACTAATGATTATATGTAATAACAATTAAAAATAGTTTAGAGGGTGATAAACGTTTAGTTGCTGAAGCACGAAAACCATGTGAGGTAGACAGAAAACGCTGCAAAAAGGCACAATTCTATTGCTGCTGGAACATATCATACTCCGATTATCCATGTCAGCATAAGCATTGGCCAAAACATATGAATAATTGCGCATAAAATGATAATCCAGTTGTAAGTGTAAATGAATATATGTATTCAATTTTAAATTCCCTTAACACACTATATGAACAAGAGTAATAATATCATTTATTTATTTAGTTTTATTCATTTGCTAAAAGAATTGTTGTTAAAATTCACTCGTACAATGTGCATTTGTTGAATTTGAAGACAGTAGAAGGAATGCAGAAAGCAGAAGATGCAGTTCGTGGTTTGGGCGGAACGTAAATTTTCGTAAAATTATTGTTATTGTGTATAAATAATGTTTTTCTACTTTAAAAAATCTAGATCAATACTGAAAAAATAATTTGACTTTGGTTTTCTCTATATGTAATGACATCACATAATGTATAGTGTCTAGAATTATGTTTTATTTCGTTGCTAATTTCAAATGTTTTCAATATTTTTATTTTGCTGATGTTGCAGCACAAGAATTCGTGTTGAAATGTTATCAAGCAGGTGGAAGAAGTCGATATATGTATATAATTCATGTTAATTTCAATATAAATATCATTTTTCTTCTTACTTTCCAACAGCTTCTACTTCAGCAACAAAAAGAATAACAATAATTCAACCGCTATAAATTTATCATCTAATATTTCAACTTCATTCTATAACAAAAATGATAGTAAAAATGATGCATTAAAATTCAGCATAACATAAAAAAATTATAAATAAATTTAAAATTATAATCTTTTTATTATAAAATTATATTATATTTCGCACCAAATACTACATTCAATTAAAAAAATTTAAATACTCACCTTCCTGGTTCATTTCTATAAAATTTAAACTAATCAATATGATTTAATTTTATTATGGTTACTTACTGACAAATTAAAAATTACACATTAAAATTACAATTATCCAATCAAAGGATTGATAACAAGATAACTTCTTTACTAATTAATCCATTCATTATACTTTCAATTTCTTAATAGCTATATGATGATCAATTTTTTGAAAATTTTCTGCTAATTATATTCGCTTTAAAAATTCTTATCAATTTTAAATGCAGTTTTACCTGAAAGTACTTTAATACTAATTTTTGTATTGAAAACCATGTCATATTTTTAAGTTATTTTATTTCGAGCTGTATAAAAATTACAAAAATGTGTCCAATAAATATAATTTCTCTCATTATTATACGTTTTTAATTATTAAAAACTATTAAGTACATACTTGAAAATAACTGGTTCCAAAAGAGATTACAATTTTACAATTATGGTCAGTCTTTAATTCTAAATAATTTTCAGATAAAATTCTAAAAGTTATCAAATTTTCCATGTTTTTTTTTCAATTTAAGTTTTAGTTCATAAATCTTATTTCTATTTTTCATTTGTCTTTTTTTGCTATTCGTTATTAATTACGTTCATATAGAAATTGTATAAAAATTAAGTCTACTTATAAAAATATCTTAATCTATTTTTTGAAAAAAAAAAAAAAAAAAAAAAAAAAAAAAACTTAATTCATTAAAGTTTTAGGTACATTCTATAAAGTAAATTAATAATACCATTGCATTAGAATATTACAGAAAACCTTACATTAATAAAATGAAGAAATTATATATAAGTATATATTTCAATTTTCTACTCAAATTTTTGATTAATGTTTATGATCAGGTTGAAAATTTTCTATTGATTGTATTGATCTTGATGTTGCTCCAGTTATTGTCGATGATACTTCCATGAATTGATATGTTTTTTCATGTTTACATAAAAATGGATAACAAATAACACCATAATATATTGTAAAACCAGCTACGATAACAGCAATCATAATTAATATAAGTGCCCATAATGATAAACCATGTTCAGATAAATTTGGTGGATCATTAGCATTTTGTTGATTCAATGATTCATATTGTGCATTTTGAAAAAGATATCCATTACGTTTACCAACATAACTAGATGACCTCGACATACCACTACTACCATAATTTCTACCATATGTACCAGCTTCGGATACATGAAAATGAATCACTGAAAAAAAAAGATAATTATCAAGCAATGAACAAATAAAAAATAGCATGAAAAAAAATTAATAAGAATTTTATTTTATGTTTTATCTTATATTCTGAATCTAAATGCCTATCCACATTATTTTTGAAATCTATAACTACCTGAACTTATATTTAGATTTAAGTCTTACAGATACAGGTTAACAGGTAATCTTATATTCATGTTTGTAGTATGTAATGTACACATGATAATGGGTAGGTATATACATATTATATGTACCTACATTACATTCATATGAATTGAACTTTTTTTCAACATATTATAATGCCCTATATTTTTAATTAATCTTGTACAAGTACAATTACAAATAGATGCATATTTATAATTTTTAGTATTTTAAATTTACTAGTTTTATTTTATTGTTCAAAAATTAAAAAATTCGTTGCTTAATTTGTTCTTGACTATACTAATGATTTTTAAGTTATTTCAACAATAATTTGAATAAAAATTTGTATCTCACCTAGAATCGCTAAAACAAGAAATACTGTTAGTTTGTACATGATGATGATTATATTATGTATTTAATTTTAAATTTATTTAATATATTAAGTAATAGATTATTTATTATAACATCTAAAATAATAAATACTAATAATACTTTTTTCAACTGAACACAAATTTCACAACGACGCGTTTTATTTTATTTTATAGTATTGTAAATGTAATTCTAATTTATAATGAATGGCAATGGAATGGATGGCAAGGCAATACAATATACAAATACAATACAAAACAAGACGGAACAGACGACGACGAGACGATAAGACGAGATGATGAGAACGAGATCACACAATTTCACAACAAAACAAAAGCGAAAGACAACAACAAGGAACAAGACACAAACGCCAATGGAATGGAATCGAATCGAATACAAAATACAAAAACAAATACAACAAATATGGCGTTGATGGGTTGATGTTGAACAAAACAAAAAAGTGAAATTCCTTTTCTTGATTTCTTGAGTCTTGAATCTTCTTGACACTTTTGCTGCTTTTGTATAAAGTAAATAAAAACTAAAAATGTGGTGATAAACAACATGTGTCAAAAATACAGCTGATATTGAAATTTTAAATGTGATTTATTTAGTTAAAGTTCAAGTTGGCATTTAATAATTAATACTAGAGGTGGGCGATAGCGAATGATTTCAACAATCGATAGTTTGATAGTGAATGAATTCAACTATCGATAGTATCGAATGCGATAGTTTTTACTATCGAATAATTCGATAGTATTAGCCTTTGTTATAAAATAATGACATATACCACCGTCACCGTCCCATTTCCCATTCCAATCGGCACGAAAATGGAACTATGTTATATGTTTATCACTTAATACGATATCCCTGTCCTTTTATTCTAAATCTGAAATGCCATTTGTCATTTTTGTTTTGATATAAAATTTAATTAAGAAAGACTTTTCTGCTTAAATTTTTAAATCAATGTGGAATTCCGAAGTTTTGTTTTATTTTAACTTGAACTGGCTAAAATTAGAAGAACTATTTTTAATAATTTATTTCCGTTCTTTAAAAGTATGATAAAATTTTGAAAAAAGTATAAATTTCCAACCATTTACAGATTTTTCAGTTTTGTTTATTTCAATGATATTAGTAGGTTATAATTTCAGCATTACATTGCTGTAATAGTTAAATTAAAAAATGTCAAATCCAGCAAATAAAATGTATGAAGAATGAAGAAAGAAGCTGATATTACACCGAACTGACAAACTGTCAGAAATTTGCTCATTTTCATGTCAGATATGTGTAATCACCATGACCGATGTAGACAAACGTCTGCCCTCGAAATCTGACACTCAAAGATTGCCATACGTCTTCCACACGTGTTACCTGCAATTTTTTTCATTTGAGAACTTTCAAAACTCATCTACGAAACTGCCAAGTGAATATTTTCAGATTCAGCAGATGGAATCTGACAAAAACTCTGCCACTTCCGTAATCAGTAAGACAAATACATATGAGGAGCATTATATCAAAAAGCGACATGTCCATTTTGTTCAGAATTGGAATTGTGTTTGATATATCAAATGAAAGCTGGAAATACGCTCTGCTCTGTTGATGTGAATTAATATTTTGTTTCAAAAGACTGTCTTGAAACAAAATTTTAATTTAAATCAACAGAGCAGAGCACTTTCTCAGCTTTTATTTGATATACCAAACACAATTCCAGTTCTGAACAAAATGGACATGTCGCTTTTTGATATAATGCTCTTCATATATGCCAGCAAAATAGTTATTCGAATGTTTTGAAAATATCGAATGTTTCGATAGTTTAATGTTTTAGTATTCGAATAAATGAAAATCATTCAACTATCGAATAATTCGATAGTTTTTATTCGCTATCGCCCACCTCTAATTAATACTAGCGTTTAGGTTAGAAATCTAAAAAAAGTGAAATAAAATTAAGTAAACAAAGTTTTAATAAGATTTACAAAATATATTTACTAATAGTTGTTGATTTCCTGATAAACATTTTCTAAATACTTAGATCCTTGGATTTAATTTTAAATAATACGATCAATGTGAAAGGTAAATTTATTTAATTTAAATAATATATATACATTACATAGAAATAATCAATATAACATATGCGTCAAACTAAATAAAAAAATACTTTATTATATATAAATATCTAATATGAATCAAATAATTTTAATAAATATTAATTTAATAATTGATCATACATACATTCTTATCTCTAAAATATGAAGTCAGATAGATGATAGATGAAGTCAATATTAACGCAAAATTTAATATACAGCCATCTCATAACATTTTTTAGTAACTGATTTAAATATAAATTAAATTATCTTGTTGAAGTACATTTTTCAATTTAGAAGTAATTGAACATTTGCATGAGTGCGATAAATCTAAATTTTTGGGACCAATAAATTTGTTTTGGATTATATTTAGTATTTTTGTTGAGTAATAACTTGTACATAGTCTTAAAACTGAATCAAATTCTAAATAGTTTTTGCTTAATATCGATTTTACTATTATTTTATTTATATAATCTGCATTTATTCCTATAATAAAGATTTTTATTAGCACAATCTAAACATCAATTTCAAAATATTTACTTAGTAATTCATATTTAATTGGCACATTTTTTCCAATTCTTAAGTATCTGATAGCTCGATTGACTCGTTTAATTACTTCTGAATGAAGTTTTTCTTTAAATTCTTCTATATATTTAACTAAAAAAAAAAAAAAAATATGGGTCTTATACTTTAATATTTATTAGCACGTTTACATAAAACAACATTTGCTGCAAAAGAATTGCGAAAAAAAAAAAAACAAAATTCATATTTTAACTTACTTTCATTCACAGAATGAACTGTTGTCAAAGATTTTGTTTCAATCTTAAAAATATAACATAAATATTAGTTCGAAAATATTTTTTTTCTACATTTTGTTTTTACCTGGATTTTTGGATTTTCATATGTATATTCATCTTTTATTTGCTTTGGATTTATTTGCATATGATCTAATTTCTTTTCTTCTGTTGAATTATTTTCTATTTCCTAATTTAATAAAAATGTATTACATATTTACTTATAATTTTTATATCATATTTTTGAGATTCGTATTATTTTACTTTCAAAATATTTTCCTGTAGTTCTGTTATAATGTCATAAATTTTACCGGAAATATATTTAATTTCACTATTATGTGTTTCTTCATTTTCTATTTTTTCACTCATGCTTGAGTCTAATTTCTTCGAATGAACTTCATCAAAATTATTTGCACTGATTTCGATAGTCTGAAATATAAATATAATAATGGTATATCTACATATCTATTATACTTAACATTTTCATAATTTTTTAAAATAAATAAATTAGGCACCCGCTTAAAGTTCCCTATATATTTTGCTCTAGGGTTTTGTCTTAAATTTTTTGAATTACTTTTCTCTTTTTCATTATTTTCAAATTTATTTTGTTGATGTTTTGATAACATATTGGCCCGCAATTTATGGTATTGATTTTTCAATTCGATTTTTTTCTCCTGTATTTTTATCTTGAAGAAAATAATTTTGTTAAAACCAAGAATGGTAAAATAAAGATTTTCATTTTACTATTTCACCTTCCGTTTATTCGCTTTGTAATGCTTTATTTTTATATTTCTTTTAATATTAGAAATTCGTTTACATTCTAACTGATGAGCTAACAGACGTTTTTCTCGAGCTATTGTATCACGAATTTTGCTCTTTTCTTTTAATATAATTATTTTTAATTCTTTCATTTTTTCAAGCTCCCATATATTATTTTCTAATTTATTGAAAATATTTTTGAATTTTTCTTCTTTTTTCCTTTCGTTTTCTAATCGTTTTTGCTTGTGATTTTCATAAATTATCGAGAAATTCGGCAGAGGTTTATAGTCCTTTGCTGCTATATTTTCAGCACGATTAATTAAGAATTTTTCTTTTTGCAAATTTTGCTAAAAATAAAATATATATAAATATAAAGGTCGATCGATATAAAGATAAATTTTATCATTTAAAAAACGCATTCAATAAACCTACCTTTATTTCCAATTCTCTATTGATATTCTCAGTATGATATTTATGTAATAAAATACGAAATTCATTAAATTCCTTTATAGAGCATATAACATCATTATTCTTTGTAATTTTTCCAATTTTCCTAAGCAACTTTTATTTAGTCCAAAAGATAAAATATTTTATTATTTTCACATTTTTTTAAAAACATTTAAAAAAAAACATAAGTACATACATATATAAATTTATATAGGATTATTTACCTTCAAATTATGATCTTTAAAAAAATAATATTTTAAATATGGATCATGAAGAGCATTATACTGTATTTGTGGTATACCATTGCTAATAATATTTAGATTTTTTTGTTTTGGTCGCAGCTTTGTAATATAGTAGATATAAACAAAAATTAGTTTTAAAACATAAATTATTATTGTTTTTACCATGCATCCAAGTTTTCTTCTTGAAAAAATTATAGATTCAGGAAATTTAAATGCCGGAAATTTCTTATCTGGCGGACATTTTATTGGCCACTGTGAATAATTTTCAACAGTAATACATATGGTATTCGACGGTCTCAAAATAGATCTTTCTGATGAACAATAATCTGATAATGAAGTCAGCATATTAACATACTACATGCAAATGAAAATTATTTTTAGATAATTTGGAATTTCATTATTCTCAAAATAGTTTGTTGAATACGTTTCAAATTTTTATCCTTATTCAAACTTTATAATTCACGGCATACTTAATTTAAAAAAAAAACTGTAACCCATGTAAATTTTCTGCTTTATATGTGCATGTTCGTACATATATTATATGAATATTTTGTTCTAACGAATATTTCAGATATTTACAAAATACATATGTATATAATACAAAAATACCAATGATTCTAAATTAATGTAATTGTACAATTTTATTGACTTTGACTTTCTAATTACATTACATATAAATATTACATTATGTTGTACAATAAATAATATGATTATCCTTGATTCGCTGTAGTATAATAGCAATGAGAGAAAAAATATATTTTTTTCATTTTTATTCTTCGACATGGTAATGAATATTTTCCACAGTACAATAATTACAATAATTATTAATTAAAAAATATACATACATTGAAATTTATAAAGTACATATTTGCACAATACTACGACAATAAAGTACTTGGTAACGTAAATGTGGTACCTACTATTTTTATTTTTGTAGTGCATTTATTTATAATTCTGTAGTTAGTACCTACTTGTAAATTTTTATAAAAATTTTGATTGAGATCACAAAGCAAAAATATAGTACATGTATGTAGATATTGAATCTTGTGAAAGTGATATGTAAGAAAATTTTAATTAAAATAATAGTTTATAATATGTATGTCCAGATATAAGTAATTAACTTAATTAATTAACTTAAATAAAATATGTAGTACAATTTAAAATTGAACAGCTATTCAAATAGAATTAATATTTTTTATAGTATAAATTATATACTTAAAAAGCCATAAATTTATAATATTCTTCAAGAACATAATTTATCATTATTTATATTTTATCTAAGTACGTATGTACATTTTTTTTTTTTTTTTTTTTTTTTTTTTTTTGTGAAAAATCATGCGTACATTCATCATGCTCTAAATATTTTACATGTGTATGTATATATTAATTCATATAACCACATATAACAGATTTTTTTATTCATTTTATTAGAATATCAATAGTGTAACTTACAAGTTCAAAAGTTACGTGTGCACATACAAAAAAGTATGTATGTAGGTATTTGGAATAATATTTAATTGATTTAAAACATTTAAATTAAAATTGAATATTTAGATAAATTTATGTGCTAAAAGTGCAAGAGTAAAAAATATAATAATCAATTTTAAATACTTTTATACTCATACAGTATGTAGAAAGTGTAAATTTTAAAAACAACTTTCAGCATTAATAAAAATGTATAATATTACATTTACTACTTTGTATAATCACCACTGCCTACATTGTTTTGCATAAAAAAAAACTTTTCTTTAAATAGAAAAAGAAAATTCAAAAGAAAAAAATGAAAAATGTACATAATTGTAATGAGAATAAATTAAGTACATAGGTAAAATGAAAAAAATATCTACATTTTACGGTAAAATATCGGTATATAAAATAAATGTTATCGTGCATTTAAATAACGTGATATGTAAATTTAAAATTTAATAAAACTATTATTTTATTTTAAAAAATGTATGAATGTATGCTTTACGTACTTTATATTTTAATTATTTACAATTAGAAAATTGTGCAAAAGATAATTTTTCATACAAAATTCATATAGCATGTAAATTTTTCAGTATATACATAATATGTATAATAATGAAAATTAAATAAACGAAATAA
Source organism: Villa cingulata (assembly GCA_951394055.1). NCBI lineage: Eukaryota > Metazoa > Arthropoda > Insecta > Diptera > Bombyliidae > Villa > Villa cingulata. The sequence continues at coordinate 62,329,612 of OX596018.1, read as the reverse complement.
AGTGATTTTAATCCGTCAATAAAATATATTATATTATATACATATGTACATATATTTATATATTAAAATATAGGTAATACATGCATTTATACGAATCTATAAATATTTTAATAATTATTTAAAAAATATAATTAATGTATGCATGTAGTACATTTAATATTATGGGATACCTACATTTTTAAAATGCAAAAACATATTTCTTAAATAATAATAATTCTGTGACATGCGCTAAAATTTTTCTTTTATACAAATCGAAACGAAATAGCAATTATATTAGATACGTATTATAATTAAAATAATAGAGTGACTAGTATTTATAGTGAGTGACTGAGAACTGAGTGAATCTGAATATGGCAGAAGAGTACCTAGCTTATAAATATGAGACTAGACAGTATGTATATTTTGAATAAATAAAAAAAAATTAGAAAATAAGTCGATTATTTGTGTTTTGTAAAAATAACAAAATAATCAAGACAAATGCCTTTAAAATATTATTTTTAGACGAATATAATATTAAATAATATATTTTTGAAAATTGTGTATTGATAATAACGACATAAATAGAAGTTTTTTGAAAAATAAATTAACATTATTATATAATAATTTCTTTTTTTTTTGTAAATAAAAATGATGTATGTATGTACGATAATTAAAAACTAAATAAGAAAAATAAATAATTAAAACTGTGTAATGAAGATAAAATATAAATTGAAAATTTTCAATAAATAATATAACATGCTCCCAGAGCATAATAGTAGTACATTACAAGTTAAAGAAAAAAACAACCAAAACCAAGGAATCAAAACGAAAATTTTAAGTATACAACGATACTCGCAACAGGAAAAAAGTAATCAAAAGGAAAGGCACAGAAATAACAACAAAAAATATACTCCTTGGTTATCATTTCAAAATAATATTAATGAAACTCAGCATTATCGAGGTCGAAGAATACATGGTCTACAATTACCTTTGCATCCGTATCAAATATTTGGATGGATTGCATTATTAATATTTGGCCTAACAACATTTTTAATTTTAATACCATCATTTGCAATTGAATTACAAAGACCATTATATGGATTATTATTTAGTTTATATTTTATACATATACTGTCACATTTAATTGCACTTCTAATCGATCCAGCTGATCATGAGCTAAGACATTTACATCGTAACGATCGTATTGTACCAGAATTTGATCGTACTAAACATTCACATGTTATTGAAAACGGTAGATGTCATTTATGTAATATTCGTACAAGCAGTAATCGCACAAAACACTGTTCAGTATGTAATAAATGCGTTGGAAAATTTGATCATCACTGTAAATGGTTGAATCATTGTATCGGCGGTAGAAATTATGTTGCATTTCTAATGTGTGTCGTTAGTGCTGTTATAGCTACTTTGGTCATATTGGCCGCTGCTGTAACACATATTGTATTATATCATGTTAATCCTGAATGGTTGAATTTATCTTATGTTTCTTCACATTTCAATCGTGACATTCATAATAAAACAGAACCATTGCCAAAAGCAATAACTATTAATAGTGTCTCTGAAACCGTACCATCTCAAGTTTTTAACGAAACAGTCAACGATGACGAACAAATTAATAACTTTACAATAACAAAATTGATTAAAAATATTTCATTTAATAATTCTGTAAATTTTACTCAAAATAATGATGAGTCAAAAAATTCAGAAAGATCTTTAAATTACAATGGTATTGGATCAAGTGATACAATATTTTTAATTTTTATTGGATTCCTCGGTGTATTAGCTGCTGTTACTGCTGGACTTCTTTTGCATTTGTGTTTTTTTCATATCTACATTTCATATCTGGGTTTAACCACATATGAATATATTCGTAATAACCGACAACGAGATATTACAGTAGATTCATCAAATGTTAATAACGGTGGTGATGATTCCAACCGTTTGAAATTGTTTAAAAATAATAAAAATTCAAGCCAAATTTATTTTTGCTCAACCGTTGAGCATCCAAATGAATTAGTTAAAAGCTGGGAAAATATAGATATTAGTAATTATTATCATCAGCAAAAAAATATACAGCCTCAAATGCTACATTGTTGTTCAAACTCACGTGAGTATCATCAGTCCGATTCATCAGCTTGTAAAACGTACTATGTATGTTCGTTGTTAGAAGAAAATTCAATTCCTAATGCTGATAACAAAATATATGAATATGATAATAAATATAAACCATCAAAATCATTTCATTGTTGCTCTAAATTTCAACGTCAAAATATAACATCAATTCCAAAAACGTCACAACTATCAGATGCTCATACTGTGAAGTCTCCAGTTTTAGATGAGTTTAAATCAACACACTCTTACATTCATTTTAGTGAACAATGTACTTTCTTTCGCATTAAAAATAATCCGTCGAAATCCGAAAATTTATCCCTCCAAGATAAACATTGCTGTTTGAAAAGTATATCTAAACATCATCGCTGGAAGAGAAAGTGGAGTTGTTGTTCAAATGTGCCCGATAGTCCTGACATGCCAAATGATATAATAACTACAATATCAAAAACTTTGCCTACTAGTACTGAATCAAATGAGCCAACAAGTAATATAACTCAACAGTGTTATAACAATCGAAATGGTACTAACAATACAAATTCAACTCAGTTTTCTTCTACACATGGGATTAAAAAAGATCATAAAAGAAATAATATGAAAAGTTCAAGAAGTCGCTTATTAAGGCCTTGGTCAGTTCAAAGATTTCGACATATGTTCAGAGTAATAGGTAGAAATCAAAGAACAAGATACGGTCAGCATACCACTGCTGTTGGAAATGTTTCAGTTGTTAAACAGAATCAAATTCGTCCATCTAACGATAATTTATTGCAAGACAACATCATAAATAGTGCAACAGATTTACAACAATCTCAGTTACGATCAAATAAAACAACTTTTTCTACATCTATAATGAACGACGATGAAACGTATAATCCTGCTGAATTAGTAATGCCTCCTCTTCCACCACCTTCAAGACGTAAAATTCAAAGTCCCATAAATATAAGTGATATAACTGAAACTTTAGGATTTTCTGCACCCCAACATTCATCGACATTATCAACAACAATGCAACGTTTCCATGTAAACCGTCGTCAACGTCGTAAAAATTTACTACGAACAAGATCACCTACATTGTCACCAATTCATGAATCTGGATTATCTAATCCAACATCACCACAGACATGTCGGCATTTAACTGTAACGATGGCAATGAATAATAACATGAATTCTCTCTAGAGATTATACGGATATACTATACATTATAGCATTAAACCAAATTTAAAATAAAAATTATTGTAATTAGACTGAAATTTATGCGAAATAATAATAATCAATGCATTTTATTCATAATAATTTATTATGAATTTGTTAATAAAATAAATGTCGAAAATAAAAAATTTTTGAAATGGAAATATGTACATATTTTTAATATAAAAATTTGACTGTTTTTCCAAATATAAATATTTCATATTTATTTATTTTTTTAACAACAGTTAGTAATCTGTTAGAATACAAATTCTGATATATCACTTATGTTGCTAAATAAAATTATTCTGCAAATTTTAAAGTTATATAAAATATTTCATATTTTTATTTGATAATTTATGAAATTTTGTAATTTTTTGTTAATTATTTTAGAAAATTAATATATCTTACGTACTCTAAATACGAATATATTATTTACAAAAAAAGTTACATAATTTTATATTGAAAAATAAAGTCAAATTAATTAGCACACCATAAGGACCCATGTCTTGTCGTGATTTACTTAATTATAATATTGAACATAATTATCAAAATGTTCTTATTTATTATGAAATTTACATGTAAAAATGTTTATAATATTTTTTATTTTTTTTTTTTTGATAATATAAAAGCAAAATATACGAGTATAGCCACAGCTTTATTGTTGCTAAAAAATAGAAAAAAATTGGCAAATTTATGAAGCGTATATATTAGACAAAATTGTCGTAATGAGAGCTATACACAGTACATATATGATTGTTTAATTAAACTGCACTAAAAATGTATAGCTTTTTATAAGCGAAAAATATTTAAAGTGTATTTGTATGAATTTACTAATTACATATTGTGTATATGAAAACATTTCTGTCTTATATTGTGTGCAATAATGTCCTAAAATATACATATATTATATTCAAAATAGCAAATAATAATTAAAAGCTAACAAAGTAAGAAAATAGTTTTAACAGAATTATATTTATAAAAAAATCTTTGAAAATGTATTTTGAAAACAAAAAATTTTATTTAAAAAACCTAAAAATTGTAATGCAATTACTTTTTTTTTTTATTCAAACAAATAGTTGTTTTAAAACAAATTTTTTCTTAAGTAATAATTAAAATTACACATTATGTATGTACATTGAAAACAAGAACAAGTCTATTAAATTAAAAAAAAATAATTTGATTTTTTAACATAATTAAACATGTTCTAATGTCAATATAATAAGAATTACGTAATTATTTAAGTTGAATATGTATTTTTTTTATGATTGACTATGTTTGTGTATGATTAAACAAAATATTACAGTTTTAAATTTAATTGAAGTTTTTTTTTCTTAAGTTTTTTATCATATTTATTATATATGAAGAAATTATACATTAATTGATTATTCCAATGCTCTTGTTTTTCGTAATTCGTATTTTGTGACTTTTTGAGAAATTTTTTATTAGAAAGAAATATATACATATATTATTGATATGCATGCATACATATGAATATACATTTGGAATTTTTTTTTTTTTTTTTTTTTTTTTTTTTAAATATACATAAATGTATATAGTATATATTAAGTGCACGCGGATACTCAGTCCATGGCACCGCCGATCAGTAATTTTATGTCAGATATACATTATTATCCAGTTTATCATCAGTAATCAGTTACTGGTGTACATTGCTGATGGGAAAAATTATTGATCGACTTGGGCAAGAGTAGTGCGCTGGCTGGGGTTCGAACCGTGATCTCAAAGATCGCAAGACCGACACACAACCATCAAGCTATTCAAGCCCCATTTTGGAATATATCCGCTACTATATTTTGTCCTAAAAAGAGGTTTCAATGAAAATATTCAAACAATACGTAACAGATAAACATTTTAAAGCTTCATCATCTCATCGTATACATTTCAAAATAATATCTGGCTTCTCTAAAATAAATCACATACTTATGAAAAAGTAAATATATGTATATACCTTATATTATACCCTACCCTATATTATACCTTACAAAATTAGTACAATTATTCATATGTATTTTTTCATAATAAATTAAACATTTATTTGTAGAAATTATAGATTTTAAAAATGGTAAGCAGTAACTTAGTAGATAGTGAAACTACAGAACAAAACAATTATATGAAAAGAAGTGGTTGGAATTTTTATACCAACATCTTAAATTCTCCAAAATATATTGTAAGTATGTAAATTATTTTATTTAAATTTTTTTTTTGTATTTTAAGAAGAGAAGATTTTTTCTATAGAGGAATTACGCTTATGATTCTTGTATTTGTAATAATTAAATTTAGTTTTTATACAGAATTTAAATTTTAAATTTTTTTCTATTTGAAAAATTTATTTTAGCTAAAAATCCATGTATGTATATTTTACTAATCAAATAAAAAATAAAAATTTTAATATGCATAGGTTGCACCGATGGTCGATCAAAGTGAATTGGCTTGGAGAATATTATGTCGACGTCACGGAGCTCAATTATGTTATTCGCCAATGTTTCATAGCAATTTATTTATTAAAGATGTAAAATATCGTAAAGAAGCTCTTCAAACATGTTTAGAAGACAGACCATTAATAATTCAGGTGTATAATCTGATATAAACTTAAACATTTAATTTTTAATAAATTATAAATACATAATTAGTTTTGTGGAAATGATGCGAAAATTATGCTGGAAGCAGCTTTATTAGCTCAAGATTACTGTGATGCTATTGATGTTAATTTAGGTTGCCCTCAAGCTATTGCTAAGCGTGGACATTACGGAGCATTTTTACAGGATGAATGGGAACTTTTAGCCGATATTGGTATATATTATAAATTATAGTTCTTTGTTTAAAACAAATTAAATTTTTAAATTATAAAACACCGAATATGTATTTTAATTTAGTGAGTACACTTCATAAAAACTTAAAAATCCCTGTAACTTGTAAAGCACGAATTTTTCCTGACAAAGAGAAAACAATAAAATATGCAAAAATGCTAGAAAATTCCGGATGCCAGTTATTAACACTCCACGGCAGAACGAGAGAACAAAAAGGGCCACTCACAGGTCTTGCTGACTGGAGTTATATACAAATTGTTAGGTAAAAAATGAATTTACGTTTTTACATTTATTTTATTTACATGTTTTTTCTTTTCCAAGAGAACATATACAAATTCCAATGTTTTGCAACGGAAATATTTTATCATTAGAAGATGTCAAAAGATGTCTTGAAGAAACCAAAGTACAAGGAATAATGTCTGCTGAAGGAATTCTACATAATCCGGCATTGTTCGAAGGAATTATTCCAAAAACCTGGGATGTAGCCTATGAATATTTAAATCTCGTTGAAAATTATCCGTGTCCAATTTCATTTATCAGGGGACATTTATTTAAATTATTTCATCAAATGTAAATAATTTTCGATTATTAATTGTTTTTAACACTATAATTATTTTTTTTAAATAGATTAAATTTTAAATCAAATTCTCATTTGAGAGAGGCACTTGCGGTAGCCAGAGAAATACATGAATTCCAATCTATCGTAAAAAGTATAAAAGACAAATATGAACCTTATCATGAAGGTTATTTAGTATACGAACAAGAAGAAAACAATGCTACTAGCAATCAAACTGAAATAAATTATCCAGTAAGTATTTTCAGTTATAAGTTATAATAAGAATACGTAAATATTTTATATTAAATTTGTAATTAATATTACTACCAGGACTTGGATTTTAATTTAAAATTACCTCCCTGGTTGTGTCAACCATATATTCGTCCGCTTCCTGAGGTTTATAAAAAAATAATTGAAGAAAAAGTTCGTATAGCTGAAAATCCAAATAAAATAAAATCTCAATATTTTGATATTGATGGAAATGAAATATCTCGAAAAAAAATGAAAAAACTTCGAAGAAAATACAGAAGACCACAAAAACCAGACGGGTTTAAAGAGAGGATTTTACACTTTTGCACGCAATGCAAAAATCCAATGGTTTGTTATGATTATATCGATTAGAAACATTGTTTGTTTTTTTAAAATTTTTCAAATTATTTTTTTTTTATTTTTTGTCTTACTGAACAGGGTATAAAATGTGAAAGAAAATTATGCAGAACATGTTGCCGTAATGAATGCTATACAAAAAATTTAAGTTGTCCCGGTCACAAAATTTTAACAAAAACAAGAGCAAAAAATTCTTAGAAAAAACTCAACTTATACAAAAAATAGCGAATAAAAATATATTTTATAATTAATTATTTTTTTATTATTTACCGTACTTTTTTCCAAGCTTTATTTTTATTTAAAAATAAACAAAATTCCATATTCCACTTATTTAATAATTTACTTCTGATAGCTTTTAGGCGAAATATTCCTATTGATGATTTACTGTCGTTTGGAATATTTTGTTAAAAATGTCTCAAGAATGATGTGGTAATTTTTATGTTGCTAGAAAGTTTTAAAAATGTTCTACAACTTTGTATATACATTATAAATAAATGTACTTATGTACTTACATATATTGCATATATAAATGTTAAAAAAATATGTTTCAACGAATGAGAAGTAGATGGCAGTAATTTAAAATTACATATTACATCTTACATGTGAATAATAAATGTCAAATCAGTCAAATGCTGATTGTTTTTTTTCTAGTATACTTACTTAATGTCAGATATCAGTTCAGTTCAGTTGTTGTTGTTGTTAAACTCAAAATAAGAATTAAAATATTTTGTGTAAACATAATTTATATAAAAAACAAGAAACAAGTTAAAAATAATATACTACCTACAGAAATTTATTGAAATTATTTTTGATTTTTGTGTAAAATGAATATAGTAGCATCTTATTACGATTTCTGTATACCATACAATGATGATATTCAGAAAATGAAAAAAATTATAAAAACATACATTGAATGTAATGTAATATTATAATAATGTACTTAATTTTTAAATATAATAAAAAATTAATATCATGTATATATTTATATAATATACATAATTATTTATGTTTATATTTTATATTTACTTTTAGTTGGTTACAAAACTGTAGCAATCGAACAAAGATATAAGTACACTAAAGTTGATTCAAACAAAAAAACAGATATTTTTCCAATACCGGTAAATTTAGATGACTTTTCTGAATTTCAAGATCAAATAACAATTTTACAAAGGCTAACAATTCAATATTCTGATATTGATGTATCATATTTTATGGTTTGTAGTTAAATTTAAATATCCAGCTAGATAAATAAAAATAAACTTATTTTTAATTATCTTTAACAGACAAATTCGAATAACATTCGCAAATACAATCTAATTGCTGGTTTACCAAAAACAGAAGCAGCACTTAATGTATGTAATATGAGCTTTAATATATGTACACTGATGTACACTTTACATATCCTGAATTTTGGAAAAGAAAAAATTTTTTGATAACATTGATGATTATTTTTAGCATTGTTGTACGCTTTTTAATGGAGATATTGTATCTTTTGATCCCGAAGATAAATATTTTATAAATAAAAAATCCTACCAAGTAGCTGTAAAACGTGAGATGTATTTTGAAATCAAATATTCGCCATTTATTGAATGCTCAAATTATAGAAAGAATATCATAAAAATTGCTCATAATTATCATTCTAAAGGGAAATCAAAAAATATTATAATAAGCAGTGGCGCTACTGATATTTTTAATATTCGTGGACCTTATGATGTGATTAATTTGTATCCTTTTTTAAATAACTTTCGATTTTTTTTATAAATTTCATATATTTTTTTAATTTAAATAATTCCTTAATATAAAATCTTGTTAGAGCATTGTTAATGGGACTATCAGACGGACAGTGTAAAAGTTCTATTTCAAGTAATTGTAGAAAATTATACTTAAAATCTGGTAAGTTTTCTATGTATTTTCATATGTAATATAATAATTATTAATTTTGAATTTGAATTTTGAAATTTTTAGAATCTCGAAGATTAGGTAAAACAGTAATGTTAATAAAACATTTAAATCCACTCATTTGTGATGCAGAATCTGAAACAAGTGAAGACGAAGAAGAGATAAATGTTGATTACACTGCCGAGCCCGAAACAGATATCAGACAATTTAAAAGAAAAAAATTAAATTAAAATTAAAATTTGAAATATTGTATATTTTTAAAAGGTGTAAAATGTATCAATAAAAAAAGGGAATGAATAGAAATCTTTGCCAAAGTTTTTGTGAAATTTGAAATAAAATATTTTATAAAAATTTGTTTTTTAATATACTGTGATCTAACAGTAACAAGCAGGAGGCATTTTCCCCAAATATTGAATGAGCATGAGCACTAACTACTGAGTACGAGTACTTTGACTGTAACGCAAACAGAAATATGTATGTTTAAACATATACTATTATGTTATCAATTACGTTATGTTATCAACTACGTCCTTCTGGTCCTTCCCATGTTCCCATCATTCTTTATACCATGAACATGAATACAAAATAAGAACTAAAGATAAAATAATTAAAAATATAAAAGTCAGTTAATTACAATAAATCATATGCAAAATTTAATGAATACATATTAGATACTAGTTTAATTTTCGTTTTTTGTATTATAATATTGTATGTACTTACGTGCCTTACGTTACGTGTATATACAATTCTATTGAAATCAGAAAATTTTAGGAGAGAAAATTACTGAGTATAAAAACTAAAGATTTCTTATTTCTCTTAATACATAATATTTTCTGTGCTTTTATTTATGTTAATTAATTGGTTATATAAAAGCTAAAAATTAAAGAATGATACTATTATAATATAACATGATACCACAGATAAGGGTATCCTTATCTGTGATACGTGATACTAAACTGCAAAAGAACTAAAATAAGATAAATGTAGGTAAATTATTTTTTTTTATGAAACATTTAATAAATAGTTTCAAGGTTTCAATTTAAAAGAAAAATCTAATTGTTAATATTTGATAAACGTATGCATTTATTCTGATTCTTCGTTTATAACAGCTCTATATAATATTTCTAATAGATAATTTACATAATTATATATTATATTTATAAAAATGTATAAAATAAAATTCGAGAAAAAAAACCGTAAAGTGTAGCATTGAATAAATTTACACATTGAACCATTCATTTTGAACGTGAAATAAATCACTTTTTTTATACTAAAACATTTGAAATTATATTTGAACTATTAACAGATTTTTTTTTAATTTTGTACTAGATAAAAGTGATTAATTTGTAACTGAAACCTGAAACAAAAGTAATTTTGTTCTAATTGACTCAAATCATATTCAAAATAAACAACTCATGTTGGTGTTAAGAATTGCAAAATTATATTATTTAGCATCCAAATCTATTTGTATTTACTCATAAATCATCACACGTACTTGAGTTTCTTTTTTTTGTATTTTTATTGGAGATTTGTTTTACTTTTTTATTTCATCTGTTTGCGGTTAAAAACATAAATTTATTTTTTATTTTTAATAGTCAGTGAGCCGAAAGTCACTTTTATAATTAACAAAAAAAAAAAAAGAAAAAAAAACAATTAAAAAATTAGATTATTAATTAACAATAAATTTTTTTTATCTATAACTAATGAGAAAAATAACTCAAAAACAGTTTTTGTATCAAAAATATAATTAGTTTCATGTCATTCTACTTTTCATATTCTTATCAAGTGTATAAATAATTGAAAGCGTTATAATTAGTTTTTTTTTTCATTTGTAAATTTACTATAGTTTAAATATGTACTTACATAAACAAAAAGGGAAAAATTAAAAATTCAAAAGGCTATTATACTGAGATTAATATATTTTCATACAATTCTATTGCTTTTTATGATGTAATTTATGTTTATAAATGAATCTATTAAAAAATCATTTTATGTCATTTTGTATGTTTTGTAGGTATGTATTTATCTTGGCAGTGAAGTTATTTTAAAATGTTCATTTTTTTTTCTAAAATTTTAATTAATAATATATTTCAAATATTTTATTCGATTTTTCTTCTTTTTGTTTATTCACAAATAACATCTATTACATATAGAAAAATAAAATAATTATCTTTACTTCTTCTTTTTCTTGACGTAGTATTATTTTCAACAGAAAATGTACTTTAACTAATGAAATTTTATTGCTGTGGCTCATGTGGAGCAGGTAGTTTTTCCCATGATGGTTCAACACCCCAAATCTCACGTGCATATTCAATAATTGTACGATCACTTGAGAATTTACCACTAGATGCAATATTGTGGATTGCCATTTCGAGCCATTTAGATTGATTCTAGAATTAAAAAAAAAATATTTTTATTTTTATTTTTCCATTCATTTGCAAAAAGCTTTATTCAAAATTGTAAAATACCTGATAAGTTTTAGATACTAAATCTTGTGCTTTAATATAAGCATCAAAATCAGCAAATGTGAAAAATCGATCATGATATAGTAGCACATCTGCAACGCTTCTAAATTCGTTTGGATTTCCTGGACTGAAAAATCCGCCTTGAATTTGATCAATGCATTGCTTAATGTCTGGATTACTATTGTAATAATCATGAGCGTTATACCCGCGTTTTTTCAAAGCTTCGACTTCCTCTACTGTCATACCAAATATGAAAATGTTATCATTTCCCATTTCTTCTGCCATTTCTACGTTGGCACCATCCAAGGTACCAATTGTTAAAGCTCCATTTAACATAAATTTCATGTTTCCAGTTCCTGAGGCCTCAGTACCAGCTGTTGAAATTTGCTGTGATAAATCAGCGGCTGGCATAATTTTTTCAGCTAGCGTCACTCTATAGTTCTCAAGAAAAATTACTTTTAATTTATCACCAACAATCGGGTCATTGTTAACAACATTTGCAACAGCACAAATCAATTTAATTATTTGTTTTGCAATATAGTAACCTGGCGCTGCTTTGCCACCAATCATAACAGTGCGAGGAGTGAAATTAGCGGTAGGATCTTTCTTAATCCTATTGTATAAAGTGATAATATGAAGACAATTAAGAAGTTGTCTTTTGTATTCATGAATTCGTTTTACTTGAATGTCAAACATTGATGCAGGATTAACTTTTACACCATAGTCTTTCTCAAGAATTTGCGCCAATTTCAATTTATTTTCTTGTTTAACTTTAGCAACACTACGTTGAAAATTCGGATCCTTGGCCCATTTTTTCAAAGCGACTAATTGCTCCAAATGTACCGGCCATTCATCTCCAATCTTTTCACAAATCAGATCAGATAAACCGGGATTGCAAAGTAATAACCATCGGCGTGGTGTTATTCCATTTGTCTTATTTTGGAATTTTTTTGGTGTCATTTCGTAGAAATCTTTGAAGAGTTCTTTTTTAAGAATTTCTGAATGTATTCTAGCAACACCATTGACAGCATGTGATCCGACAATTGACAAATTTGCCATATTTATTCGTTTTTCACCTTCCTCTTCAACGAGTGACATTCTTTTGAGCCGATCGAAATCACCAGGAAACATTTTTTTTACGTTTTCCAAATGCAAAAAATTTATATGGTAAATAATTTGTAAATGACGAGGAAGAATTGACTCTAGCATTGATACTGGCCATCTTTCAAGAGCTTCCGGTAATACTGTATGATTGGTGTAAGCACAGGTACGAACAGTAACATCCCAAGCTTCATCCCAAGATAACTTCTCATCATCAACTAAAATTCTCATGAGTTCTGGTATCGCCAAAGATGGATGAGTATCATTCAACTGAATTGCAACTTTTTCTGGAAAATGTTTGAAATCTGTTCTCACAGCATCACGACATCCAAATTTCGATGATTTATAACGACGAATTATATCCTGCAATGTAGCTGCAACCATGAAGTATTCTTGCTTCAAACGTAACTCTTTGCCTTCGAAGAAATTATCATTTGGATATAACACTCTTGAGATATTTTCGGCTAAATTACGATCAAGAACAGCTTGAATGTAGTCACCATCGTTAACTGAAAATCCAATTTTCACAAAAATTTCATATTAATTATAAATTTATTCGATTAATCATTATATCATACTTACAGAATTTCAAATTAAAATCAATTGGACTTTTTGCCGACCATAATCTCAATGTGTTGACAACATTATTTCCATAACCCGGAATTGGATTATCGTATGGCATTGCATAAACGATTTGTGCATCAACCCACTTCTTTCCTTCTGGTGTATCAATGACACGTCCATAGAAGTTTATTGGAAGCATAAATTCAGGACGTGCTTTTTCCCATGGATTTCCATAACGAAGCCAATCATCAGGTTCTTCGACTTGTTCACCGTTTTTAATTTTTTGTGCGAAAATTCCATATTCGTAACGAATTCCATAACCGTATGCAGCTAATCCAAGAGTTGCCATGGAATCTAAGAAGCATGCTGCTAATCGTCCCAATCCACCGTTTCCAAGACCTGCATCTTCTTCCAATTCTTCGAGTTCTTCAATATCAAGACCAAGTTGATACATAGCCTCATCGCATGCACCTTGTATTCCAAGATTAATCATGGTATTTTGTAATGACCGTCCCATATAATATTCCAAGGAAAGGTAGTAGACACGCTGAAATATTTTAAAAGAATCGTTGAACCACAAAAACATAAGCAAAAAGATATTTTGACTTTAAATTCAAGTAAATTAACATACATTTTCATTATTTCAATCGTTAATATATTTAAAATGCTTCTAAGTTTTGTTCTAATTTTCTTGAACTTATAGTCGTAGCAGATAGCAGTTACTATCTACACTAAAATTTTTTCATAAACAAAATCATAAAACTATTACGAGGACGACTAGTCGACTACTCTGTTCTGTATTCTGTAATGTAATCAGTATCAGTACTGTGAATGTGATTGATTGCATTGAATGATTGAGATTGAATGCTAAAGCTAATACTATATACTATTAACTGATCGAAATCATCTATTTATACATGTTTTAAACAAAAAACAGTGTATAAATATAATATTGTACCATTGTACTATATTGTATTGTGATGTATTTAAGTATTATATTATAATTATACATTATACTTAACGAATGCTATATGTTCTATTATATACGTATATATTTAGTCTCAATTTCAATCGTGATATAATTTACGAATTTATAGTATAGTATGTATTGTGTGATGTATTATAAGTAGGTATAATGAAATTGTTGCTATGTTTTATATATTAATAATTGATATAATAATCAAATCAAACATATATTAATGAGTTTATTTTAAAATTTATTTGCTGATCTACATATATTTCAGACAACTTTCGCTATCAATTATTATGAATTATTATGAACAATAAAAGCAATAAAAATTCTGTAATAATATTCAATACAAATTGTTTGGGTAAATGTTTATACAAAATGTGGATGTGATGTCAGTTGTCAGTACATACATAGCATGCATACATGGTAAAGTAGAATAGCATGTGACAACCAGCTGCTCATTTCTAGTTCTAGAATCTAGACTCTTTACTTTACATACTTAGAGTTAACATATATGTATTTCCAATAAAAAAAATATATATGTGTATATACGTACCGCGTACCCACCGCGTACCTATGTAAATCTATGTATGTATATTAAATATAATTTGAATGATTCTCATTTAACTTGGCCTTCTTATGCTTATTGTAACATTAACATGTAATTTAGAATTAGATTCAGAATTAAATTTAGTAATTTATGTAAAAAAATTACTTTATTTTGTAAAAATATTTAAAATTATCATAATATAAGACATTATAATTATTCAAAATCAGATATAAACAGAGCCCAGTAAATTTCATTTGATCTCATTCTTGATTTGAAATTTAAAATAAAAAACCAAACATTTGATATTATATGAAAATTTAATAATATATAATATGTATATAATTATATTATTATTATATATTATTATGTAGCTATAAATACGCTTTTTCTTAGTAAAAATACCAAGAAAATTTCTAAAATGATTGAGCTATGCGTTATTTTGAAGATTTTTTAATATTTCATATCACTTTTTTTCCATAACAATTTTGTAAAGATTTCATCGATTTAATCGGTGAAAAAATATTAAGCTTAGTTCAATCTGGAATTTATGATAATGATTTGACTGACTCTAACTGGATTCAACAATGTGAAAGTAAATAAAAATATTTAAAAAAGTTCTTTATAGGTACATATATTTTGTTGATTCCTAGTTTTTTATTTTCCATTTTTCTTTTTTTAATTTAAAATGAATAAAGTGAAAAAAATATAATAGGTATATATAACAGTTAGAAAATAAATGCATACCTGTATGTATAAAATAAAATAAGCGATACAAGTGCTTGTGGCTTTAATGCTTTTTATGATTTAATTTGAAAAAAATCAAAACTAAATGTAAAAAATAACCTCTAATGACCTTGGCAATTTTCACAATACTGTATGTGGGTGGTGTGGTATACGAAAACAATTTTTGTTGCTGGACCAATAGAAAGAAAATATGTATATTTTTACTATATAGAATAAAGTGCAAAAGAATATTGTATAATACCAATAATACACATTTTTTTGAATTTTGAATTGACTTTCATAAAGGACATTAACAAAAATTTTCTTTTCTTAACCGAGAAATAAATCTAATAGTTAATACATGTACATTATACGATTCATATAGAAATGATATACTAATTAATTCATAATTTCTTTTATTTAAATAAATTTAATTAGAGAAAAAAATTGAATATAATATATATAATATTAAGCAGACAAAATAGTTTTCTTTTGCTTAATGAAAAATTTAAATTTTATATTCATTGATAAGCTTTAGATAGAGTAATGCTAATATGTAATATAATTATCTGCTACACAATAATAAAATTCAAAGGCTAACCCAATTCATTCTTTATTCATTTCTACATTTTATGTCTCTTTTTAAAATACATAATAAAAATTAAAAAAAAAATTTTTTTTTGGCAATTATTTCTAATAAAATATATACATCTGGCACTAAATTTATAAATTTTTTAATTGAATTTAAAAACTTTTAATTGTATAGGAAAAGTTGTTTACAGTATAGTTTATAGTAATTCATTTCTTATGAATTTTAAGATCACCAAGATATGTGTCTAAATTTATATTTTACAGACAACAATTAAGCCGATGATGACGATTATGGTCATCATCGTCATTTTATTATAAATCAATTTCAACGCAATCTAAAAATTTAATTTTACCTTGGGATCCTTCTCATAATAATTTTGTTGTGTACGAATCCATCTTGACACTAAATGATCTTTAACACAGTGTGCCAGAGCAAAATAATAATCTCTTGGTGTTGCAACATTACGATCCTTAACCAGAGTATAATGTAAATGACGATTAAATGTTTTCTTAACTTCGGTTACATTTTCAACTTGTGCAATTCCTCGAACACTAATTTGTTTCCTTTTTTCAATATCCGTTTGTGGTTTAGACATTTTTATCAAATTATAATTCTTTTCGATAACAATTACAAAAGTAATAACTGTCTATTGTTTAATTTTTATAACGTTTTTTTTTTCTACTAGTTATGTACTTTTAATGAAAAAAATTATAAAATTTCTCCGTTAAGTATATTAGACAAAAAATTTTTTATTCACAACTTAAGAACAGGTACTTCCAATTTTTATACACTCCAGTTAAGAAGTGTGAAATAGAAAGAAAAAAAAAACACTAGCTAAAAACAAAGTCTAATTTTATTTAACACAAAATAATATAAATGAAATTTATTATAAAACGTCCAGAATACAGATTAAAAATTTTATAAAATAATCACTACTAACAGACCACAGACGACAATTAAATCAGATGATGAATAATAAAATAAGTGCAATGCAATAGCAATTGTTTCTTTTCAAAGAATCAACTGTGAGTACACGAAAAAAATTTTCTCTCATACTGAAATCGGTCACCTTGTTAGAAGGTCAGACATGCGTAAAACAGCTGAGTTTTAATTCTACCATTTTACACTTGTACAACAAACAACACAAAACACAATTAAACAACTCTGACATCTAACAGGACTTTTTGAAAATAATGTAATCAAAATCAAAGTCATCGATTCGATAAAAAAGTAATATTTTCTAATGAAATACTTCAATTAATTTTTTTTGTATTGAAAAATATGCTCTTATGTATTTATTATTATTATTATTCATTCTGGTATTATTATATCATATGTACATTCATACTTCATACAATATACATACATCTTATTACTATGTACTTTGATGTACGTCATGTACGTGCAATTTACATACCAATAGTAATTTAATTTCTATTAGTCTTAATTCTAAAACAGCAAGAATGTTAAAAAAAAAATAAAATAAAAATTTAAAATTAAATAGTTCATAAATAATTCCAAAATTGTATGTAAAATTTTTAAAATAAAAACGTTGAAGGAATAGATAGCTAGTTCACAAACCATTATTCATTAGCTATAGCAAAGATAATGCAGTGTTATGAGTTATTCCACTTAAAAAAATCAATAATCAGTATATTACGTCATTTGACATTTTCGTATGAAAATATAGAATTAGAAATATACAATACAAACAATCAACAAACATACTTTAAGTTTAAAGTTTTCACTTGCTTGAATGTCCAAAGTTGTGTTGGTTCTTGATTGAGTTTAAACAAAACACATAATTATAAAAAAAAATTGCAATTGGTTTAGGTTCGACTTCAATCTTCGACAGAAATAGAATTGAAGAAAATTGAATTATTATTTTTTATCTTTACGCTTGCTTATTTAATATTTATTATTATCCTTTATCATCCAATTTTATTGCTGCATCCTAGTAGAAGTAGTTGTAAACGTAAAATAAAGGATTAAAAAAATTAATTTCTTTTGGAATTTGAAAAAAAAAAAAAAAATAAAATGCACATATAAGATTAAGAACTAACTTTATTTTTAAATGACATTTACTTTTCTCTTTTCTTATTATTTAAACAACACAGCTTTCTTTCTTGAAATTTTACTTAACTTTAACAATACAGTATCTTTTTTCTTCATATTTCTTCATTAATGGAATTTATATTTATAAAAAGAAATGAAACAAAGTTTTTGGTAATCATTTTTCTATCTTTCATAAAATGAAAAGAAAAACAAAAAAAACATTTGCCATCTGTGAAGTAATCATTTTTTCAAAAAAAAAAAAAAAAAAATTACTCAATTCCCAAGTATGTAACTTTTATCTCATAGACGTATAAAAAATAAATTTTTAAAATTCACTTACTTTCGCAATTCGCACTCACTGAATTAAGACCCTCGTTGCTCATATTATTAAAATATCATACCATTCAAATTTTTATCATGAAATCAATGTAACAACAATACATATATTGAATCACTTTGATTTATTTACATAATTTTTTAGGTCTTTTAGCATTTCCACTAGATACTATTCCGTGTGATTGTAAACGACGTTTTCTTTTAAGGAATACAAACGTAGTTCCACTGGAATCAACTAAATCAAAAGATTGTTGCTGTGAAGAAGACGTTGTTGTTGACGTCGATAATGAAAATGTATTTAATCCAGTCAATAAAGGTGATGACGATAACATAGATGTTGCTGATGATTGCTCACGCCAAGGTAAACTAAATTCAATTGGTGGTATTATACGTGGTATACAATCTCCAAATGCTTGTATCGGTAAATCTTCAGTTACTTGGATGAATTTAATTTGATCTACGGTTGGAAAAAATGTTGTCATTTCTTGATTATCTTGACTTTCTTGCTGCATTAATTCATCCTTATAATGACGTCGTCTCAATCTTTCAATTGTACGCTGTTCACGGATTCTTTGCACATCCCACTTTTTACGTCTTTTTTCATCATATTCAAGTTTTGAATGCCTTTTTAAAAAAACGTCGTCTGATAAATCTTCCGTACCCTCAATGCTATACAAACCAGTAAATTCTTTTATAGTCCATTTTGGTATTTCTAAATTTGGTTCTTCTGCTTTCAATGCTTCAACTTCTTCTTTATTTGTATCGTCAATAATTTGTCTTTCATCTTCCCATTCCCTTGTATAATATGCATTTTTCGTTGTTATAAAGCCTAATCGTTTGCGTTTTCTTTGATTCAAATTTGATGATAAATCTAACATTTGTTCATTATTATCTTGTTCAATTAAATTATTATTATTCTTTAATTCGGTAACAGGTGTTGTAGATGTACTACTCTCTAACACATCTTGACTTTCTGGTTCATTTTTGATCATTTGACTCTGATATTTATTATCTAATGAACTTGCTATATCTTTGATGCTGTGATTATAACTTTGAAATGATGTAGATTGTTGTTTTTGTTGACTTTGTTTTTGCTTTGTTAAAGATAAATTTAAATTTTGAGATTCAATAATTTTTTTTTGCAAATTACTACTACCACAATCAGTAGAAACTACTGACACTGATGATGATGTCGTAGGAATTTGTACTCGTTGTAAGACTATTTTACTTATTAATTTTCCATTACTTTCACCAATGATACTATCATTTGGAAATGTTTCATCACATATTTTATATTTATTTTGCTGATTTTGCCGTTGTGTTGCTACAGTTATTGTTGCTGTTGGTATTGTTAATGGTGTAGTAGAAGGACTAGCTATTCGTGTTACATTAACATTTGTTGATAGTGTTGATGTTAATGTAAGCAATGTTGAGGGTTCAATTTTTGATAAATCCGGTATATTTTCTTTTTTATCATCAACATCATCATAATTCTTTACAATTGCTGCTGTTGCTCCAGTTATAGATGAGATTTCCGAAGCTTTTATAGTTGGTGAAACAGATGGTCCAGATGAAGATGAAGATGAAGATGACGAAGATGATGAAACTGATGATGATGTTGTAATTGATGCTATTGGTAAAATTTCAATATTTTTATGACTTCTCAATTGACTTCTTCTTTCCATTCGTTCCAAACGAAGTTTCAATGAATTGTTTTCATCACGTAATGTTGCTATTAGCTTTTCTTTTGCAATTAATTGATCACTTTGTTCTTGTATTAAATCTAAATGTAGTAGGAGCATTGCTTTTAAATGTTTATTTTCCTTTAGTAATGCTAGAACATCTGGTGTACTACTATTATTCGCTCTAATATAATTATTATCATTTGTGTGGCAATAAATATGATCCAAATTAAATTTATTTTTACAATTTGATTCCATTTCTCTTTAATTTTTATTAATTTCTTCCTTTTCACAGGAGAACAACCAGAAATATGGTAATGTAAAACTGGTAAAAATTAATTAGCGTCCAAACTTAATTTTCTAATTTATTACTTGGAATACTTATCGTTATCATATATTTAATTTTTAATGTTTATTAAGTGTAATATAAATAAATTAATATATTTAATTATTAATAACAATGTTAATATTTATTCTTTGTTTATACATTTTTAAAAAATACAATTTAAGAAATAAACACAATAAAAATATATAAACAAATATATTTCATCTGCTAATTTAATTTTTGACACTTGTACCACCACCACTCTACTTTATTTATCAAACAATTTCTCTAGTTATAGAGTTGAGTTAATTTGATGTCGTTGTAAACTAATCAAAAACAATAACAAATCGATTTTCATGTTCTAAAAATCTTGTTATAGGTAGATACTATATGTATATTTTATTTACTTTATATATATATATTAATTACTAATGTACAATGTGTATGTTTTTTTAGTCACATTACAATTTAAAAACAGAATTGTATCGAAATTCAAAAAAAAAAGAAAAAAAATTGTGAATTTGAAAAAATAATACGAATACATACAATTCGAATTTTTCAATTTAAATTAACATGAACATTATTAGTAAATAGTAACTGACAGCTACAAGAAATTGTTATTTATATTTAATAGTATTTAATAATTTTTACTTGAAGTTTATAAAGATATTTTAAATTGTTTAAAATTGAAAAAAATCTTCCCGCACCATAGACCGTAGTGTAGTTTATAGAAGTTATAATATGGTGAAGCGAATTTCTTTTTTACCAAAGAAAAAAAAATGACAAATGACAAAATAAAATACGCGATTATTAAAATATTATATACATATGTTTTGTGTATTTATGAGTATTAATATGATATATATGTTTATCAAATATCATCATTATAAATTATAATAATAAATAATAATACATATACATAATACATGATGAGAATGATTGGAATGATACAAACAAAACATTTTGTGTTCAAAATTTGTGGGTAGATATATATATATGACTATGACTATGACATGATGAGTATGTTTGAGTATGAGTATTGTGTTGAGTTGAGTTGGTTGAGTCTGTGTCTGAGTCGTTGAGTTCGTTTTTGTTTGGTCATTTTGTTGGTATAATTTATAATTTGATCATATATGTACATATACATATATGTGCATGCACGTATTTTACGTATTATAATATATTTATGTATATATTTTATAAAGTCAATGTAGATTAGAGGTGGGCGATAGCGAATGATTTCAACAATCGATAGTTTGATAGTGAATGATTTCAACTATCGATAGTATCGAATGCGATAGTTTTTACTATCGAATAATCATTCGATAGTTTTAGCCTTTGTTATAAAATAATAATGACATATACCACGACCACCGTCACCGTCCCATTTCCCATTCCAATCGGCACGAAAATGGAACTATGTTATATGTTTATCACTTAATACGACATCCCTGTCCTTTTATTCTAAATCTATCTGAAATGACATTTGTCATTTTGTATTGATATAAAATTTAATTAAGAAAGACTTTTCTTTGTGCTTAAATTTTTAAATCAGTGTGGATTGTGGAATTCCGAAGAGTTTTGTTTTATTTTAACTTGAACTGGCTAAAATTAGAAGAAATATTTTTAATAATTTATTTCCGTTCTTTAAAAGTATGATAAAATTTTGAAAAAAGTATAAATTTTCAACCATTTACAGAATTTTCAGTTTTGTTTATTTCAATGATATTAGTAGGTTATCATTTCAGCATTACATTGCTGTAATTGTTAAATTAAAAAATGTCAAATCCAGCAAATAAAATGTATGAAGAATGAAGAAAGAAGCTGATATTACACCGAACTGACAAACTGTCAGAAATTTGCTCATTTTCATGTCAGATATGTGTAATCACCATGACCGATGTAGACAAACGTCTGCCCTCGAAATCTGACACTCAAAGATTGCCATACGTCTTCCACACGTGTTACCTGCAATTTTTTTCATTTGAGAACTTTCAAAACTCATCTACCAAACTGCCAAGTGAATATTTTCAGATTCAGCATATGGAATCTGACAAAAACTCTGCCACTTCCGTAATCAGTAAGACAAATTATATGCCAGCAAAATAGTTATTCGAATGTTTTGAAAATATCGAATGTTTCGATAGTTTAATGTTTTAGTATTCGAATAAATGAAAATCATTCAACTATCGAATAATTCGATAGTTTTTATTCGCTATCGCCCACCTCTAATGTAGATGTAGAATAGAGAAAATGTAGAGTGTAGGTTATTGATATACAAATTTATGTTAAATTAAAAATAAAAAAAAATATTGAGTTTTTTTTTCTAAAATTTATTTTCTATTTCTATTCTCAAATCGATTCGATTCGATTTATTTTAAATTTTAATATTTTTGTATTTATGGAAATGGAATACTACTGATACTACAGTCTACAGTTCACACTTCACAGCCTCCACTCTCCACAGTATTTAGTACACCTAAGACCTAAACAGAACAGGCAGACTACATTTGCTACTTGCTACAGTGGAGATAGATGGAGATCGTAGAAGCAGAACCACAATACATAAATAAAATATAATGTGGTGTGGTGGTGTGGTGATTTGGTGAATGCTGAATGGTAATATAATTACTAATTATAATTATAAACATCCACATCGGGCTCGGGCATCGGCACATTGGGAATTGGGACATTGGATTGGATTTGGATTGGAGTCGGTATCGGACATCCATTTCATTTAACATAGTTGATTTTGAAAGTAAAAAGGAAAAAAATGTCTATTATTGATAATGAAGATTTCATGAGTGGTTTAATTGATGGTGATAATAATGAATTTCATAATGAAAATGATGGTGAAATACATAGTGAAGATGAAAATAGTTCTGTAAAAAATGAAAAAATAGAAAAAGTTGAACCTAAGAAACGTTCAGTCCGTAATCCAAGACAAAAATTAAATATAGAAATTTTAACTGGTAATCGTGGTATACATACCATTGAAAGCTATTTTAAAGATATAAAATTCCATGGCAAAGGTTTTGAAAAACAAGATTTAGATGAAGTATTGAAAAGATTACAGCATTGGGCTCATCGTATGTATCCCGCATATAAATTTGATGATATTTTAGTTCACATTGAACGTTTGAGTAAAAAAAAGCAGTTACAGCATTATATGCATAAATATAGATTGGATTTATTAGTAGATACAGAAGAAAAACAAAACAATATTGAAGATGATGCTGAATATGAGGGAAGAAATGAAATATTAAATGAGCCATTTGACGAATTTGATGCACTTATTAATCAACAAATAGAAATTTCAAAATTATCTTCAGTTGCACCTGTCACCCCAGCTACCAAAAAGAAGAGCAATAACACATCAATATCAATAAACAATGCGATAGACAGTCCGAAATTTGTAAAAAGTCATCAACAAACTTCAACGCCATACCAACTAAATAAAACTAGAAATGAGATTATTTCATCACAATATGATAACGTACAGTATACAGAAAATACAGTACAACAAAATCAACAGCAATCTAAATTGCCATCATTTCAATCAGATCTTCCAGAATTTATAAGAAATCGAACTGATTTGACACCTGAGCAATTGGCAAGAATTGCTGAAAATCGCCGAATCGCTAAAGAGAAACTTAAAGCGAAAAAATTAGCAGTTCAACATCAACAAAAATTCTAATTTAGAATTTATTTTTAATGTCCTTTAATATTATTTATATAAATAAAAATGAAATTTTCATATAATTTTTAATAAATTTTCAAATACTTGATAATTACGTCTAAATCTTTTACTGATGGTATACCAATTATTGCGCGTGGTGATTTCACATATTCTTTATAAATTTTTAAACTTTCTTCGCTAACAGTTGGAACTTTCACACTTTCATAACTATCAGTATAATTCCCATTAAGTAATGTTAATTTAATATTGCGTTTAGTTTTATTTGGTCCTCGTCCTATTTCTTGTTCAATTGGAGAGGACAACTTTCCTATTTGAACATAACGCTTATAAAGCATTGTATCATTTTCACTAAGATTCTTAATTTCACATCCATAAACATCAAACATTGTTGAAAATAATGGAGCTTGCTTCTTAATATTTGGCTCTGGCTGGCTATTAATTTTCACTTCCTTTATCGGTTCTTCTTCTGAAGAAGAATCATCAGCCTCTTCGCTGGAACTAAAAAAAGTGAAATTAAAAACTGTTTATTACAAAAATTGAATAATAATTCGCTGTTTATATACCTATTAGAGCTTGCAGTTGATCCCGTTGAACTTTGACCAGTTAATGAAGGATTTTTAGTACTTAAACGTTCATCTCGTCTACGACCTGGTTGAAAAGGACTAAAATTTGTTCGAAATGTAGGCATAAAAGTTCTTGCCATTTGACTAATTTGATAAGCAATATGCTCTTCAAACGAAGTTAATTTAAAAGACATATGATAATTTGAATATGAATCGATTAATTCCATATATTTCGAATGTACACGAAATAATTCTTTCACTACTTTATTTGCATCACTACATGAATATGGTAAAATTTTCCTTACGATCGGCCTAGCCCAATCGGTGAGTAGTTCTTTTGAACTCAGAGAACCAGGTTGCATATAGTTATGCATATAATAGTCTGTTTGTAATTCCCAAATAGGGTTTTCTGGAAAAAAAAACATTTAATTAAATTTTATGCATTATTCCATTATTCAATCAACATTACTTACGTTTAAGATCATCTTTACAAGGAATATAATAACCAAGAAATAGATTTATGCTGTGCTGCTTCTCAGTATCGCTAAACGTATTACTGTAATAACGGCTTAGCGTTTGCATTATATCATTTCCTTGTGATGCCCACGCAGCCGTTTTTCTGTAAGTTTTTATTCGATGTACCAATTGGGATCCACCGTATTGTAAGGCTAATGTGTCTCCATGATCTTCATACAAATTTTCAAGCATTGTTACACAATCTGAATCGAATTCTAATTTTGGTGGATCTATAAGGCCAAATTTATGCAATTGATGTGCCAAAACACATTTCCCTATTGCAAATTGTGCAGTATTTGTCCTATCTAAACAGTCAACACAATTAACACGAACAATTCCAGTTTGTAAATATTTTCCATTACCATCATAAAAAAACATTCCTGTTTCTTTTACACACTTTTCAGCTATTTCTGCCAAACTTTCCATCACATTACCTTGTCCACGACTTTCTCGTGCCATATCAAAATGTATATATTGCATACAAAATTTTGGTGGTAAGAATTGATTTAAATAACGCACACTTTGTCTTAATTCTTTACTTAATATACTTTCATGCTTTCGTTTCTCACCGCGTTTTACAAGATTCAATATTATTATCGGTGATCCATAATGAAATAATAATCTTTCAAAATGTTTTGATGATGTTTGTGCAAATGGATCCGATAAATCTAACGATATCGGTGGCTTTGGCACCATTTTACTAACATCTTGTGACCAATGTGATGGTATCGATCCACGCATTTGTGTAAAACTGCACATACGATTACCATCCATAACAATCTGTTCAGTTTCAACTTCGTTTGCCACATCACCCATAAAATTTGCTCCACGTTTTAAAAATCTTGTACCAGCAAAACGTGTACTACGACGTGCTATTAAACAAACATATACAAATCTACCAAATATACTGATATTTGATTGACTTATAAAACCATGAATTATTTCAAGAAACCAATCTTTTAGCATTATCTTATTCTGCATTGGTTTCAATAAAAATTCATTCCACACAAATCTTCTTCTTGATATACCACGATATGCATAATCAATACGTTCTTCATCATTTTGTAAATTAAATGTTAATTTGTCCCAATCTGGTAATGGTTCATCTTTTTCGATATCTGTATCGTCGCCGACAAATTTTGGAGCTGACAAATTATATTGCAATGTTCTCGTTAAATCATAACTATAGCTAAAGTAAAAATTACTACTTAAATCAATGTTACAAAACATTTTCAGATATCGTTGTTCTAATGGATGTGGTGTTTTTGATGTATTTTCGTTAACACGTACCATTACCGTATCTTTTATTGTATAAATTATATGTCGTCCGATAAATGCACATCTTGTACGTTTTGTAACAAGTATTAAATAATAACCTTCCAGAAATTTAACAAATCCCAATATACCATAAGCACTTATCGATTTTGTCGAACCTAATGATACAACAAATCTACGAATATCTTTTGCTCCAACTTCATTTGGATCTTCATAGATTTTTAGTTCATCTTGACATGTTCTATCAATAATTAGTAAACGAAAACGTGTTTCACGATTATTACTTCCTACTAAATAAAGTTTCTAAAATAAAATAAAAAATGAATTATGTATTTGAAAAACTTTAAATTAATTGAACAGTTGAATATTTAATAGTTAAATACTTACAGTTTTTGTTTCATATAAAGCTACTTTTTGTATACAACTAATTAAAGGATGAAATACTATATTTTTATTTTTGTTAGTCATTTTATATTATAAATTCTGATAAAAATATCTATTCAAAATTCTGTTGAATTACTATCAAGCGATGACAGTGATTTATTATCAACACCAAATTCTTGGAATATTCTATCAAATTCTCCGTTATTCATACGATTTAAAAATGCTTTTGATAGTGCTTTATTCAATTTATCTGTTTGAGTTATTTCTCGTATTATTTGTACTTGATTTTGATTTGAATTTGATGACTCAGTTATCGTTGTAGGATTAGAATCAGGATTAGGAGCTTCTTCAGTTTGGAATATTTCTGCTGATTGTTGTAACAATGTTGATGAAATTGTCAATTTTGCATCATTTTGTAATGCAGGCATTGTTTAACTTTACCAACTTTTTTAAATTGTAACAGTAAAAGATTTATCGAAAAATGAAGAAATTAAATCTCTTTAAAATTATAAAAAATATAGAAGAAAATTAATATGACAAATCATCTCAATTCTCAAATGTCACGTCACGCGGTCACGGTCACGGTTCACGAAACGTTGAACACCAATTCACCACAATCCCATCCCCAATCCAACAAATACAACAATGTCAAATATTATATTACCACCATATTACGCCATATTACCAGTTACCACTATCAATTTATCATGATGTACCAATTAATGTTCAATTATTAATATTATGCACGGAGCACGGCATACACATTTCTAAGGCAATCTAATCATTGGAGAGGCAGTTGGAATTGTGACGTAAATCAGGTCGTTAAATGGTAAACCAATGTGCGTAGTTGTGTTGTATGTATAAATTGTTTCTTGTTGTTATGTTTTTTATATTCCGACGACCTGTGTGACGTCAGACATTAAACGTCATTTAACCTGTGTATGCCGTGAATATTATGAATCAAAATTCATGGCATTACCAGTCACGTAATCTATTACCAAAATGTTTTTACTACTTCTGTTTCTATTACCCATTTCTAAATCGTAATATTAATAATGTCGTAATTAATGACTGCGTTCCTTTTGACCAAGTAAAGTACTCCCAAGTACTCGGGAGTAGATTGTAAATGGAACGCAATTTTTTTACTTGGAAGTAAAAAGTAACCTCAAATTTCAAGGCATACACATTTCTAAGGCAATGTAAATATTGGAGTGACAGTTGGCCGTGCTCAAATTTCAGCTGTCATGTATTTCAAATTTGTTTTGTTGTTGATTTTAGATTCTCCATAACCTTAAACAATAAAAAGCCACCTATTGAATAACAAGTATAATAAAAATATTATAGACTTAAACCTATTTCTTTAATCTCTACGATTAAAACACAAAAACCTCTGACGGCGAATTTTGGCGTAACTAACCATCACTAACCATGCAACTGTAAAGGAAATTACTCGAATACAAGAGGTGTTGTATTGTAGATGATCACGACACGACTACAAGTACTTGGGAGTACTTGCTTGGCCAAAGGAACGCAACTAATAACTGCTTTATTAACATTAACACAGTATCATATTTTTTTTTATATTTGGATAATTTTAGTGAAAGATATAAGATCAGCTATGTATGGCTTGTTCAAAATTCGTAGCGAATAGAATATATGCGCATTGAGAGTATGGCGTCATGCTTTGAGCGAGGTTATAATTGTAGTGGTTACACTTTTTCAGATTTATATGGGAGAAAAACACAAATACATATAATCATTTTATGTACATATTACATATTTAATTTCAAGAGAAACATGCGCAGATTATTCGCTACGAATTTTAAACAAGCTCTACCCATCTATTCTACATCATTTTACTCCATTACTGGTACCAATACCAATTTATTATCAAAATGTAATAGTATCACTGGTAGCACTAGCACTAATTACCATATTCAAATTTGAAAATATTTTAATCCTTTTTTATATCTTATATTTAACTGTCAACTAAAAATCTGACTATTTTAATTTTTATTGTATTGTATTGCATTAGCATTTGCGTTCATCAAATACACTTTTTTATATCTTATTGTTTTTTCTAAATCAAAATAAATTACAAATTACAATTTAGTTAGAAAATAGAAAATCGGCTAAGGAAATATCTGTAAATCGAGAGTGTATTTATTTTATTTGGATATTTGTAAATGTAATCAATTCTGTTTAAAAATAAAAATGCCTAATGAAGAACTAGTAGAACAGTGGAATAGTATTCTAAAATTTAAAATAACAGAAAATAATTTAATAAAACCTGATGAAGATTTCGTTTTTAAAGCATTGATAAATTTACTAGAATTATTCAATTATGACACTAAAAAAATGTTAGAGGTATCGTACATACATTTAAAAGATAATTACTGTAAATTATACGAGTGTATTACATAAAATAATAAACTAAATTTTTTTTTTGTAAATAAAAATATATTTCCATTTAAATTTTTCATTTTCTTAAAATATATTTTATTCTCAGAATGCACGTAATGAGAAACCAAATTTAAGTCGATTATTTAAAATAGAATTTTGTAGGATTGTCGAGAAATTATACAAAAATTCAGATAAAAGCCATACATTTCGTTATTATGATCTAATTGAACCATGTAATAAATCTTTTATACTATATATTTTTAAAACCCAAAATAAAATATTGTATTCATAAATTTAATTTTACTTTAGCACCAAAGAAAACGATACATTTATTGAAATGTTTATTAAATTATCATCTTTTTTGCAACATGTTTCGTGAAGAAATATGCACAGAAGTTGATAAAAAATTTGAAGAATATGAAAAAATATCAGAAATTAGAAAAGCTAATCAAGATGAAAATGAGTATGAAGAAAATAAAGCAAATATGGTACCTATATTATAAAAATAAAAAGATTTTGAACATATTAATAGATGTTATTATACTTAATTTTCAGATTAATCAAAAGTTATGTGAGTTTGATACACTATTACCAAAATATAATGAAAAAATTGATGAACTAATCAATCAAAAGCAATTATGTGAAGAGAGACTTAAAAAATTTCAAGAAAATTTTGAAATGCATGTGCATAAGTTGAATGAATTAAAGTTGGAAAATGAAAAGCTACGATGTGAAGTTGTATCAAATAATGAAGCTGATGAAATCATAGCGTACGTAAATGATATAATAAGAAAATTTCGTTTTCCATATTAATTTATAATTATTTTTTCATATGTATTATATAATATACTAGTCGTAGAACTTCTTTAAAAACAAAAACTGTAGAACAAGAAGAAATCGAACGTGTAACAAGAGAAAGTAATCAAGAAAGATCCGAATCGATTGAGAAATTAGAGGAGAAAATTCAGAATATTAATTTAATTTTAGAATTATATAGAGAAGATTTAAATAACATCACAAAAGTCAGGAAGTAAGAAGTTAATATGTTTAAAACTAATGAGTATTAGAAATAATGAAAAACAAAAAATGATATTTTATTTTCTTTTCTAGAGAACTTAAATCAACATTAATTCGATTGCAAAACGAATTGATCGTTCAAAAAGTAAATAATGAAAAGATGCAAACTGATATTAATTTAAACAGCGAAAAAATTATTGAAAAAGAAACAGAATTAGAAAAGAAAATAATTTTATATAAGAAACGTTTGTCTGAATGCAATGAAGAATTATTGAAATTAAACAAGTACGAATGCAATTTTATAAGATCAAATAATTTATTCGTATTACAATCAGAATTTGAATTACGTAATTTTTTTTTATTTTTTTTTCAGAATTAAAGGGAATTTAGAAAATGCTGATGAAAATTTAAATGAAGCATTGCATGAATATGAAAATGAAATGAATGTACAAGAGAATAATCGAGAATTTATATTACAATCATCACAGAAAATTTTCGAATATTTTGCAAAAAATACTCTTAAATAAAGATATTAGAACAAAAAATTAAATATATTTTTTTAAACTTAATAAATATTTAATTAATGATTAGTTAAATTGATATATATATTTTATTGGTTTAATTTGTATATATAAATATATAAATATTTTTTTGATAAATTTTTATAACATATCAAATAAAATATAATTTCATATTCTATCATTTGGTAAATTATTATTACATATTATGTATTATTATTGTCTATACGGGTATTTCAAACCATTTATATTTTTTTAATAATTTAACGACATATGATACTTTTTGATAATATTCAATGCAAAGACAATCATCATTTGAAAATTTAATTATTTCATCATCATCGTTCATTAATACATCTTTTCTCATAAATAAAACTCTTAGCATCATTAAAATATGAACAATTTCTAAATAAGCTAAACGATTAATTTCATTTAAAAAACTGTGAAAATAAAATATTTGAAAAGTTAGATTTGGTTAGATACAATTATTGAAAATTTGAAATAATTTACCTTTGGAATGAATACTTGCTTACATCACATTTCATTTTTTTCTGACATTCAATGAAATTTTGATAATAATGCTGCAAAAATGTTTCACAATTCTCTTCCAGTGTTTTTGAATCAACACTCGTAAACAAGAAAAATATTAAATCATTTACCAATGAATCGTATTGTGCTATTTGAAAATCGACAATTTTTATTTTATCCGGCTTTCCATTATCATCTATGAAAATAATGAAACACAATCGAATATGAATACAAATTTAAAAAAAAAATGTATAAATATGTAAATATTTATAAATATATATTTGTATGTTACCGTATAAAATGAGCATGTTGTTCACCCAAAAATCAGAATGTACAACTGTCGTAAATGGTCCATCCGTGCATTGCTGTACATTTTGTTCTTTCTCATCATCTAATTTCATTAATTTTAATATATTATTGTAATCATTTTCAGAGATATTTGACTTAATTAGTGATGCTTTATTTGCCTAAAAAGTTTCAAGTTGAAAAAATTATAAATTGTACAGAAATAAAAAATTAAAAATTGAAGTTATTTTTTTCATCTTCTTTATTTTTACATGTAATGTAATGTAATGTACCTTATCTAATTTTTCCTTTAAGTCTGGCTTTATATTTGCGCTCATATTAAATTTAGCTATAAACGGTTTTATTTGTTTTTCGAACACTTTTGGCTTGAGTTTTCTTAAAGCAATTGGTAAAGCATGATAATATGCTAAATCTCTTAAAATAATTAATGTATGTTCGTAATCAAAACCTTTAAAACGATTACCACTTTTATAACCATTTGCGAATAAATTTTCTAATAATAATACTGCATTTTTATCAACGATTTCATTATAATCATTGTTACAGTTACTACTATTATTTTCATTTAAATTTAATCTTGATCCATAACATTTTGGAAATAAATCAATAATTTCGTCACTTTTTAGACCAGCCTCAATTTGTAATTGATTTAATATTGGTGCTAACGTAGTATAACATTTACTTTCTGTTATAAATGTACGTTCTGGTTGAAATATATCCCAAAATTCTGCATTGGATGGTGGTAATTTCGCTACTAATTCTAATTCTTCAATACCACCATCATTATTATTTAATTTATTTTGTACATAACATGTAACACCTAACATTGTACTACCATAATTATCACCCGGTTTTGTTAAATATCTACATTTATACGATAGAAATTTTGTATCACTTCCTAAATGTGACTGAATGAAATCATTAAAATTTTCAATTTCTGGAATTTCTTGCATCATTTTTTATTTATATATGTATGTAATTTATTTTATTCATATACTATTGCAGAGTTGTTATATAAATTATTGTAATTTATAATAATATTCACCTGAAAAATTAATTATATAAAAATTAGATAAGTCTTAAAATTTTTAAATTGAAAAAAATGATAAATTATACTTATATACGAAATAATTGTTTTTATAATCACTAAAATTGAAATTGAAAGATAAAAGAATAAAAAAAATTCAGTTTAATTAACACGAAATTCTGTCACATAAATAAATTACAAGATAACAAAAATTAATTTTCGCAAGCAAAAGATAAATATTTTTTTTCTAAAATTTACTTAACAGAAAAAATAAAATACATACATATATCAATTTATTTTTATTAAATAAATAAATAAATAAATAAATATATTATGTATATTCGAACGATTACTGGTTTTGTTTTATCATTAATATTATATCACCTCGCCATTTAATCTAAATATGTTGTATAAACCAACTACATATGCACATTTCTAAGTATATTTGCACGCAAAATAAAGATCAGGACTTTTAAAATTTGATTTATAAATGAATGATTTGCGAAAATTTTTTTTTTGATTAATTTAAAAAAATTTTTTTTGTTGAATACGTACAATTTATTTTCCTAAAAATACACAACTGAGTCGTTAGAACAAGTGGTGGTAAGTTAAAGACTCTACTGCAAATTAAAATAATTCTATAGTTTTTGCGAATTTATATAGGTGCCCACCTACATAATAATGAATAATATGTAATACGAATACATAATAAAAATGTATCAGATTCGAGTGGTTCTTTGAGTATCTCGTCTACACATTAAAATATATTATATTATGTTAAAAATTCAGAGAAAAGCTTTATTTTATCATGTGTAAAATAATAAAATAAAACATAAATATAAATAACATAATTTGTTTTTTATTTATTTTTTTGCTATTTAATGTCGTTTATTTTAAATTGTATATTATTATATGTGATTATATTTAATATGTATATATATATGTACTTAGCATATCATCGTAATCATAGCAATTTATGAATTAGAGGGTTGTAAATAATTTTAATTTTCATGGGATTTTTTTTTGTGTATTTTTTTGTTTTAAATCAGTACATAAATGTAAATACATATTAGACATATTTTATCATTAGGTATATATTATTGTTATTATTATTATTATTATTATTATTATTACATCAATTAACATGTAACTACTTTAACTCTGTCCTAGACATATTAATGTTATTAATTTATATGCGCTTTCTTTTTTGTGACTTATAAAAAAATAAAATTTTTAATTTTACTTGAAACAAAATACTATACAAAATACATTATTTATATTTGTATTTATATTAATTAACTACATATATTAATCTATATTAAAACAAATAAACAAAAAATAATTAATTAAAATTGAATTTTAATAAATAAATATTAGATATTAGACAGATATATTTTTATCATTTTTATTTTATCGAAATAATGAAAACCAATAAGTTATTAAAAAATGGAGAAAAAGCATATAAATATCTAAATTTGATGTATTTGAAGATTTTTCTCCGCTTGAAAAATATGCTTTTTTATATAATCCTTGCTTATACATCGGATGATCTTTTGGGATTAATATCATCACCGTTGATTCTAAATTATTCATTTTCTGATTAATATTATTGTTATTAATATTTCCTGTTTAAAAAAAATAATATATTTATTTGAAATGTATATATTACCTGTAAATTTTGAAAAAAAAAAATTAAAATTATGAAAATAATTTATTCTACATACATTATTCATGTAAAAAATTAAAAAAAAATTCATTTGAAATCGAAATCAAATATAACATATTTGTATACAGTAAGTGCACTTACTGCTGTAATAGTTGTAATATTTATTCAAATATTTATCATTATTTTTTATTTCATTTGAAATATGTTCGTATGATAGTTTTGGAATACAGTTATTTTCTGGTATTTTAAATTTTATGTAATAGCAATTCATTAAATCACGTCTTGAATTTGAAAAACTTCCAATCAAATTTGTAATTTTTTCAACAATTTTATAGAAATTTTTATATTGAATTAATTGTGAAATCCAAAATACTGGTTTTATGTGTATTTCAGTTAAATAAAAAATACCATTATCATCATTTTTGTCACTCATATTCGAAATTTTTGTTAAACTTCTTTTATTTTTATCGAAATTTGTAAATAATTTTTTACTATTCAAACTGCAAAATAAATGTTAAATTAAAATTTTTTTTTTCTAGATTTTAAATTTAATTTTTTATAAAATTTTATATGTATCTACTTACTCTGAAAATGGATGAAAATTAATGAAATTTTTGTCAAAAACAAGAACAATTTTATTAAATCTTGAAATTGGAATTATTATCTATTCATTAAAAATGAAAAAAAAATGTATTTTAAAAATTTCTTTTCAATTTATCATAAATTATCAATTTATTTTACATGTTATAGACAATTTATATTGCACTTATTTTCATACTTTATTTGAACTACTGTTGTGCTGCATAAAATGAACATGATTTGATGAAATTAACACTGCTAAATAAAATAAATAAAACATATTTCCGGTTTAAATACTAGCATCTAGGATATAATTTTCTTTTCATTCGTAGTATAATATGCATAAATATATAAATACATAAATATACACATACACATACATATCCATATAAATAATGGCATATAATACATATGTATATTTATACAAAAAATAAATAAATAATATAAATTAGTAAAGTAAACTGCAAAAAAAAGGAAAGAAAATTTTGTCAGTATATAAATTGTAAAATATTACATTAGTAATAAACAAACCTACTGAGTTTGAGCAGTTTGAGTTAAAATATTTTTGTTTTAAATTACATATATGTACATAATGTAATGTTTGTGTGATCGCAACATTTTTATGTACATATCAATCGTATAAATACCCTGTAATATTTTTTTTTATTTAAATGAGTTTGCATAAATACAGGATTTAAGAGTTCAATCAGAAGCAGTGATAAATTTTAAATTCACTGACTTCCGACTTGTTGCATTGCGCGATTGGCGATTGCGCCAATTGCGCCATCGCCATTGCAACATTGCGACGGGTACATTTTGCTATTAAAAATTAAGATTTGAAATTTAAATTATTGTTCATATCAGCAGTTACAATTACAATTTTCCTGTTAAATTCGTTTTGATATTTTACAACTTACCAACTTGTCAAATGTTCAACTTTCTTTCTATTCCTATGCAGTAAATATAATTCAGCTAAAAAATAACTACAATAAAAATAAACCTAAAAATTCAATTAAACAAACAAAATGAGATACCGATAGCCGATACTCATTATCAGCGTTACCAATTTAGCTACGCGGTAGCTAGATTTAGCTACCAAAGGACAGTTACAGCTACGAAAATTTTTGTTTAGCTACCGGTAGCAATTTAGCTACCAATACAAATTTTCAGCTACCAAGTGGTAGCTAGAAATGTATTTGGCTAGTAAAAATAATTTAAAACAATATAAGCATTTTTTATAACCATTTTAAAATTCGAATATCGAAATTTTCGAAAAATTTTGAAAAACGTAGTAGAAAGTTTTTAGCAGTATAGTAAATTTATTCAGATATAAAACTCTTGTTCTTAAACTAAGTATAGTAATTAAATTATGTGTTGAAAAAAAAAAAAGAAAAAAAAATGATTTTGAGTTTGAGCTGAAGGAAATTAAAATAACCTAAATGAGTTAATTTCTCTTCCTCATTCTATTTTTGACATAGAAAGAATATTTAGTCAATGAATATTGCGAAGAACAAAATAAGGAATAAAATGAAACTTAAAACATTGGACTAGGATTTTATCAATTAAATTTGGTTTGCAAACGCAAAGACATAATAAATATTGTAAAGAATACGACTTAACAGAAAATATTATTCGCAAAATAGGAAATATAGGAAAAATAGGAAATATAAATGAAATATTGTCAATAATTAATAGAAAAGACTGAAATATATATTTTTAAAGTTCCTTTACTTTATTCATTTGATTTTTTTTTTATAAAATGTTAAAATGTTTTTGGTTCTGATCATTTTTTTTTTAATAAAATGTTGAAATATTATTTACTTTTTTTTGTAACCATACAAAATAATTAATAAATATGTGACTTTGACTTCCATATTATCACACTTTCAAACTCTAAAAATTTAGCTACGATTTAGCTACCAAATTTTTCTAATTTTAGCTACAAACTATCCAGTTTAGCTACCAATTTAGCTACGGGCCCGGTTTGATAATTGGCAACACTGCTCATTATCTGAATCTGACTTACTAGGTTTTGTTATTGTATATTGTAATATGTAATTTGTAATTTGTAAATCTAAATGGAAATGCATGTATACATGCATTTTCCATTTTTACTAAATAAAATACTATGTGATACAATATAAATATATCACATGGCGAATGTAAATTGTAAATATAATAACAGCCATCGCACAATTGGGGCGATAGCGACAGCGTAGATTACTAGTACTAGTAGATTACTACTACTGTAAAATCCAGATCGGGATGGCTCGTTGTCGCCGAAAAACAGAATAGAATATATTTGGGCGACAGCGACAGCCTAAAGTAGCGTAAAAAGTCATATTATTAATTACTGTATACGCTGTCGCTGTCGCCCGAATTGTGCGATGCAAGTGAAAACTACAGTACAGACTGCATTGCTGCAGGCAGAGTGCAGATTGCAGAACAACGACAGCACGGCATACCACGACACGACACGACACAGAATAGACTACGATGGTGCGTTTACATACGCATCATACGTCATACGGTATGGTACGGACGGATACGGTACGGCTACGGACGGATACGAATATGAAATGAATACGACAAAATAAAAAACAAATATGTATATAAATTTATAAATATAATAGTAGATAAATAAATACATATGGATATCATATAAAATTATATCTATATATTTATAATATGTATATGAGTGTAGTTATAAAATATTTATTATAATTATTATGAAGATATGTAAAAATGTAACATAAATGTATAACAGATATAGAGATAGAGAAGAGAAATCCAAAATCCAAAACCAAAATCAGTAAATTAAAAATGAGAAATCGAGAAATCATACAAGACAAGACAGACAAGACGAAGTACGGTAAGGGTAAGTACGGTACGGTACGATACGATTACGAAGGAAGATAGATAGATAGATACACAAGACAAGACACAACACACACAACACACAACACAACACAATAGAAAAACAAAATGGAGGGTTTCGAAGTGGTGCGTGCGTTTTGTTGGAAAAATTAATATTTGAGTAGTAAAAAAATATAATTAAATAGAAAATTATACGTAAATGATTAAATTGATTCGTTATAAATATATTAA
Source organism: Villa cingulata (assembly GCA_951394055.1). NCBI lineage: Eukaryota > Metazoa > Arthropoda > Insecta > Diptera > Bombyliidae > Villa > Villa cingulata. The sequence continues at coordinate 62,291,479 of OX596018.1, read as the reverse complement.
AGAAGAAAATTTGATATAAAAAATCAGATGAGAGTGTAAAAAAATCTATTTAGATTTTTTTCTTCGTTTCCATCTTTTGTATAATCAAATATCAAAGACTTGTCTGCTACGGAAAATGTACATAATATTGAAAAAAAGTAAGTTGTAAAAGTGTGAATATTATAGATATAAAATAAATTTCATTCTAGTATTTAATAAGTGGAAAATTTTTTACTTTTTTTTTTATTGTGCATAGTTAGTTATTAAAATGAATATTTAAAAAAAATCCTCTTGTTTTAAAATATGTACATATGTATTTATTTTATTTATAAAGCTTCTAATTCTAAAAATTAAAGTGAAATGAATGTTTGCTTTAAGAATGGTGATTTTTAAAAATAAATTTAAAAGATTTGAATATGGAAATAAAAAGAAGTAAAAAAGTATATATATATGTATATACATATATGTATATCTAGTATCTACTACATAAATGTGAATATGTAAAATGGTGATAATACAGTGATATAAAAAATTCTATTGAAGAGAAAGTTTTTTTTTATTTCTGATAATTATGCTTCAATTCAAAAGAAATAATGACCGCGGTGGTGGTGTCACTAGTTGGTGTGTCTGGTGCTTTTTGACGGTATTTGTGAATTGTGAGTGCGTTTTGAATGGAAAATGAATCGAAAAAAGCATTAAAAAGCGCCGCATAAAGTTTACAATTACATATTGATATTAATATTATATATTATCTTTGCGCGGTTGTATGCTTAATTTTTTTTGTTGCCTCTATTCTGTGCTGTGCTGTGTTGTGCAAAGTAAAAAGATATTACAAGTATTCCCACTCTCAATAAAACCGTTATGTAGGTAAACAAAGGCGATACTAACACTGTCTCAAAAAATTAAAAGCTTTTAAAGTTTTGTTAAAAGTAGACAGAAAATGTTGGTTTGATTTTGAAATAAACGAGAGATAGAGAAAAAAAATGACACATCCTTTTGAATACATCTCGTCTTTTTTTAGGTAGAAACATAATATACAGGGTGTATTCGAAATATTCGCATAATATTTAGATTCCAAATCCTTAATTTGTTCTGCTTTGTATATTAATAATAATATTAAACAAATATGTAAAAAAACAAAAATTTTAATCAACTTATTTATTAAGAATATTTTTATTTCGAAACTTAAATTTAGACTAAAATTACATAAAAAGTTATTAAATTGGTTCTTTTTGATGAATTATTTTTATTTATTTTATTCGTTGTCCATATATACAAATTTTAATATAATCAAAAAAAATGATTTGTCAAGTTATTATTTTGTTATTTTCATTATCAATTTGTTGTTACATTTTTCACTAAATTAATTTTAATAGAATTCTTTTGAAAAAATACATATGTACATAAGGAAATATCTTTAAAAAAAAATAAATATAAAAAATTAAAATAATAATAATTTATTGCCCGTTGTTAATTTTGATTTCTTACATTATAATTGACCTTATTGTTTTTCTATTAAAAAAGTTTTACAATAACAATCCAAATCCAACAAACAGTTTTTCTGCGGGCGAACCAGAAAAATTATTTGTTAGATATATTTCATACATGAAATTACAAATAAAAATCTTATAATTTTTATGCACTAACTATTTATATACAAAAATTTATTTACAAATGGGAAATACAAAGAATTTTATTTCTCTTGTCAAAATTTTTTACATCTCTATTAAATGTTTTTAAAATATAATACAATCTAACTCGTATAAATAAACATATTACATAATTTCTGTCTAAATCATTACAACATACATAATCAAATTCATCCTGAATTTCTTCGAATAATTTTTTTTCAATATCGGCGTCAAGTACAAAATTATTAAAACTGTTAGTAAACTTATAATCTAATTTTCTTAAATTTTCCATGAAACTATTACTAGGTATAACTAAATTACAATCCTTATATTCTTTAAAATAAATAAAAGTATGTTCAGGAAGAGGATCGGATTCAGCGTCGTCTAACAAGCAGTTATGGTTAATTTTTAATTTTTTATATAACCAACCACCAAAATAATAAAAAGCGTTTTGCTCTCCGAAACTGATGTGCTTATAATCTTGTGTTAATTTTACGTATGGAACAGACTTTTTGAGAGGTAAATTACTATCTAAACCTAATGAGTTAGTAGGAGTTGGTAATACAAATTCGGGATATGGTTCACAATTTCCATCATTAACCAGTTCCATATACTTCACGGAAAATGAATTTCTAAAGGCACATGCAAAATGATAGGGAGATAAGGTTCTAGAATTACCACCTTTTTTTCTTAAGGTTCCAAATGCATGTTCAAGGCCATCTTGATTTAAATGTCTAGTACAAATATATTTGACACCTTCAGATTCTAAATCTTTGAACAAACTTGTAAGACTACTGATATTCAAAGTCCAACCAACAGGCATTTAATATTTTTCGTGACATTTTTTCCTAAATTATCTATGACCATTATACTTTTTACGAATTTATTCATTTCCTCTAACTGAGAAAGCTGAGAAACATTTGCATTAAAAGGTCTTCTATATTCTTTAACATCAGAATTGGTGCTTGAATTAAAAATATCGAACAAGGTGTCAAATTTTTCTAAAAATTCAGCAGTGTAGACTGCGGTTGAAGAAGCTTCATTTCCACTAACGGAAGCATACAAAGCGCTAGCCACTGTTGCACTTATGACTTGAGTCGCATATTTAACTCTCATCTTTTGAAACGTATTAGGGTAAATGTGATCGTCAGTTAGTTTTGGAGCTAATCGAAATTGTCTTAACTTGTCTTCTTGATAAAAATGTACAATATCGTTCCAAGAAGCAGTTTTATTTTCTTCAAACTTAATATTGTATTTTATTGTATTGTTTCTAACAGACTTAATTAAATGTGGTGGGTCGAAAAAGAAATGGATTTTAATATTGTCTACTAAGAAGTATGGCCTACTTTCACTTATTCCTAAAAGTTTTGGTAAATTGTAGAAATTTCCCCCTTGATCACATACAACAGCTTTGGGTTCCATGCCTACACTTATCAATTCCCTGACACATTTTAATATATATTTTTGTACTTTCTTCGACTGGCATGCGGAAGAAATGAAAGTATAACCTAATAAGTGCTTATACTTATAAGTTATACCCTGAACCATTATGACAAAAGCATACCTAGCAGCTTTATTTGCACGTTCTTCTCCATCATCTTCAAAACCTATTATTTGACCCCTAGATCTATCATAAAATAAATGGGATTTCAAGGAAATTTCATCAAAACATAAAATGCATTTTTTTGCAAAGGAAGGCAAACTTTCTAACTTAAGTTTTAAAGATTTGAAATGAACAGAATGGAACCCTGGCCCAAAAGGCCAGGATTCAATATAACGCATTAAGACGTTCTGGAAGGCATGTTAATAGTTTTAGACAAATAATTAAAAACTGAAGGGGAAAAGAAAAATAAACTTAAAGAAAACTGCTTATGTTCTTCTGAAAAACGCCATCCTTTCTTCTTCCTGTCACTATTCACTACATGGCATTCTACTATATTTGCTAAATCATTCGGCAAAAACTTATAAGCTAAATCTATAAAATGCGCTTTACTTTTTACCTTATTTTTAAGCTCCTGTAGTTCTTTTTCCTTTTGTATTTCTTTTTTTTTCATATTGGCAATCTCCTGCAAAAGATCTTCAACAGACAGAGTTGTTTGTGTTTCTTGATTCCTTGAATGCCTAGAACTGACAGCTTCTTCTTGAAATATTTGTTCCTCTTCATTATTATTTGTGATGCTAGAAGCAGGCACGATGATGATGTCTTCTAATATCTCAATCTTCGGACGTTTATTTTCTTGATGAACTGATGGAAAACTTCCCTTTCTCAACTTCCTACCGCTTACGCCGATCATTTCTTTTTGGAAATGCTCCTCACATATTCTGCTGTCCCTTGGTAAATTTTCAAGTAAATCCAGTCGTCCAGTATTTTCTAGCCATAATCGCCTTCTGTAGACAATTTTTTTATATTACAAATGAAACAATTATTAGTAGTTAATTTAAATTAACTAAACTAAATTAATTGAATTAGTATAGTGAAACTACGTACCTTGATTCATTCTTTGGAAATAAAAACCAATTTCTGTCTGGAATCATTCCTTTTGTCCATCCACAAACAATACACTTCAAATTATGGTGATTTCTCGAACTCATTTTTTTAAGTTATTTTTGAATTGCACTTAAAAAAACACTGAATTTCACTAATGTAACACAATTTTTATTTTTAAATAAAGTAATTGATTAAACACGTATGCTTCCTTCGTCCACAAAATATGGTTTGAAAAATTGAATTACAGTTTAAAAATAACCGCATTAAATTGAAAATCTGTCATATGTTGAAAGAAAGAGAAGGTAGTGAGTTGGTTAAAATGAGATAATCAACTCTAATACCTGAAACGCATTAACATGCAGTGCAGCGAATGTGAATTATTTATTATTATAATTACATACATATATTCACGATTTCTTTATAAAGCTAGGTGAAAATGTAACACGACTACAACTTTAGAAATTTACGAGTACATTATAATCAAGTCAAATAAATTTAAAAATTACAAATTTTATTTTTAATCAAAATAAGAAAAGTTACAATTTGATGACATACCCTGTAAAAATTATTTGAATAAAGCAAGAATGAGAATGTAGTTGTAAGTTTTAATATGATTATTATTTAACAAGAATGACAGTGATACCAGTCAATACCAGTCTTACTTTCATAATTGTCATATCGTTATTCTTTGTTGTGTACAGAAGAATAATATTGTACACGAATCTTAAAAATTATGAAATTTGAATATTAAAAAGAAAACCTAATAAGGTGTAAGCATTTTTTAATTTCATTTGTTATTAGTACCATTAAGTACGAAAAACTTCTTAGTTTATAAAACTCAGTACAATATTTAAAAATATGAAATAGATGAACATATAAAATTTTTGTAAAACTATGGTAATACTGGGAGAAATTTAATCTATGTTCATCAGTGCTACCATTCTTCTTAACTTTACATTAAACATAAAATCAATTATTATATACATACTTATATAAATATAATAATAAAACACGAAATAAAATCATTAAATTGTTTAAGTAGAAATATATATCATTCTCCAGTACAAATTCCGAATTAGATTAAATAAATCAAGCATTATTAGAATCAAGAGGTAAAAAAGAAATATTTCATGAAAATAAAAATTATTAGTCAGACAACTGTAAAAATTATATACATTCGAATACACTATGGTAGCCCTTATCCGTAATCAGAAACATCAGAAATGCGTTTTTGTATATTAAACTTGTTTTTCATATTATTTTTCTGCGTTATTATATCTGATATCTGATCCTGATGCATGGGTGTATATGTTAGAGGTATATATATATTATATATAATATATAATTTCAACCAATTACCAATACTTTTAAATTGCTCGAGCCCGACTATATTTTTCAGCATATAGAAATAAATAAAGGATCTACGTGTGCAAGAACAATGTTCTGTGTGTATACATGAAATTTCTTACGTATAAACAGTTGATTTTCAAATCAAAAATCATGAATAAAAAAATTAATAATATCATATTATACGAAATGAATCATGAAGAAAATGCATGAAATATATCATATATGTCATTTTTTCATTAAAAATTAGTTAAAAATGTATAAAAAAATATACTAATTTCTGCCCAACTATTTTAAAAATGTTTATGTGAAGATCAAGTCGCATAGTCGGGCGTGTATATGATGCGTGAATGTATATGTTATAACATGTTTATTATATGTTGTATGTTTCAGCATGGAAAATAAACCCAGTTAACCAAGAATATATCATTGATATATGAAAGATATATCTAACTGATATAAAAGATATATCCTTTAGATGCACCTTTGTCATATGAATGATATATGTTTTTACAAGGCAGAATATCGCTTTTTTCGACAAAATTCAATAAAATTTGTCAAAGCACGATTGTACTTATCAAAAACGTATCATTATGATATATCAATAATATATACTTTTAGATATCTTTTAGATATTTTTTTAGACATACTTTTATGAAAAAAGAGCAAAAATGTAAAAGAAATAGAAAATGATCAATACATTTATTATTATTTATGAATATGCATACTCACTAACTTTTATAAAATTTCCATTTCGTGGTCTAAATAACATTTTTCAAAGCTACGTAATGAAAATTTATAATTAGGTGAGTAATAATAATTAACAACCAATATCCGTATTATCTGCTTTCTATTTATATATTTGTAAAAATTATATTTATTATATTATATTACCGATTGAATATAATTTATGTCGGGCTTAGACTATAGAGACAGTTATACAGACGAATTCTGAAAACACGATCAAGCGACAAGTGTATATCTATTATGACATATGAATGATGTATCAGAAATACATCTAAAAGATGTATGTCAACAAATTTACTCGGGAATCACGACTACGTGACGAAGCAATGTATCAGAAAATAGACACATAAGATATATATCCACTAGAATACATAAATGATATGTCTAAAATATATCTAATGGATATCTAGTAGATGTTTATATAGGAAAAATCTGATCGTGAGACCCGAGAAGATAACGAAGTCATATATCTAAGATTAGATAGGTGGAATATATATCCTCGTTGGTTAACTGGGATGGATCTACGTGTCAAGAACAATATATGAAAAATATACTGATTTCTGCCAGACTATTTTAAAAATATTTATGTGTATATAAAATCATATTGTCGGGCTATTTGAAAAGCATGAATTGATGAATGTGTATATGATGAGTGAATGTATGTGCTAGAGATCACTTTCAGCATAGAAAACGAAAGCTCTACGGTGTAACGAACTATGTTTCTGTGTGTAAAAAAATTATATAGGAATATATGAAAAAATATATCGATTTCTGCCCGACTATTTCAAAATTGTTTATGTGTAGGTCAAAAAATATTGTTGGGCTATTTGAAAAGCATTAAAACTTGAAAGCACCTTGTGTACAGATATGATATGCGTGAATTTTGCTGCTGTATAGTTGGGCTATTTAAAATGCATTATAAATTTTTCGTATATGTACATGAAGATTTTCGAACGTGCAATTGTGTTGTTTGAATGATGTATAATTTGTCTCACTTATAACCTGAGGAAATTTCATTTAAAATTTTTTTTAATGTAGTCAGTTCTTCTAACTAATGGGAATTTTTTTGTCAGGGTGTGTGTGAGTTTCTTTTCCCCGAGGGAGGGTGAAAAGTAAATATAACGGACCATTTGAGAGTGGACCTTCTTCTTATATTCTTTATTCATTGGTGTTGTGTGTGATCGACCCGTTTAAGCATTAACATTATTAGTTTGATTTTTTTCTTACTGTAGCTGTAGCATAGCTATTGATATTTATATTATTATTATGTTATGCATGATAAACGTACATAATATTTATATGCATATAAAACAGAGATACCTAACTATTCATGTACGTACATATAAAGAAAATAAAAAAGAAAAGCAATAACGCATATTTTTGTTTCTCAATTAATATGTACATACTACATACATTATCTATACACTACCTACACCATATAATATAATGTAATACATATTTACATATAGTGCAAAAATGTCAATCCAAAATTTAAAATAATTGAAAAAACAAATAAATTAGAGAAATATAATTAACTTTATATTTTGAAGAAACTTTACAAGTAAGTACATATACGAAATATCATACCAACATAAAATATTTATAAACAAGAGGATTTAATAAAATAATTTTAATTAGAATTAGTTATCTTAAAATATAAACATGAAATACAGACAGCTGAATATAATTGTGTGAAAATGGTGGTTTTTTAGAAAATTTTCAACAATGGATGGGCAGAAATTAGTTTTCGTTCAATCAGCTCTTTCGTTTCTTTTTTTTAACATTTATGTACAAAATATGTATAGATGTGTGTGCGCGTGTGTGTTTGTGTGTATGTTTGCGATCTGATACAGTATACAGTAGTGTGTACTGTGACTGTGCAGTTGATTTTTTTTGTTCTTTTCATTTGGCGACGTAACAAAAAAAAATTTCGTTTGAAGAGACAGAGATAAAATCATGGAAAAAAATGCTCTTGTGTTAAAAATGTTATTTTATTTTCCTTGCTATTGAAATTAACATTAAGCACATAATATATGTAATAAAACAGCTATGTATGTTTAAAATATTGAAAATATAGAAAAATTAAAAGTAATAAAAAATGATTTTATAATGGTAGAATGGGATAGAATTAATTAAAGTTGCTTGCAACACAAATAATTGAAATGGCTTATTTTTGTCTTATTAATACTGTATATTATGTGAAAGCCGCCCAGCCCAGTTCATAAATGATGAGAGATAAAGATATACATATAAATAAAAGAAATAAAAAACAAAAAAATGTACAAAATAAGTCTTTTAAATAAAGCATAAGATGGCGATTTTGTAATAATTTTAATATAAAAAAGCTTCTGAATTTGAAAAATAATAAATACATATATATGAGTATATGCACATTATACATATAATAGAAAAATCGATTTTTATCATGTCGATTATTAACGGATATTTAAAGCTTGTTTACTTTTGTTTATTTTTTAAACTCATCTCAATTATTTAAAATTACCATTTAGGTACTAAGAAAAATAATATTTTCTTTTTGTCCATATTTTTTATTATATATTATTATATATTATTATGTTGAAATAAAAATATATTATGTACCTATGTTTTAAATTTTAATTTTCAGTCAAATGAAATATTTTTTTATATCTAAAAATGATTTCTTTCATTCTTTCATAGAAATTATTTTTATGGTTAATTTTAATAAAATTATTTAAAAGAAATATACTTGTGTATGTAAGTACGTACGTTTTTATGTACCTACATATACAGTAGATAATATACTTTAAAGCACAATACAATACTTCTCTTTATTCCAACTAAAATTAAAATGTGTAATCACACATTAATATCTATGCAGTAGATATTTTTTTTGTAAAATATATAGGGGCACTTTCGTAATCTTACTTTTACGTATACTTTTTACAAGTAGTGTGTAGAGAGATATACGAGTACCTTACATACATCTAGTATTCATGTTAGACATTTAAAATAAATAATGAGGCTGAGTTCTAAAATGTAAAAAATAAGCATCGATGCGGTAATATTACCGTAGTGGTGCAAATATAATGCGTATCATTATTACATGTATCAAAAACACAATTTTAAATTTGACATTTTGAAACGAAGTTAGGAAGTGATTGTGATTGTATAAAAAAATGCAATGTTTGCTTAAATGGTGAGTAAAAAATACATTCACAATGCATTTTGAAACTTATGACGGTAGCTTTGTTCCAATTGATACAGAATTTTACAGAAAGTTAAGAAAATTACAGCTGTGGTGTTCCAAAACAATTTGTTCTGTAAAATTCTTATATTTCCCCTCTAAGAAAATTACAGAATTTTACAGCCATATTTATCTTACTTATTATGTCTTCTTCTTTCTTTTTCTTTTTTATTTGAATTTAAATTGTAGAGTTTATTTCAATTGTTTTTACTATCAAAAAATAACAAGGAATAATAATAGTAATAAAATAATAATAATAATAAATAAAAATTTTTGTTTTTTTTAATTAAATATGTCAAAAAATATATCAATCAAAGATTTAGTAATGTGAAATACATATAATATTATTTCTCATAAATAAATCCATTTATTTGATATTAAATATTTACATTTTGCATTTTGAAATCTTCATCCTGGTAATCTGGTATTAACTCTGCCTTTTCTATCTTCCTCCATTGTTTAATAATTTGATTTCGTTTAATGATTTTATTATTTATATTACTTATCACTTCTTACTGCTAAAAATTTAAACAACTAACAAATAGATACATGTGTTAAACAATAAAGTTCGTTAACAATATACATATTTCGATTAACTACCAAAAGTGTCAAATTTAAGTCTTCTTGAATTTCAGAAAATTACAGCTCTCGCGTTCCAGTGATTTTAAAAATAATTTCCTCCACTCTAATAACCAACTTACAGAAAGTTACAGCCACTGATCAACAACTAACAAGATATGACACTCTTTTTTTTTAAATTTACCAACACAAATATTTAAAAATAATAAAAAAAAATCAAAATTCAATTTACAAAAACAGTACAGAATTAATGTACTTATTTCAAATCCATATTTCCTTATAAACTGCCGTAATGAAGAAAATATACAAAACAATATATAAATGTGAGCAATACAATCATATTGTACATGTATACGATTTTTTCACAATGCATTTTTAAAGGCGATCTGGAACTTTTTCACTGTGTTAGTACTGGTTAGGTAGACGATGTAAATCATAGGGAAAATTGAAACTGATACGCAGATGTTTACATTTTTTCATAATGTATTTTTAAAGGCGATCTGGAACTTTTTTTTTTGACTACCTGACGCGTCATTATATCAAGATGTAGGGTGATTCATATAATTTCTGAGAATTTTGCAGACAAAAAAAAGTTTATTTTGTTAAGCTATATTTTAGAGTAAGAATTTATTTTATAATTAAAAAATTTAACAAAAATGTAAAAACATTTGATAGCAAACACAAAATTTTAAGTGTAATGCATTTACAATTAATTTTGTTTATTTTAGATAAAAAATTTTTAATAACAAAATTTGTACTTTTTTTTAATGAGTAGGTATACCCTGTAATAATGTTACATTTTTTAAAACGGTTGGTGTTTCAGTTCCATTTTTTTTGTCTCTTTTTCGTACAAAGGCTCTTAATTACTATCGACTTTTAGCAAAACCGTTAAGGCCGAATGAATAACGGGACAAAGGTCATGAGAAATTTTTGCTAACACGTGCTCAGTGTCACATCTTATTATAGTTGTTGATCAGTGGTTACAGCTGACTGTACGAATTGGAACGAACCTAGTGATTTTAAAAATAATTTCCCCCACTCTAATAATCAACTTACAGAAAGTTACAGCTGGCTGTACGAATTGGAACGAACCTAGTGTAACCGTTTTTATTTTAAACATTTAGAAACTAGTTACTTTACATTTAAACCGCATCGATGCATTTTAGAACTCAGCCTGATTTTAAATTATGTACATAGCTTAATTATTAAAATTATACATAATATACAAAACATGTTATATAAAATATAGAATATTGCTAATTTATGAAAATCAACAAACCAGAATTGTACACCGAACAGATTATTATTATTCTCTTGAATTCACTTGAATAATACAAAGATATGAAACAATATTTAAGAATATAAAAATATTCAATTATAAATAACAATAATAAAAACATACATACATATTATATACATACCTAAATACCTACATATGCATATTCATATTTAAATTTAAATAAAATAATAAATTAAATAAAAATTTAAAAAAATCATAATAAATTTAAATAAAATACAGATACCAGATATATTATATTATATAGATATATATAGGTATTTTCATTATAGAATTCGAGATTTTTCTTTTCTTTTTCCCGTTATATATGTAATTATTTTGTCATTCTATCATATCATCACGAAATAGTTGGAAATAGTTGTTTTTCATATTATTTCATGCTCATATTTTACATCGAAATCGAAAATACACCTTAGACAGACACTACATCAATATATCTCATTATATTATGTATCTGCTCTACAGTACAGTACAGTGTAAAAATATAGAGTATAGATAGATGTGTAGAATTGTAGATATTGGATAAATGCATGTAATATATGTACATATAATCACAAGCGCAACCACATATATGTACGATATTATAAGTAAAAAGTAAATGGAAATGAATAAATCTACGGTCTTAGGATATGGATGGCTTAAATAACAGGCAGAAAAATATGAAATGTACAATGAATATGAGTATGTGATGTAGCTTACTTGCTTGCTTGTTAATGCTACTTAAAAACTTACATATGTATGTAGGTACGTACTTCTACTCAGTATTTCTTTTACTGCATTTGTTGTACTATTCGTACATGATAATGATATATGTACATTATATTTTTATAAAATGACAACGTTACATATTAGATACCACATTATTATACTTAAAAAACAATTCGGTAAAAAAAACAATGAACATTTTTCGTTTCGATGTGATAATAGTGTACTAGATACCTACCTATCACTATAATATTGTATGTAATGCATCCATATATTATTATAACACATAATTGATACACACCTAAATATCCTCGGTTAAGTAGTGACACCTGGTAAGTGCAGTTTTTCGAAAAAACAATTTTTTTTACTACCTATTCAATTTAAAATTGGAAAATACGTACTTTAAAATTATTAAAATAAATATATTTCCACTAATTATTTTTTTAAATTCATAATAACCTAGTTTTTTAAATTTTTTGGAAAAGTCATTAAAATTGTAGCAATAATTAAGTTTCTTCTTTTCCTGAAAAAAATTATTTTTGTTAGTTACGAGGTGTCACTACTTTACCTATGATATATACAAATGATCATACATTGATAAATATATGTAGATAGAGATAGGTACCTACATATACATAATATTTACATAAATATTAATAATTTTCCTTCTTGAATGCTTTTCTTGTATTTAGTTTTTTTGGTTTTTATTTTATGTATATTATTTAATGTTGTCTCTTTCCAACTTGTTAATTAGACAATGAATACAAAAAGAAAATATATTTGATATCATTAATTAATTTTGGTGTGTGCGCGAATCAGATAATCGAAAATTAAGAAAAAACCATTCCGTTTTTCATAAAAAATAACATTTTTATTTCAATTTTAATTGAACACAACCGCCATACTGTTATTTGGTATTCACGAGTACCTACCTACATATATTATATGCTAAATGCTAATGCTATGTTATTTTTCTTAATAATTTCGCGGTTGTCTTGTCCAATTGTCGTCGTCATCATGTATTTTTATTTTTATTTGTTGTTGACATAAATATGTATTTTTATTTTAAACTAATCATTACAATATTTTTTTTTATGTAAGGTAAATTGTATAATAACGTTAATGTATTGTAATTATTTATTTTGTGAGCTATTTTATGATTAGCTTACTAGCTTCTATACAGTATACTATACATATACATATAGATTTATCAATATGAAAAAAGTAGTTAGGTAAATTCTATAAACTACGAATTAAAAAAAAAATAAATGATTTAATCAAATTTTTCAATAGCCGAATGTTTTGAATGGAATTAAAAAAACCCTATAAAATTATTAAATATATTGACATTAATCACACTTTTTTAAGGGGTAAATGCTGTACGTTGTATGTGTTTATTATTTAACATAAGCGTATAGCTTTTCCCCTTAAAATTTGTGAAAATTCAACGATAAAATGGTAAGTAATTATGTATATACATATAAAAAAAAACCTGTTAATTTGATTTTTGAGATGCATTAGATCGATTTTTAAAAACCATAATTCTTATACATATACCTTTATAGGTAAGAATAAAAATATAATTTTAGAAAAGAGCTAGAAAAGAAAAAAACTATATTTTAAAAGATAACCTTACTACCAAAAAAAAATAAATCGTAATAAATCAATTAATAACAAATGAATTACTATACATATTTTTAGACAATTTTTCTCAAATCAAACATTAATCTCATATTTTACTTTTTTCTTTTGATTTCATTTCAGTTGTGTAAAAAATTGTAAACGCTCCACAAATACATTTTGTCAAAAATGAAATTGAATTAGAAATTTTAGTTAAATAGATAAATTTATTATTTATTATTATGTTTTATTTACAGTGAAATAAAAAAATTTAAATGACTTTTAAATTTTTTTTTTTTTAAATTAGTGTCGTTTATTAGATAATTGTACTGTTATTTTATTTACAGAATTACTTTAATAATAATTAAAACAATTCTAAGAAAAAAAAAAAAAACTAAAGAAAAAAGTTTTGAAATCAATTGAATGTTGAAGAATGTGTTGCTAAAATTGAATAAGATTTTTAATTTAATTCTACGTTTAGTATAAATTATAATTTTTTATGTGTGATAAGCAAACATTTATATGAACATTGATGTACGAAATACAAAATACTAGGCGGAGTAGAATTTTTAATTTAATTTCTAAGCCATAAATCTAATGGATGGAAATGCACAAAATATGTTTCACGGGAATCACCAAGGGTAAGCTCTTATAAGATCTCTCTAAATTGATTCATATTAAATTGAAACGTTTTGAACGAAATTTGTATTTTTATTTTTTTTAGAGATGCTTATTATCGATATGAAGCAGCAGCGCCAACACCAAGAGCTATGGGACCTCCCGGTGGATATCAAAGACATAGGCCTCCCCATCCGTTACAACAACAACCACAATATCCATCGTACCAGCCATCGACGGAAAATTTATATGCAATGGGTCCTGAACAGCATTCTGGAATGGGAATGGGTGACTTAGGAGGTTGGGGCGCTGCTCCAGCTCCTCCGGCACAAGCCGGATATCCAGGCTCAACATTGGCTGCTTATGGTCATCCACAAACGGCACCATCTCCACAAAGGCAGCCACAAGCTCAGGGGGGGTAATGAAAATAAATTAACTTGAAATAAATTATTTTATAAATGTTTAATTTATTTCTTAAGGTATAGGCAACATATGGCCCCATATCCCCAACAAGATCAGCAAAAACTTCCCTTTTCTCCCCCTCAAACAATGATGGGTGGAATGATGCAACAACCCAGTTACGTTAATCTAAATCAACAACAAACGCAACAGCAAAGAATACCACAACATTATCCACAAACTGGAAATCATCCAATGTATCCAGGAACACCTCAACCACAAACTAATGCTCAACCTTACGGGCCATATGGTGCAACTAGTATGCAACATCAGTCAGGAAGACCTCCACAACATGTACCATACGGTCATTCGGCTTTGGATCAACCTAGGTAAGAGAACATTTTTATAAAAATATTCATTAACTATAAAACAAATGGAATTGTTCTTAGTTACGGGCAACATGTACCAAGTCCATCGACACCAGCACATATTTTAACCAATCAACAGCAACCTCCACAACATCCTGGACATCCTCCACCAAGCCAACAAAGTCATATTGGACAACCATCTCAAAATCATTTACCTATATCCAATCAAAGTCAAACACAATCGTTACATCCTAGTCAAGTTGTTCATCCATCTCAGCAACAATCACATTCGTCAGTGGCTCAACCAACACTGCCTGGCTTACCGAATATTCAGACTACTCCATCAACAGTTTCACAGCAACAAACACAAGGTCAGTCTTCTAATCTACAACAACAGAATATATTGAACAATCAATATTTACATATGGCAGGGCCAGGATCGCAGAACCATTCCACTATCATGCATTCAAATCCAGCTGCAGTAACAAGTCAACATCAAAATCCTACAGGAAATCATTCACTTTCACATAACATAATGGTTTCTGCATATAGTATGCAACACCAAACGCAACAGCAACAACAACAACAACAACAACAACAATCATCTTATATGTCAACGGCTAAAACACAACAAACAACACAACTCAGTAGTAGTCCACAGTATAGAGCACCATTTCCACAGCTCTCTCCACAAATGTCACCTAGAGCGCCTCAAATGTCACCGCATCCACAGATGTCACCTAGGCCAGTAATGTCTCCGGCAAAACCACCCCAGACTCAAACATCACAAACATCTCAAATGCAATCAAATCCTCCGAACACACCATCACCTCATCATCATTCTGGATTGTCAGGCATGACAAGCCCACGACCTCCACCGCAGCAACCACCTCAACCCATACAGCCTTCACCAAAAAATTCATCGAATGTTTCTGTTCAACCCGGTCCTGTAAATACTTTACAAGCTTTGGAACAGATGGTTATGCCACCTCAAAATTCGTTAGCAAGCTCTGGGAGTAATTTGGATTATCCACAGTCATACAGACAACCATCGATTCCTTCCGGTAACCCAATGTCACCAATGGGTCCACGAATGCCAATGTCTCCTCAACATCATCAACAATGGGCACCTTTAATGAGTATGCAGCCTCCTCCAGTAAATAATTCTCTTAACAACTTGACTACACAACAACAACCGCAACCACAACCACATCCGCCACAACAACATATATACGCACAGCAATCTATAAGTCATCAAGGGGCTCCTACCTCTCAGACTCTTCCACCTTCAACGCAACAACAGTCACAGACTCATTCACAAAATCAAGCAATGATAACCACTCCTCTTCACATGAATGAACAAATGCAACATTCAGTTAGCGAGGTAACTGGCCACCAATCAGCATCAGTAGCGCAAACTTTGGGACTACATTCAGTGACAAACCAACAACAACAATCTCCATCATCACCACTTCAAACTGGTCAACACCAATCTCAACCTCCGTCTCAACAATCTATTCAACAGACAAATGTAAATACATCTCTTAATCAGGTTATTGTGAACGAAAATAGTAATTCAATGAATAATGATTCAAATTTAATGACAACAGTAATAAATACCATTCAAAAAGAGCAACCATCAACAAATCTTGAACAACAACAACAACAACAACAGCAAGATCAACAACAACAGCCACAACAACAAATTCAACAACAGCAACAACATCAACCCCAAGGACATTCACAACCAGTTTTGAATCATAATTTAGTTGAGACATTTCCAAATATAATAGATTCATCCTCATCAAAATTAGAACCAACGGTTTGTGATGATACTTCTTCCCATTTAACAACAACTAATAACGATACAAATAGTAACAGTATTGTAAATAATCAATCATCTGTGGTTAACATTAATGATAATAGTTCAAATACATTGAATGTAACAAATACATTTTCTTCGAATATTTCTATTATGGATCCAAATTCTGTCATAGATTTTGAAAGCAATTCTTCAAATCATTCAGGATCTGTACAATCACAAGCTAAAATTTCTTCATCTGATAATGAGACAACCAAAGAAGAGGCTATCAAAGAAAAAACAGATACTGAAAATAAAAGTGTAGAAAATTCTCAAGATGGTTTAGAAATTCAGCAAGATATACTTGAATATAAATCACCACCACAATCAGTTAATGATGATGCAAATACGTTAAGTGTAAATGAAAGCGAAAATGAAAATAAAAATCAAGATAAAATTGTTGAGACCACAAAAATAGAGAATATTACAGAAAATGTGTTGCCTTCCGAGAATAATTCATCTGACAATATCTCTGATCAAAGTCAGACTGACCAAAATCAAATTAAAGATAATCAAAATTCAGAAACTTCAAACACTACAAATGTTTCCGAAATTACTCAAATTACATCATCACAGGAACTAGAAAAACCAATACAACCAGTAGTTCAACAAGAACAACAGCAACAACAGCAGCAACAAGAACAACCAACTCAACAACAAACGCAAAGTCCCCAATTAGAACCACAGCAGACACAATCTGAATCACAACAAGAACAGCAACAACCTATCCAACAACAAACGGATCCTTCACAAACTCCAGTAATCGGACAATTGCCTGGTATGCATACAATTGTTACTTCAGCTCATCATGGTTTACCACAAAATATAACTTCTTTAAATACTCAACCACAAATATATGATTCACAACAAACGATTATAGGTGGAATACATTCCAGTATACCAACTCATGGTATACCCACAACAAATCATCATTTGTCGGCAGGAATGATACACACTATATCTCCATATCCTCCTGGACCAATTTCTCATCATCAAGAACGAGCTGCTTTACAACAACAACTCCAAGAACTATATTGTATACCTTCAATAACTGAAAATCAAGAAAAAATTTTGCGACTTCAAGAGAGACTTAGTATGCTTCAACAGCATGAAGCTAATGATCAATGTAACGGTGGTTCTCAATGTATATTACAAAGTCCGTTATATGGAAGTAATCAAATGATAGAAAGCCCTCAGGTTTCAAGTACAACTGGAAGAGGAAGAGGAAAAGGTAGTTCAAAGTCACGTAAACCTCGACAGAAAAAAGGTGAAAAAAATCAAAGTGCAGCTGTTGTCACAGATCCTTCTTCTTCTGATAGCGTAACTCCAACAGCAGTAACAACAGTACCTTCAAATTTACCTGTCTCAGAAGATTGTGTTACTCAGGGCGCAGGTGATACCTCAGTAGCTATGTTAGACTATAATGAAGCAGGAGATATGTCACAAGATAATTCATCAACAGAATTAGATACATCAACTTCAGAAGGTAAAAAGAAAAAAGCTCGAAAACCAAGAACTCCAAGGGATCCGAATAAAATAAAGGAAAAAACTCCAAAAGAAAAGAAGAAACGAGAATCTAAAGATTTAAATGATCCAGAAAAACCAAAAAAAAGAAGAGGAAGAAAATCGATTACAGAGAAAATTGAAAATGATGATAATAACGTTGTAACTACCGAAACAAGAGAAGAAGTTCAGGATGAGGCAAGCTCTATGTCTTCACAAAATCAAACTAGTAACGGACAACTTGATAGTTCAGAAAATAGTAAAACGGTTTCAGTAAGTTCAGCCGTATCTTCACAAGAAGAAGAACCTAGATCAACAACAAATGATGAAATGAGGGATTATGATGATATTCCAGTCTCAAAAATTGCAATAACAAAGAAATCGGAAAAAGACGAAGAAAAAAATGAAAATGAGAATGAAAATTCACAGGAAAATCAAACACTTGAAACTACTGTAGCAGACACTCCGAAAAGGAAAAAGAGATCTAGTTCAGGTAGAAGTAAGAGGCCTTCTTTTAAATCGAGTAAAAAGAAAAGAAACAGAAATAGAATAGTACCAGAATCTGATGGAGAGGGTGATGACTTATTGACAACACCTCCTCCCTCCCCTCCTGATTCAGAACTAGATAGTTCGAAAAGACGATCTGCTCGTAATACTCAAAGGAAAAAATACATTGATGATGTTATGTTAAGATTCTCAGATGATGAAAATATAAATTCGTCGCCAGTTAAAAAAGATAAAAATGCTTCTGCTGGTAGTGATGGAGAGAAGGGGGAAAGTAATGGTGATAAAGAGAAAGCTGCGGAAAATCAAGAAGAAACGACAACTTCTGGTGAAAAGGATAAAAGTGATGAAATCGGAAAGCCAAATTATGTTTATATTAATACGGGAGATGAAGATTCAATGGTTGTTCAATATGTGTTGGCTGTAAGAATTGGAAAAAGAGAATTGAAACCTGAAGTTCCAATAGAAAAAATTGATGCAGAAGCAGAACAGAAATCTGAAGTTATTTCAGAAAATGAAGCAAAAACTATTGGAAAAGAAGAAGAAGAAGAAGAAGAAGTCGAAGTGAAAGAAGAAGATACAGAGGAAAAAAGTAAAGAAAAAGAGAACGAAGAGGAGAATGTTGAAGAAAACGAAGTTTCAGAAAAAGCTGAAGCTGAAGACATTGAAGAAAAAGATAAAGAGGAGGTAAAAATTGAAATTGAAAATGAAGCTGAGGCTCTTGAAACTATTGATGATGATAATAAAGTTAAAATTGATAATGATGACGATAATATTGAAGTTGAAAATAAACTTAATGATGAAGCTGAAGCTGAAAATGATATCGAAACTGAAGTGG
This sequence comes from Villa cingulata, assembly GCA_951394055.1. NCBI lineage: Eukaryota > Metazoa > Arthropoda > Insecta > Diptera > Bombyliidae > Villa > Villa cingulata. Next base: position 62,271,769 of record OX596018.1, on the reverse strand, counting down.
AACATAAAACAGAAACAGGAACTCAATCAGAAGATAAAACAGAATTAAAAACTGAAGAATTATCAAATGCTGAAGAAAATGAAGATCATGAAAAAATTGGTGATGAGAGTAAAGAAGAATTAAATATGGAAATAGAAGAAATTGGAGACAAGGAGGTAGAAAATAAGGACCATGAAATAGAAAAAGAGAAAGAGAAAGAAAAAGAAAAAGAAACCGAATCTGAATCTGAATCTAATGAAAAAGAAGATGAAAAAATGGAGGTCGATAGTAGTGATGAAGTGATATCTAAAGAAAATAAAGAAGAAGAAATAGACGAAACCATTCATTCAAATGAAGAAGATCCTTCCTCTTTAGAAGACGATAAAATAAAAAATGATGAAATAGAAAAAACAGATGAAAGTAATGAAGAGAAATGTGACGATAAAGAAGAAATTGAGCCAGTTACTACAACTGTGGATTCGTCAGATAGTTCAAAACCAGAGCCAGTCTTTGTTGAAGTAGAAGAATATCTTGTAAAATACAGAAATTTTTCATATTTACATTGTGAATGGCGTACAGAAGAGGAACTATTTAAAGGTGATAGGAGAATAGCGTCAAAAATTAAACGTTTCCAAATGAAACAAACACAACAAATGAACATATTTGATAATATTGAAGAGGAGCCTTTTAATCCAGATTTTGTGGAAGTAGATAGAGTTTTAGATGTTTCAGAGCATACAGATGCGAATACAGGTGAAAAATCTAAACATTATTTAATTAAATGGAAAAGTTTACCTTATGAAGATTGTACGTGGGAACTTGAGGAAGATGTCGATGACACAAAAATTGAACAGTATTACAAATTTAATAAAATTCCACCAAAATCGGAATGGAAATTAAGAAAAAGGCCACAACCAGAACAATGGAAAAAACTAGAAGTGACACCAGTATATAAAAATAATAATACTTTACGTCCTTATCAGTTAGAGGGATTAAATTGGTTGAAATTTTCATGGTACAACAGTCATAATTGTATTTTAGCTGACGAAATGGGTCTGGGTAAAACAATACAAAGTTTAACATTTGTACATTCAGTTTGGGAGTATGGAATACGAGGACCATTTCTTGTTATAGCACCTCTCTCTACAATACCAAATTGGCAACGTGAATTTGAAAATTGGACGGACATGAATGTAATTGTATACCACGGATCTATTACAAGTAAACAAATGATACAAGAATATGAATTTTATTTTAAAAATGACAGTGGAAAAGTAATAAAAGATCTTACAAAATTCAATGTATTAATAACAACATTTGAAATGATCGTGACTGATTATGCTGATTTAAAAAATTTGAATTGGAGAGTATGCGTAATCGATGAAGCACATCGATTAAAAAATCGAAATTGTAAATTACTTGAAGGATTAAGACAATTGAATCTTGAACACAGAGTTTTACTCTCTGGAACACCATTACAGAATAATGTAAATGAATTATTTTCATTATTAAATTTCTTAGAACCAAGTCAATTTGCATGTGCAGAACAATTTTTAACTGAATTTGGAACTTTGAAAACGGAAAGTGAGGTTCAAAAATTACAAGTATTACTTAAGCCAATGATGTTAAGACGTCTAAAAGATGATGTTGAAAAGTCATTAGCACCAAAAGAAGAAACGATTGTTGAAGTTGAATTAACAAATATTCAAAAGAAATATTATCGTGGTATACTCGAGCAGAATTTTTCATTTTTGAAAAAAGGTACAACTTCGGCAAATATTCCAAATTTAATGAATACAATGATGGAATTAAGAAAATGTTGTATTCATCCGTATTTGTTAAATGGTGCTGAAGATCAAATTCAATATGATTATAGAATGCAATATGGTGACGATCAAGATGCATATTATAAAAATTTAATAAATTCAGCTGGTAAAATGGTTTTGATTGATAAACTTCTGCCAAAATTGAAAGCGAACGGGCATCGAGTATTAATATTCAGTCAAATGGTTCGATGTTTAGATATTTTAGAAGATTATTTAGTGTATCGTAAATATCCTTTTGAAAGAATTGATGGAAGAATTAGAGGAAATTTACGTCAAGCCGCAATTGATAGATTTTCTCGACCAGATTCGGATCGTTTTGTATTTCTATTATGTACGAAAGCAGGTGGTTTAGGAATTAATTTGACTGCAGCAGATACTGTAATCATATATGATAGTGATTGGAATCCACAAAATGATTTACAAGCACAAGCACGATGTCATCGTATTGGACAACAAAAAATGGTGAAAATTTATCGTTTGTTGTGCCGTAACACATACGAAAGAGAAATGTTTGACAAGGCATCATTAAAACTTGGTCTCGATAAAGCAATTCTCCAAAGCATGAACACATCACAAGGAAAAGATAGCAATTGCAAACAATTATCAAAAAAAGAAATTGAAGATTTATTAAAAAAAGGGGCATACGGGGCTGTAATGGATGACGATAATGCTGGTGATAAATTCTGTGAAGAAGATATAGACTCTATATTAAAAAGACGTACACAAGTAATTACGATGGAATATGAAAAAGGTTCGACATTCTCAAAAGCATCATTTGCTGCATCTGGAAATCGATCAGATATAAAAGTTGATGATCCTGATTTTTGGAATAAATGGGCAAAAAAAGCAGATATTGATCCAAATGCCGGTGAAAAAGATGAAACTGAAGAATTAGTTTTATCAGAGCCAAGAAGACGAACTCAAATTAAAAGATATGGACATGATGATGGTGTAATGGATATGTCCGAGGACTCATCTATTGAAAATAGTGATGAAGATAGTATAGGTAAGATTAACTTTTTTTATATAATTGAAAAATAGATATAATATATTTTGTTGTTGTTAAAATTTAGGATTAAGAAGTCGACGACGAAAAGAAAAACTGGCAAGACGAAATAAACAAATAAATGATGACTACGTTCCACGGGATAGAGATACTTTGGCTGCTCTCGGATTAGATGAAATTCAATATGGATCATGGGCAAAATCAGAATGTTTCAAAGTTGAAAAAGGATTACTTTCTTATGGGTGAGAATAGATTTATATTATTTTATTAAGATTAAAAATAATGTATTAATATATGAAATATCTAGTTGGGGACGATGGCCAGAAATTCAAGAACTTGGTCAATTCAAAAGAGGATGGAGAGAAAGCGACATCGAAGACTGTGCAAGAATAATTGTAAGTACAAGTAAAATTATAATAAAAATTGATTAACTGAAAAAGAAATTGTTTACGTTTAATTTTAATGATGAACAACATGCTAATATTGAGAAAACTATAGGTTTTCGCTGAGTAAAAAATTAATTCTCACAACATATTCTGAAATAATTAAATAAACATTACATATGCATTGTTTTTTGATTGATGGAATTTAAAAAAAAAATAATTTATTTTTTCCAGTTACTTTATTGTTTATATGTGTACAAAGGAGATGAAAAAATAAAAAATTTCATATGGGATTTAATAACACCTACCGGAGATGGTGAAGTGCAAAAAATAAGTAGAGATCACAGTGGTTTACACAATTTGGTGCCACGAGGTAGGAACGCCAAAGGTAAAAAATGTAAATTTTTCTTTACCTTAACTCTAAAAAATGGAGAGTTCTACAAGTTTTTTAAATTAAATTATATAATTTTAAACATAAATTATAATGTACATTATTGTGCATATGAAAAAAACATTTTAAAACATGTTTATTTTTTTTTAAATGTAGGCCGAAATGGTGGTAAAACACAAAAAGAAATATTATCTAAAACACAGCTAGATCGAGAAAAATTACCAGGACAGAATATTTTAGATCCAAATCATTGGAGTAAAATTGAAAAATATGATGCAGAAAACTTTTTAGAAGGGCCATACAAAAAACATTTAGGAAGGCACGCCAATAAGTGAGTCGTGTTGGATCGAAAATTTTATTAACTTTATTTTATTTTTCTAAAATTACTAATTTGTAATTAAAAAAAAATTTTTAGGGTATTATTACGTGTTCGTATGTTGTATTACATTCAGCATGAAGTTATTGGAGAATTTGTACAACAAATTAATGAAGGCGTTAATATCAGGTAAATAAAATTAGTTCGTTTAATAATAAAATTATTTATTTATATTAATTTCAAACTCATCACATATTTGGTTATTTATTTACACTTATCGTTCATTGTTTCTTTTTTTTTATAAAGCTTTTTTGTTATCAATTGAAAGTTAAATTTTAAACGAGATATAATGGTTTTGTAAAAAAAAAAATTTCACAAGGTTTTTGAAGAAATTTTTCTTAGTTTTTATTAATTATACTTTTTTGCTTTGAAATTTTTAAAAATTTTATTTCAAATCAATAATAGTTGTATTTGGAGCAAATTTGATTTGTCTGTCTTATGTTTCTGTTGAAATACATTTCATATTACTAAACAAATGTTATAATAATTTATATTACAATTTTTAACGCTCAAAAATTTAAAAATATGACAATTGTTACTCTTTTCTTACATTTTAAATGTTTTTTGAATGTCTACTCTTCATATTAAAAAAATAAAATTAATAAGAATTGATGTTGAAAAACAAAAAATAATTGAACTACGATTAAAATTACATATATGTATACAAATTCAGTATATATATATATATATATATATATATATATATATATATATATATATATATATATATATATATATATATATATATATTACAAATTAAGTATATATTATATACTTATCATAATTTCAACAGCAATTCTTTAATAAAAAAAAAATAATTGTAATTTTTGCTACACTTTTACAACGCTTTTCAAATGAAATATAAAACACTTTAACTGTTTCTTATCATGGTTTTGCTTTCTAGATTGTTAATGTCTTACTCTTTGCAATAAAAAAATTAATAGAAAAATATTATAAATTCAATGTAATACAATTTATTATAAAAATAAATAATAAATTTTTAATTGAAATTAACAAAGCACTGATGAATAATAATCAAACAAAAATAACCATCTTTAAGTGGATGTACATAGTTTTTTTTTAATCGACAGAGATTATATTTAGGGACAAGTAAAATAACAGAGAACAAAAACAAAACTTTTAAAAATTTACCTAACTGCATATGCATATGTAAATTTTTGTCAGTTAATTCATAACAACAATGTGATATTTTGAAAACAAAAAAACATTTAATTTAAAATGGCGAATTGGGCGTTCAAAGCTACAACATAAAAAAATTTTTTTTTTAAAGATATCCTATTAAATACAGTTTTACCGAATCGTAAAAAAAAGAAATCATCACATTGTTTGTGACATATATATATATATATATTTTCATTTTCCATAATTAAATACTTTATAGTTTTTTCTTAATCTTTATATACAAAACTATTAAATTATTTATTATGATCACTCTTGTGAAACATTGTTATTATTACAATTACATATTATTATTATTATTATTATTATTATTATTATTATTATTATTATTATTATTATTTAATAATGTAATGCAACATATATTATGTAACCAAAATTTTGTTAAAAATCAAAATATAACAACAACATTGCATTTTCTAATCTAATATTAAACATTTGACAAAAAATAGCAATAAATCATTACAATTTATTTTTCTGTTGTGATGCAATATATTTGAAATTCAAAATTAAATTATTCATTTCGTAGATAACATAATTTGCTAACCATGAAGAAAAAGAAAAAAAACAAGTTCCTTTGGTCTTTTTTTTTTGAAATTTTTATTTTAATTTTTACAATAATTTATTTCTCCATCAGTACAGAATCTCAATTTTGCAACAAATTTTATTTTTATTTATGAAAATTTTTAATTTAAAAGTCCACATACTTCTATTTTATGTTTAAGTTTAATTTTACTTTATTTTTTTCAATTGGAAAAATACATTACTCTGTATTTTTATTTTATTATATTAAATACATTCACAAATATTGTATATGTACAAATATATACATAATGTATGTACATATTGCTTGCTTTAATTTACATTCGATTGTGATTACGATGTACATTTGAACATTTTTAAAACGATTCGGTAATCTCTACTAATAAAATTACGTAAATTTAAAATTTAGGTAAAGAATTAAAAAAAATCATGTTAAATGTATTATTTAAAGAAGTTATTAAAAAAGTCAAAATGAAAATATAATTTAAAAAAAAATAAAATAAAAAAAAATTGGGTTCATCGTTTATTATATTATCACGTAGCGAGCTCCCTATTCGCCCACCAACAACAACCGATCAGATGCCAAGCTCATGGTGGAATCCAAGCTGTTGCGATAAAAGTCTATTGGTTGGAACTTATAAACATGGATGTGAAATGTATCGACAAATTCGTGCTGATCCAACATTATGTTTTACTAGCCATATTGGACCAGGAGATGAAACAGTTCCCGTAATAAACATTAAGTAAGTGTGTGTAAAAATTATAAAAAAAAATAAATAAAATAAAAGAAACGGCATTAAAATAAATGTGTTGCTATTAAAGAAAAAATATATATGGAGAATGAAAATTAATTTTTTTTTCTAATAAAAACTTACTTGTAGAATTGTGCTAATTTTTTTATTATTTTTCATCTTTCATTTTTCTTAAATATTAAATTTTTAAATAAATGTAATTTTTGACATAGTGTGTATTAATATAAAACCAAAAATCAAAAGTACAAATTAATTTAAATAGGAATATATTCATCATTATGCTTTTTCTATCGTATGATATATTGATGATAATAATATTTGTATACTGTTTGCATGAATATTATTTTAATATCTTTCTTTTAATTGTTACTTCTAAAAAACAAAAACAAAAAAAAAAATTCATTTTCATTTTGAATAGAATAATAACAGAATTATAGAATAAATTTTTTACTATGCATAAATATTATTATTATTATTACTATATATAGGGATGAAGATGATGCTAACTCAAAACATGAAGATGCAGATGACGTTGATGATGACGGAACTGCTACAAAAGATTCAGATTCAAAGAATGCAGATATTAAAGATAGTGAATTAGATAGACCAAGTTCTTCAGGTAAATATCTATTAAAATTTAAATTGAAAATAATAAAAAAAAATATGGTCAATTTTTTTAAAATTAGGATTGGAAGAAGAAGATAACGGAAGTAATTATCCAGCACCTGACTTACCGTCCGATGATAATACATGGCCTTCGATGCAAGATCTGAATACTCGTTTGAGACGGGTGATAACTTCGTATCAAAGAAATTATAAAAAAGAGGAAATGAAACAACAACAAAAAGCAAAAGTAAGAAATTCCTCGTTTGATTGCATTTTAAATTTAACATTTTATAGTTTATCATTTTCAAAATAATGGTAGATTTATAAATTGGGATTTGAAAAATTATTTATTTATTTGTATGTGGCAAAACAGTTTTTATTTATTTATTTATTTATTTACTTGGAAAATTAATCAAAATTGGAGATGTGTTTCACTTATACAATTTACACAAAAATTTAAAATACAACAAATGGTATTATTTTGGTTTTTGCATGAATGTATTGTATTATAATTTAAAAACAATATCTTTTTTTATTCTTTTAATGTATTATGTATATACCATGTATTTATGTATAATTATTATATTGAGTAATCCGTTGGTAATAATATTTATGTATTACATATAATATTTGATAAATATCTCTCGGGTTTATAGAAACAACAAAATATTGTAAAAGAGGAAGAAATGAAATTGATTATTAATCAACGCGTTTAATTGTGAAAATATATATAAATATATAAATTATGTATTGGTCAAATGATTGTATTTGTGCTTCCTTTTCTCCATACAATTTTCTGTTTGTTTCGTTAAAATTATAAAGTTTTTACTCTTTATAAATTTATGCATACAATATATAATATATACGCATATAAATTTTGGTGAAAATGTTTCTATCTTAATTTAATTTTTATATTAATATTGAAATTACATAATGTATAATTTAAAGCAATCGAAGTGTATTCTTTTTGTGTGTTCAAAAATTATTTTGTTATGTCCATATATTATGTATATGTAGTTACAAGCATTAGTGACAACGCCAACGATGTCATCAACAACACCATCGTCAATTGGTGGTGTTCAAGTAATTCCTGGTGGTTCTATAGTTTCAACACCATCATTAACCTCAGCAACAATAACTGCTGTTCAGTCGCAACAACAGCAGCCAATGACATCTACGACTACTGTTAGTAATGGAGCTAGTAGTTGTGGTGGTGGTGGTGTTTCAAGTATGCAAATTGGAATTAGTGGGGCGGGAATAGTAAATGTTAATGTTGGTACACCACAACCGCAACAACAATCGCAACCGCAAACACAACCACAACCATTACAACAACCACCAGCACCGTCACATCAACAAAAACAACAGCAGCAGCAGCAGCAACAGCAGCAGCATCATCAGCAGCAGCATCATCAGCAGCAGCATCATCAGCAGCAGCATCATCAGCAACCGCCACCACCATCATCATCGCAGGCATCAATGCCACCAACAACAGGAAATATAGTGGGTCAACAAATGCAAACATCTTCAATAACACAATCTCAGTCACAAATTCCTACTGGTTCTGCATCGCAACAAATGCCTTCTGCAGCTGATATTGGTTTGATGTTATCGCTTTTGAATCCAGTTGATGCAAGCCAATTAGCTAATTTGGATTTAAATAAATTAGCTATATATTTGGTTAGTATTAAATATTGTCTTAAAAAATCAAATTAAAATCATTTTCATTACATATTATAATGATTAATCAATAATTTATTTTATTTATTTTGATTCATGAATTTTATCTAAAATATTCTTCGCACTCATAATTTTACTTCGTTATACTTTTTTGTACATTATTATTCTTTTCTTTTGATTAATTTTAATTTCCCTAACAATTACATATATTCAAGATGCCAAAATATACATTATAAATTAGATACTGCAAATTAGATTGCGAATTTTATGTGAAAAATTTCTTATACATACATTAATGCGTATATAATAAAATTTTCACGAAATTTTTATACCTTTTTCTAAACGTAAAGAAAACACAAAAAAAGAAAAAACAAACAAGTAAAATTGAAATGAACATCTTGAAATCATCGTTGGTGGTTACTCTTTTGAAATTATTAAATTTTTTGAATACAATCAGAATATTAAATTGATAAAATTATTATAAATAAAATTTTGAATTTAATAATTTTTAATGTAGATATTTTTGTGGTTCGTAAATCAGTTTAAGATAGTGTAAAAAATGCACTAAAATTTATTTATTTAATTTTTGTTTTAGTTATTATTATCATACACGTACATAAATTTTTGTGATTGCATGTAAATAATTTGGAGTTTATTTATTATTATTTTTTTTAATTTTTGTGTTGAAAATAGCAGTTGGGCCAGTAGTTTAGTTTTAGAAAAATAAAATTATTTTAGCTAAAAGTTATTACAGTATTTATTTTTGATTTCGAAATTTTAAAATTTTTATTAGAAAATGGAACGACAAGGTAAATTGGAACAAGCAGCGAAAGAACGAGAACGTATACGTTTGGAAAATATTCCAAAAAAATGGAATCGACGTGAAGAATACGAATTTCTTAGAGTTCTGACTGGTTATGGGATTGATTTGCAACAATCTTCAAATGTTGTAGCACCTGATTGGACAAGATTTAAAATAATGTCGCGTCTTGAAAGAAAAAGTGACGAAACTTTAAGTGATTACTATAAGGTATTCATTGCAATGTGCAAACGACAAGCCGGTGTTAAATTAACAGAAGGCGAAAAAGGTTTAGAAGGTATAATTGATGATATTAGTGAAGATCATGCGAAATTAGTTTTAGATCGTCTAGAATTATTATCAAAATTACGCGAAATTTCAAGATTTCCATTACTTGATGAGCGTTTAAAATTATGTCAAAACAACTTTGATACACCTGACTGGTGGGAGTCAGGAAAACATGATAGAGAATTGATAACTGCTGTACTAAAACATGGTTTATATAGATCGGAATGTTTCATTTTTAATGATCCAACATTTAGCTTTTTAGAATGTGAAAGACGATTTGTAAAAGAATTAGAATTACAAATTCAACGAAATATTAAAAATGAATCTCAGGCAATAAAACAATTAGAAGAAGTTACATTTATAAAGGAAGAAATAAAAATAGAAAAATCTGAAAAATGTGATACAAAAACAATTACCGACGAGGTAAAAATTAAGGAAAAGGAGAAAGATAAAGAAAAAGAAGATGAAGTTGAAATATCAAAAATAATAAATGAAGAAAAAAATTTAATTGAAGAAAAAAATAAAGAAAATGTTAATAAAAAATGTCCTGAAAATGTTACTGAAGAAGAAAATGAAGAAAATAAAGTAGTAGATACAGAGAAAGGCGATTCTAATGAAGATTGTAAAAATGACGATAATGAAAAAATGAAGGAAGAGAATGAAAAAAATGAATCTGAAGTTGTGGAGATAAAAGATGAAGAAGATAATAAAAATATAGATAAGGAGAATAACAATGCAGAGGAAACAGAAGCAAATGCAAGCGAAAACAAAGAAGATGAATCGGAAAATAAATGTGAGAATGCAGATAAATGTGATGAAAAAATACAAGAAGAAAAAGAAGAAAAAGAGGAAAAAATTGAAAAAGAAGTTGAAGTTAAAGCTGAAATTCAAACAAAAGAATCATTAGAAATATCGGATCCAGTAGTTCAATCTGACATTGATAATTGCGATCCCAATGACGAAGAAGCGATAAAAGGAAAAGAAAATGCTGAAAATGGCGAAATGGCTGCGAAGGCGGAAAAGGATGAAAAGATCGAAAACGCCGAAAAAATAGAAAATATCGAAAAGATCGAAAAGATCGAAAAGACCGAAAAAATTACAACAATTGTGACTGTAGAAGACGAAGAAGAAGAAGAAGAAGAAGTTAATATAACAAAACAAGCAGCTGAATTAAAAGCACGCTTCCCTGATTTAGAAGTTATTCAACCACAACTAAAAATTAAATCGGAAATTGATAAACCAAAAATTGAAAATATGATGATGATACGTTGGTTCAGAGATTTCGCTTTGGAAAAACGCATATCACATATAGTAACATGTGTTGAAAAAAATCATTGGCCAGTTGGTAAAAATTATTCAGCCTATACGGGATGTCAAGGAGTAGATTTAGATATTCCATTAAATGAAACTGTTACACATATAAATTTAGTTGATAATAGACGTTCATCTACTCCAGACGTTATTACAATAACAACAGATCAGGGTGTTCCAAAACATTTACAAACACAATTGACAACTACAACAACATCTATAACATCAAATGTTAATCAAATACAATCACCTGCTTCAAGCAATGTGGTGGTCAATAGTAATAACACGAATAATAATAATAATAATAATAATAATAATAATAATAATACTAATAATAATAGTAATAGTAATAGTGGTAATACAAGTAATAATAATACTAGTAGCAGTAATAATAAAAAACGTAAACGACATATAGCAATTGATGTTGAAACTGAGCGTGCCAAACTTCATGCATTACTTAATAGTACCCAAACATCAAGTAAGAAATTATACTTTTATTTATTAGATGCATGTAATTAAATTTAAATTTTCTAAACTAAAAATTAAATTTTAGTCTCAGGAGCAACACAAAAGAATACGTGGTCTGAAGAAGATATCAACGATACTCGCAATAATACTACTAGCAATAGAAATACGCCATCAATTTCACTTCAACCACCACCGGCTCATCAACATCAACCATCAACAAGACAACCTCCTGGATCATTTAACAAACCTTCAATGAAAACAGTTTCCTCATCATCGCCTTCGTCAATGACACCAATGGACTTATCATCAGGGTATATATTTTAATTTTTATTATACAAAAAACGATTCATCAATATATATATATATATTTATATATATTTATTTAATAACAATTATAGATTGTCAAAAGTTGGTATGAACGATATGATGAAGAGTCCTGTAGATTTGAGCGAAGTTCAAGATTTCTCAATGAGTTCGAAAAAATCAAATCAAAGTTCAGGTTTTTGCAATACTGTAAGCAAAAGTAAACTTGATGATACTTTAACAAAATTAATGAAAAGAAATAATTGTGTAAGTATGAAAAGTTCCTTTCTCTAATTTCCTTGAAATGTATTAAAATTGAAATATTTTTATAGACTATTGAAGAACCAATTATTGGAAAAGAAAAGAAACGAAAGAAATTAGATGAAATCGTATTAGGACTTTCAGCAGCAAAAGAACAAAAAACTTTCCCAGATCCTCTATTACCTTCATCCAAAAAACAACCAATTACACCGAATGTGTCTGTTACTCCAGCCAATATACCATCTTCATCTTCTGGCAATCAAATGAATCAGAAACCATTCACTATTACAGTAACTAGTGTTCCAGGTAAGAATTATTTTTTTTTTTTTTTTTTTTTTAATGAATTGAAAACAAACAAATCTTATACTCCAGGAACATCAAAAGGTAGTAGTAGTTGTGCTTCAAATAACACTGGTTTAGCTGCACTTCAGAACATGGCGGCGCTTGGAAGTAGTGGGAATATGCAACCTTCATCATCATCTTCATCATCATCAATTAAAGAAAGCAGTTTAAATGCGTTACTTGCGCAAACAATGAATACTGATCCACAAACTTTTCTTAAGCAGCAACAAAAAATGATGCAATCAATGCCTGCTTCACAAAGAAAGGCGTATGAAGGAATGTTGGCTGAAATGAAACAAGCTATGGAAATGAGGTGCGTATCTATACAATTTAAATGATTTTTTACTAGAATTTGTCATAAAATGTAAAAAAAATAAAATAAATTTCAGTACGAAGTACAGTTCACATGACTCGAAAGTAAATAAATGGTTAGCAGAACAAAATACTGCTTTGAATGAGCAAATCAATTTAGATTATAGAAGAAGTACAAGACAGCACAGCAGTTCAACACAACAATCAGTGCAACCACCGTCAGTACCAATGTCATCATCACAACCATCACTTGGACCTAAGAATTTGACAGGTGAAGAAAATGTACCAGTTATAAACAAACAAACAGGCAAACGAATAACCGGAAGTAAAGCACCTCAATTAAAAAGACTAATGCAATGGTAAGTAAAACAATTGCATAGCAAATTAAATTTGATGGCATAGATTAATTTGAAAGTAAATAAATTGATAATTTATTCATTGATTCAGGTTAAGTGAAAATCCAGCATATGAGATTGATCCCAAATGGATTGAACATTTACAAAATCCAATATCAGCACCATCACCATCTCCGAAATCTTCAGTTGATACAAGTTCATTAAATACTGGTCTATCCAATAAGGGCCATGGTCGTTCATCTTCGATGTCAAGTAATGCATCATCTAGTAATTTAGGAATGCAACAACAACAGTCGTCTGGAAAAAAGAATCGCCCAAATAATTTAGATCAGGCAAACGCAATGCAATTTGCTAGTCTTGCGGGGTTGAATCCAAATTTGTTATCTGGATTACCAGGCTTAGGAGCTTTTGATCCAAAAAATCCACTTTTAATGCCATTTGGAGGATTACCTGGTTTGGGAGCAATGGGTAATTTAGGCAATTTGAATAATATGAATTTATTTGCAAATCTTGCTGGTTTGGGTGGACTCGGAAGTATAGCCGGAATGGATACTCAAAGTTTAGCTGCTTTAATGGCGGCAGCAAATGGTGCATCTTTGGCAAATCTTGCTGGTTCTTCTAAAAGTTCATCATCACAAGGAAATAATAAAAAAGGCAAACAAGAATCGTCTTCACAAAATTCTCAAGGTGGACAAAGTAGTAAATCACAAAATTCGAATTCATCATCTTCAGCCGCGAATAGTTCAGCTTTTCCATTTTTATTCCCCAATCCAAGTTTGTTATATCCTCCATTAAGTTTAGGTGGTCTAAATCCCTATTCTTTATCTACTGGAATATCTGCTTATGATCAGTTAGCACAACAATATAACTTGTTGAATGGTGGTGTTAGTGGAAGTGGGCCAACCAATACATCTAGTTCAAGTAGTTCAAGGCAATCGCAAAGCAAATCATCGAGATCATCTAATACACTTGGATCATCTGGTATGGGAGGGAGTTCTCAATCATCTAGTAGTCGAGGTCGAAATTCCGGATCATCAAGTAATCGTAATGATGTTTCCCAACTTTCTAGTTTACTTATGCCTAGTGATCCACATTTATTAGAATCTCTTAGCCGAATGACAGGAATGGATATAGCTCAAGCTACAAGACTTATGACAGGACAAATGGGCTTAGACAAAAGATCTTCATCGTTAAGTTCAAAAGAATCACATGAAAAACAAGCAGAAAAGGAGAGACAAAAGTGGATGGAAAATTTAGCACGAGGAACTCTTTCACCTGATTTAGCTGCTATTCAAGCATTTAGTCAAGGAAAATTACCAAGTAACATGAACAAAAGTAGTTCAAAGAGCTCTCAAATGCCTTTACCACTCCCAACAGATATAAGTCAAGCATTTTTAGCAGAAATGGCAGCTCAAGCGATGGCAGCTGCTGCTAGTACATCTTCAGCAGCAGCAGCTGCTGCTGCCGCAGTAGCTAATACAAATAAAAGAAATCGAGAGCAAGAAATGAAGGATGCATTTGAACAATTTAGTAAACAACAAATGGATTTATATACTCGAACACTTGGATTGGGTTCAGGAATTTCTTTAATACCAACATCAGCTGCTGGTATAAACGACGAACACAAATCAAAACGATCAAGAAGCGATAGTCATACATCTTCGGTTTCCAGAGATGATGTGACGGCTATACCTTATAATCTTGGTGGCAGCAATGAAAAAATATCATCTGGATTGGACAAAATTACCTTGACACCAGTCGCAGCAGCAAGCATTGCTTCACTACCATCGCAAACAACAATTACAATTGCACCACCAATAAGCTCTGGAGCCAGTACAAGTAGTGGCTGCAGTGAAAGCCGCTCTGGTTTAACAATATCTGATATGTCGTTGGGTACTAGTGGTAGTAATAGACAACAACATCATTCAGATAATGAAATTGAAGATCTAGTTATCCAGACCACTAAAATTGGAGGAACAAAACCACCGACATCAATTGAATTATCATCTCCTATACAGCAATTAGTGCAGTCACCATCACCAGGAGGACATCGACATGGAGGTCAGCAAGAGCAAAGTATGTTAGGCTTCGGACCATCAAGTGCTATTAGTTCTTCTGAAAAAAATGAAGAACAACAACATCGTGTCGTTGAGGAACACCGACGATCATCTGGACGATTAAAACGTCCACGTCTAATGAATGATCGTGATTTAGATTCATCTTGTCCACCACCAGAACGAAAATTACGATCAAATACAATGAGAACAAGAATGAGTAGTAACATGGAAACATTAAATTTATCGACGTCAGGAGGTTCAGACGGAGGGAAACATGATTCTAGCAGGGACTAATATTAACATTTAATGAATAAATTCAATCATTTATACCAGTTTAAATAAATAAAAAAAAGAACTAATGAAATGAGATGTGAGTAAAAATTTGACTAATAATAAATAAATTTGACTAATGAATAATTATGTAAGTGTGAATAATTTATGTTTTGTGGAGGGCATAAATGTTTAACGCAAATTATTATGTATACATACATATAAATAAATATAACTATATGACTAGAATATTTAAAAAATGATTTATAAAAAAATTGAAAAAAAAAAATGAAAGATAAGAAAAATTTGGTGATTTCTTAATTTAAAATAATAATAATAATGGATAATAGACAAATAAAAACGATTGAATAAAAAATGTAGTTAAAAATTCATATTTAAAGAAAAATAATAAAATTTAAAATATAAAAAAAAAACGATAATGAAAATCATTAAATAGTAATACGCGCTTATATATAATTTATTACCTATAATTAGATTTTAAATGAAATATAAAAAAAAATTTCAAAATTCTTCATAAAAAAATAATAAAAAAAAACTAATAAAAGAATATTTAGGAAAAAATTTATTTCCAAAAATACCAAAAAGAAATATACTTTGTATATTTTTTCTTGAGTGTTTAATGTAATATGTATTATAATAAAATTTCTTCAATATTATGTAATTCACAATTAAAAAAAATTTTTTTTCGTGTTAAGGACAACGTTTAGTTTTTAGTGAATGGTTTTAAATATATCTTGTTTAAATTTTTGCTTTTCTTATTATGTTTTTGACTTTATTTTCTTTTTTTTTTTGATTTTATGTAAATAAATTATGAGATATAAAGGTTTAGAAAAACGTTTTTAAATAAAATATTAGAAATATATTTTTAATTAAATTTTATGTCATTTTATTTTAATTCTTTCGTTAGTTTATTATCATTCTTTTCGTTTTTTTTTCGTTTCTGCTTAACAAATGATAAGTTTTATATTTTATACATATATACATATATAAAAATAATATGCTAAACATATAAATATATGTATCTTTTTTTATTTTTTATTTTTTCTTCCTTTGCAAAACAAATTGTAATACACAATAAAATTTATTTATTTATCATTATATGGTACATACATATATATGTACATGTAAGCGTGGTCGTGACTATATAATATACATACATATATACATATAAATAATTATATACATAAATATTATGTTAATGTAATATTATTAAGAATAAAAATATTTACTAATTAAGTAAAAAAAAATACATAAAAATCGTAAAGTAAAAAAATAAATTACATTAAAGTTAAGAAAAATACAAAACAAAAAAAAATATGTAAGAATTTAGAAAAATGAAGGTACGTATGAAAAAAAAGTTCTATAATTTAATGCTGTAACAAAAAAAAAAAAAAAAAATTTAAACAAATAATGAAAGAAAGTTTAAAACAAGAAGCAATTAAATAATAACATTAATAATTTCATAAAACGAAAGAGTGAAAATAAATTAAATTCATCATTATAATATTATAATAATAATTATAAAAATTTGGCTCGGTATGTGGATGAATACAAATTGCATAGAAAAGAAATTTTACATGTATAATGTACATTCTTATAATAGGCAATGAAATACAATTATTATTATTAAGAATAAACTGCTATGTATTAATAATTATGAAATTTTCACTTTTAAATATTATTTACTTTATGTTTTCTTTTTTATATAATTTTTCTAAAATTTTCATTAAATATACCATTACATAACATACATTCATATATACATACGTACATAATACTGAAAAAAAAATTCATTATCTACCAAATCACATATTAAAATCGTTTTAGATTAGATAATTATTTAAATTCTACATTTTGATTAAATAATTTATATCAAACCTTAGAAATTAATACATACAAGATACAAGTAAACTTGATTTAAAAAAAAAAATGAGATACATATTTATAAAGGGAATATGAACGAATGACTTTGGGGATAATATACATATGTACATTATTTTAAAATTTAAGAAATTAGTAAGTATCAATATCTAAGATCATGTCAGTAATTTAGAAATGTATTAATACATACTTCAGTTTTTTAATGATTTGATTTAAAGGCAGTGAGTTTTTGACTATTTTTCTTTTATTAAATTTTTCCTTTATCCTCTCAGAATAAAAAAAAATTATTTTTTATAATTGACATTTTACATAAATAACATGAAAAAGTAAAGAATAAATACAATTTCTGTCGTATTAAAAGATTTTCAAATGTGGATATAATCATTAAATTTGCAATTTTCATCATTTATTTAACACACAGATTAAAATTAGGATGAACTAAAAGTTATAATTAAAAAAAATGCTGCCCTTGATCCTCAAAGGCCAAAAATTCTTGAATCAATGGAATTTAAAAATTAAATCGAAAGAATAAAATAAATAACTAATTCTTCGACGATTTTTTTTAAACATATTTAAATTATTTAGGTGAGATAATGTTTTTTGATTTGAACAGAAAAATTTAAAAAATAATAAGCTTTTGTATTAATTAAAAATTTATTGGTATCTTATGGTATATACAGACAGACAGAGTAAAAGTGACATGTTCAATGAAAATACTTCTTGATGAAAATTTTTTAAAATAATTTTCATAATATATATATAATATATATATATATATATATAACATAACATAATAATATACATACATATAAATATGATATAATATAAAATTAGTAGAGTTGATTGTTTTATTTCAAAGGGAAATGGTTACATAAATTATCATGTATAAGGAGACAATCGTTTTTGTTGTGTTGCATTGCGTTGCGTGTAATAACTGCCGAATATTGCTGCATAAGATCCATTTAAGAAGGCAAATAAAATAATGGATTTCACAATAATTGTGTATGGAAAGGAGATTAAAAAAAATATGATAGATAATATAGGTATAAGTTTAATGATTATGTAAAGACTTTACTCTAATATACAGCTTATTATTTTTTAGATTTTTTGTGTAAAATTTCATAATTAAATAATAAAAGTGTCGAATTGATTAAATTATAATTGAAAATTAATTAAAAAGAACTTATAAATAAATAAAAAAAAATTAAATATTAACAATAAAAGCAAATTTAAAGTTAATATATTACCATCATTATTACAATCATTTTTTTTCCTTATTAACTTAGATCATCAACAGATATAATGTAGTTGGTAATTTAATCTTGCATATCTGTATATGTAATTAGAATTTAGGGAAAAAAAAAAAACATTTGGAATTAAAGAAAAAAATGTTTTTAATCAAAATATATCATGAGTTGCCAAGTTTTTTAAAATTATTTAGTAATTTTCTTAAATTTTTTAGATAAAATTTTAATATTTGAGTATCTTATTTTCAATTTGAACTATAATTTTTGGACATAACGTTCAAAATGTAATCCACAACACGTTTATCACTCAATATTGTCATATGATCCAATCCGGGCAATTCAAGACTTGTTATATTCGGTAACTGAAGCTGTTTCCAATGTTCACAAGCTTTTAATGAGCGTATATTTACTGTTCCATCACCATCTCCAGTAATTAATTTAGGACTATCTTCTGATATTACGTCTTTATTATAAATCAATCTGTAATATAATATTTTTTTAAAATTATTCTGTAGATGATATACATATAAATGCATATAAACGAAATCCTACAAAAAAATTAAATTTGAATATTTCGAAAATTTCTAAACCATCTACCTTTCAACAGTTTGTATTTGACTACCGTACAAGCAATAAAGTTCAACATCGGGCGGCTTAAAATCTAGAGAGTATTTCAGTGTGTCTTTTCGCATTTCCCATCCTGTATAATAATTCAAGTCCCTAGATACAATAAAATAAAAAATATTAGTTTAACCATCATATATACAATTAAATTTAATTACTTGAAAAATTCTTCCATCTGTGACATTGTGTAGACTCGTGACGGTGTCTGAACTAACACTTCATCAGTTTTCCAGAAAAATGGAGAAGGAAGTAACCACGCTAATGATGGTGAAGTTATTTGTTCCGGCCTTAATGTTTTTCCACTTAAAGCTAGTGAACCTAAATCATCTCCCATTGCAAACACTTTTACTGCTTTAACGCTTCCAGCCCATGCACCTGCTAGACTAATAATCCTTGCTATGTATTTACGTTTCCAGGTTGTTGTTTGTTGCTGCATTAGTAATAGACTCATTGGACTTCCCATGCTATGGGTTATTAAGGTAATAGGAGTATTATCGTTTTGTCGGTACGTATCCTCAATTAATTTTTTCATGTCAATAAACCAATCTTTATTTTCATCTAAAAAAATCATATATATATAAGAAAATTAAAGATAATAAATTTATTGAAGATATAATGGGTATACGCATTTATTTATATTTTATTAAGTTAATAAGCATACTTGGTGCTTTTCGGAAATCATAAGGTGCCCCACGTAAAGATATTTTTCTTTCATATCCCAAATTAACTAAAGCGTTCCCAATATCTTTGAAATATACTCCAGTAGATGCTTTACTAGGATCAATCCATTCAACCACTTCTGGATCACCCCAACCTGGAACTCTTATTTGTACGCCAGGTGAATTCGATGTTGTTCTTGTAACATTATCATAATATAATTTAATGTTATCTATCCAACAATCAATAACAAATGGCACAAGTAATTCCATATTTAACCATATATTGAACCAAGTGTCAGTATGTTTTTGACATATATAATGTACAACATTTGGCTTATCAAGTTTTGCTTCAATTTGACTACCTCCATCACCAGGAACTAGGAAATACGTAAAAATGTTCATTTCAACTCGCACAAATTATTTAAATAAAAATTAGTTTCTAGTCTAATAGTTAATTATTGTTATTTTCTTACCAAATATAACTGGAGAAAGACGAGGCTTCGCTTTTTCAAAAACGACTCGACATTCTAATGGCATACAAAATAAAAGACATAAAATTAAACAAATTTTAAACATTTTTTCATTCCGTAAATTAAAATCACTCATCCATTGACATTCATATCACCACAATAATAAAACTGATACAGTAAAGCAATTTTTAATGTCATTTATGTAAAAAATGATGATCAAGCAAAATAGAATCTGTATGGAAATAGACAAGTGAACAATTATATTATTATAATACAATACAATTATTTAAAAAAAAAATAATCAACTTTTTCAATCAAATTGAAGTAAACAATTGCAATTGCAAATTATATATTATATCTTATCCTGCTGACCTGATATGTTGTTGATTGTTGTTGAGTTGAATGAAATACACAATTTTATACTATTGACACACTGCAGAGATAAATTATGGTTATCTCAGTTTTCTGGTTTATCTTTTCGATAACCGGCTTTCAGAACTCGATTAAGTTAACAGAGTTTCTAGAACTCAGTTATCTTGTTAACCAAGTTCGAACTCAGTTATCTTTGACGTTTATGTTATTTTTTTTTTTATATTGTATTAAAACAAACTGTCAAACCAAATTTCAGCTAACATTATCTAACACTATTGACACACTGCAGAGATAAACCATGGTTATCTCAAATGGTTTACGGATAACCTGGTATGGGTGACACATTTAAATTGAGGTGAACTAGCTTATATATTCATACGACACCTGTCAAGACGAATTCAAGCACTAATTCTTTTTCATCTAGTCAGCATGTTAGCTGAAATTTGGTTTGACAGATTGTTTAAATATAATATAAAAAACAAAAAATAATAACAAACGTCAAAGATAACTGAGTTCTAATTTGGTTAACAAGATAACTGAATTCTAGAAACTCGGTTAACTTAACCGAGTTCTGGAAGTCGGTTATCGTAAAGATAAACCAGAAAACTGAGATAACCATGGTTTATCTCTGCAGTGTGTCAATAGTATAACCGTTTGAGATAACCATGGTTTATCTCTGAAGTGTGTCAATAGTATTACCATAGAATAATATATATTTCATATAACAAAGAAAGGCAGGCTTGAAGAAAACTGCTGATTTTACTCGTTGACCTCGACTTATTTCTATTGTTTAAATTACAATACATTCAAACTTTTTTCACTATTCCATAAATTTTAAAAAAAAATAGATAGACATAAGAGTAATGAAGGATGGAGAAAGAAAAAAAATGAAATCATTTTTTTAGTTGTCATCGGCCATGTTTACAGCCATGTTTATTTTTAATTTTGTTTTTATTGTTTCGTTATGCAGTGTTACCAGTGTTGTTTTAAAATTATTAAAGATGACATTTTTTTGAATTTTCAATAAAAAAGTTGTTTCTTTTTGTGTTATTAATTCTTATTTATTCATATAACTATCTGTACATGAATTTTTATTACATTAATTATTTGTACTCCTGCATATATAACAATTGTATTCTTGTGTAAAAACTTAGCTAAAAAGTGTAATGTTCACAAAAATACCATTTGATATCAAGTCCTAAATAAAAAAAAAAGCAATTGTATTATACATCTTTGCTATGCACAAGTAATTTTTGTAACATTATCAGTATCATAAATTTAAATAACATGTAACATTATCAGTAACGGTAACTGTAAGTACTATATGCTAAATTAATGCTAGTTATATACATATCTCACTTTTGTTGAATTTGTTTTATAAAAATATATAATTTAAATTTATTCATTTATGTTATTTAAATTTATAAAGTTTATTTATATAGGTATATAAATTATTCATTTATATATACTTATATTTTTAATATAAGTATTCTAATTATTTTTCATATTACTTACACATACAAATCTTAAGGAAATCTAAAAAATCTTTTCCTATGATCATTGTTAACATCTACACTCACTTAAATTTTACAACTTCTTGCACAACACTTCATCTTTAAAAAATTTCAATATTATTAAATATTTCAATTTAAAAAAAATTTTAAAAATACTTTAATTTTAATAAAAAAATTTTCTATTCAAAAGTTGTATACAATTTTATACATTAGCGTATAATATAATTTTTTGTACTACGGTAACACCATACAACAATAAATATCAAACGATTAACATTTTTTTGTACATGTTCGTTTCGCTGGATTTATATTTTTGTACATTTTTGTGAGTGAAATTATTTAATGTTTTTATTATATTTAATTTTTTAATCATATAATTAAATAATTATAATATAATTTTTCAACTTTTTTTATAATTATTTCCTTTTTTTTAGTGTATTAATTAAAACATTTTAATGATTGAATAGTACAAATAGTGTTGTTTTATTGTTTTAGTATACATTTTTGTGGGTGAAATAATATGATGTTTTTATTATATTTAGTTTTTAAAAAAACATATAATTAAATAATAATAATGTTTTTCAATGTTTTTTTTGCTCATGTATTAATTTTCGAGACATGACAATATTTCTAAATATTTTTTAACAATTTTTAAAAAATATAATTTTCATGCAACCATTACAATACATTCTCATTTCAATGAAGTGTTAGTGTGTTAGTGAAAATTAGTAAAATTGAGTAAAAATGCATTGTACAGATAGGTGATACAAATACATATTCAAAAGTTGACTTCAGCCATATAAAATTGCTATTTGTTTTTTTTTAAAATGATATAGTGCGATACTGCTCTATCATGTTTTAATTTTCTATGAGAAATTCTTTTGCCTGTTTCCTCTTTAGAGAAAAATTTTTTTTTTATTTTATTTGTTTTATTTTTCTATCTGCAGCTCTTTTCTTTTGATCTCCATTGCGAGCTTCTTTACTATATACCTTTATACAATGGTATTACCCTGATTTGTTGTTGATTGTTGTTGAATTGAATGAAATACACAATTTTACTTTTTACATATGTGCATACACTACACACACAAAGTAAATAAAATGAAGAGAGTTCCCAATCCCAAGTAAAAACTCCAACTCGTGAAGACGTCACGTGAATCATGTGAACTACTTTTATTTACTTTATGCATACATGCATACATCATTGAAGTGGCATCTGGAATTGTGACTTAATCGGGTCGTTAAATGGTAAACAAATGTACGTTGTTGTTGTGTTGTTTATATTCTGACGACCTGTGTGACGTCAGACGTCTTTACATTGCCTTTGCATACATATTGTATTTAGTGTTGCTACTCAATATTTTTAAAACGGTCCGCTGAATTCAATAAAAAAGCTCAAATGGAGGAAAAAATGAACATTTTATTTGCTTTCAGTTTTGTTTTAATTTAAAGCAAAGAAAAGTGGCATATTATTATTTATATCATATTTATATCATAATGTGAAATAACGATATTAAATATTCATAATTTTACTTAAATTGAAAAGATAAATAACATGCACAATGAACCAATGGATACAAGCTACATGCACATATGCACATGCATTCATATTTTTTTACGGAACCAGATTAAACTAGCAAATTTTTAATTTTAAGTCATGCTACAAAGACTATATGATGATAAGATAACTTACTATGAAACTATACACTACAAGATAACTAACGTATGAAACTGTGATGTCATCACGTGTTACAACTCAATACAATTCCAAAGCACGTAATGACGTAATCAACATGAAGTTACATGAAATTAATACATGTGATGACGTAATTTTTAGAAAATGGCGATTCAAGAAGAAGAAGAAGTCGATATACATTATATAGTCTGTAATCTGTATCATAGTTTTAAGTATTTGAATTTATAGCAGATAAGATACTTTAAATCTCGTATTCTGGTGGAGATAAATTTCGGAATCTTTAAATTTAAATCTGAAATTAAGTAATTACACAGAGTAAAAAAAGTATTCGGCCACCTACAAATTTTAGAAATAATCTAAAAGCAGTTTTTATTTATTTTTTGTTCTAGCTATGTAATGAATTTAAGTAAAATATATTTTTATATATAGGACTAAATAAAAAAACCAAAATAAATTGTAAAATTGATTTATTCGTATTCTATTGAATGTTTCTTTTAGATTATTTCTAAAATTTGTCGGTGGGCGAATACCTTTTTTACTGTGTGTTTAAACGTAGTTTTTAATTTGACAGTTGTTTGTTTACGTATTTCCTTAGCAGGTTTTTACTTTAACTTTAGGACCACAATACAAATTCCTTCAGTTAACAGATTTTTCGAGCTGTCAACATTTTATATGAATCTTAGCAGATTTTCAGGTTAGCAGAAAGTGACGAGAATAGCACCAATTACTATAATTATTATAATATGTACATTAACACAGCATTTTTCATACTTTACCGATCAATATGTTTAAAATTCCATCTAATATACGTAATAAAAGCTTTAAATGACGACAAAGCTTTTGTGAGAGGAGAGAGCGTGAGAGCATCCCAACCCAACCACGATGTAAAGAATAACAGCCATCGCACAATTCCAGCGACAACTACAGCATATACAGTAATGAAATGGCACTTTTTACGCTGAACTTTACGCTGTCGCTATCGCCCAAATAGATTCTATTCTATTTTTCAGCGACAACGTGCCATCCCGACCTGGATTTTGCAGTAGTAGTAATCTATTCGCAAGAAGAAATGTAAAATTCATATATATTTTACGCTGCAGTTGCGCCCGAATTGTGCGAACTTTCGGCAATTAGTGTTTTTTATATTTTTTAATTACATTATTAAATGGAACATTCTCAATGAAACGTTAAGTGAAATTGGAATTTATCTGTCTTTCGTTCCTTATTTTCTTACACGACATTAGATATCTGCGTCACTTTCTAATTGAAATTGAAATTGCTAAAGTAAAGTGAAATTAGGTTCTATTTCTACTTTCAATTTCACTTAAAAAAAGCTATAAATTTATTTACAAAAATGTTGTTAGAAAATTGACCAACAGATGGAAACTTTCAAAAAATGCAAGAATTTCCCTAAAATTCCTGTAAATTCTTACTTAATTAAAGAAATTCAGTTGAGAATTTGAAAATTTGAATGTCAAATGTAAATTTAAACAAAATTTTAACGTCAAATTTACGAATTTCAAAATTAACTTAGCTTTGTATTTTGAATAGTATGTTTTTTTCATAAAATTTCACTTTCACTTAGCGTTGCGGCGTTGTATTGAGAATGTTCCATAAATGTTTCATATTAAATTGTGAAAATTATGAAGGAAAAATACTATTTTTCGGTAAATGACCTCTCAAGCAGGGATGTGACTTCTTGTACATCTTTTCGTAATAAAAACTATTAAAAATAGTAGTATAGAAGGAAATTTTTCAACGCTATGTTATTATATTAAAAAGACAGAAATAATGTAATGAAAAAACGTTTATAATTCATATTTGTTAATTCTCATTTACAAAACAATTATCATTTATATGCATATGTGAAAACAAAGCCCTTAATAAAAATAACGAAAAAGAATTCTATTGTTGCATAAAAAATTAAAGATAAACAATAAAACATTAAAATCAATTTTACTTGGTTTCTTTTTAATTTATTTTCGTATGTTTTACGTCTGAAAAATTAAATGAAAAGAAAAATTTGACTAATTCTTCAGGAGGTATATATAACTCACACACAATCTTCTTTATTTTTTAGTAGTTCTTTAGCTAATAATATGTTTGAAACAGTCTGTATTTCTAATTTATTTCTTACTTTGTTTTTTAAATAAGCAAATTCAGAAAATGAACGTTCTGCGAAGTCCTTACTAGAAACAAGAAAAAGATAGTATATATAATCAAAAAGTAGTATGAGTAGTAGTAGTACGTACAGACCTCAAATTGTAGTAAAAATACTACTATAATAGTATAGTCACATCATGGTCACATGTCACATCACTGGTTTCAAGTTTTCAAAAAAAAAAGCTTTTCTCTCGGAATGGCTCACCTTCTTATTCTGTACATCATGCTTTGTATTGTACCAAGGCAATTGGAATTAGAACACTTTAAGGTGGTAAGCAAGGTAATAAAGAATTAATGAGAAATGAAACGTGACGTGATAAAAACTCATATAAAGATTTGTAATGCATTTTTATGTAAGCAAGTTTAAAAGAAAAATTATGAATTGTTTTGAAAAATCCTGATTTTTATTTTATTGCTTTCATTATTTTATTATTGTATATTCCAATATTTCCAATTGCCTTGTCTTTATACCACGTTTTGTATTTTAGTGAATAGTGTTGTGTTATTATGTTATGTATTTTATACACGTTTAAGACACAGTAACAGTACAGTAATCAAATAGTTTTTTTTTGCTGGATAACTTATATTTTTAATATGAGCATTGAGCATTTAATATTCAATTTTGTAGAGTACATACAGAATTCATTTTGTATACCTACTCTGACTTTTTTAATTTTTATTTTTATAAATCAAATGAAATCGTATGAAATTATATTCCAATCTGTAATTGCATACATAAATGTATACCTACACATTCACATTGAGGTCGAATATGTATGTATTGGGAAAGAGACAAAAGTGTCCAAAAATAATAATATTATTAAAAAGCTTTTTTAAACAATTGAACACCTTTCGTAAAACCAGTAAAATTTCTAGAGTTTTTATATTTCAATATGTATGACTGTATGTGTATAATGTACGTACATATTATTTATATGTTCTATTATATATATGTATATCTGTGCAAAAGAAAATATATTTTATTCGTATTATTAATATTATGTAAATTTTGAAAACATATGGTGATTAGAATGATGACAATGACGACGAAAATTTGACATCTTTTTTTGATAGTATTTAATATAAAAAAGAAATTTAATTTCAATTTTTAGTGTGTGCGATTTGAATGAATTAAATGAATGAATGATTGTATAAATAAATGACTGACTGACAGTTGCCTTTAGGGCGGGCATTGCACTTAACGATATAATATAAAGTCACACCTTTTTATAGGAACCTACAAAACATTTTTAAAAATAAACAAAGCAGAGAAAAACGAAACAGATACAAAAAATAAAAATAAAAAAAACATTTCATATTATTATGTACCTATATTGTTTTATTGAATATTACCACATATTACGTAGATACAACATCAAAAAACGTTAAAAATTTCATTTTTATATAGAAACTGAAAAATGTTACTGTTCTAGAAACTTTTAAAAAAAAATGAATAAAAAAATTTTGACTCAACACAATCATGTCAGCTGTACAAAAAATATTTGATTTTTGTTTTTATAATTGATACGAATATTTATAATTTTGAAAATATTTAAATTTATAATGTTAAAATGATTTAACTTTTGATGAAGCGGAATTTCAAGAGAATTTTTACTTGTATTCATATTCATGAATGAAAAAATGTTATTTGCACTAGAGCAACGAATATAATGAAATAATTTCCATATTTAGAAAAAAAACAAGCTTTTCTTTAGTTTCTAGTGATTTTATTTTTTTTTAAACAATAATGTAATATCATACACATTATATTACACATTTACAAGAGAACAAATAGGTATAAAAAAAAGAATGAATTCAGCATACTTTATACATACATACATACGTATATATATTATTCCGGTGATAAAGAAAAAAATATTTTACTATATAATAATAAATGTAATGTATACGTATAGGAATATATAGGTACCTATAGTAATTTTTTTTTATTTTATTTTATTTTAGAAGAAAAAAAGTTAAAATATCAGTTACTTAAATAAAACGATTTTTATTTTTTTTATTTAATTTTTTTTAATGTTTAAAAAATCGTGTAAAATAGTGATTTTGCACAAATCAATTTGAATTAAAAATCCATACTATAGTTTACATAAATATACATATACACTTAAACATAAATACGCGAAGTACCTATGTAGAAATGAAATAAATGCATATGCATAAAGGAGGATTTGATAAATTTTCATTATTTTACTTACTTTTCCAGATATGTATGAAGTTATATGAAATATGAGTTTGTTATTGTACAGGAGAAGGTTAATTATTGTAATATATTAATTTTTTGAACAAATTATGATTGAAATTTTTATCGAATTTCTATATACATTTGCTTTGTGGTACAATAATAAAAAAGTTAAAGTCTATTCGAGTAAAAAATAATTAATTAGCAATTAAAATAAAAAAGGGTCAGTTTAAAAAATGACTGCTTATACAGAATGTGGTCATTTTTTGAAAGAAATTTTTAAGATTAGAATTGATCTCAGTATTATACCATAGATTTAAAGATATTATTCTATGATTATACTTTCTATTTTGAAACTCATGAACTTACATTATCACAGGGCAATACCTAGCACAACTATAATTTATATAAAATACTTTTCCTACATAACTACCATAGTATGTGCCATAGTTTTTTATCATTCACTCTGAAATACGTATTTACTTTTTGTATAAGCCACAAGCGAATAAAATAAAATACAAATAAATTTCAACTAATCGAACTTATACATATAGTCACAAGTTTTTGACAGCTATGATAAATGATGTATTATGCTAATGACGAATTAAATTTCAACGATTCAAAGGGAATAAACCACATCAATTTTTTGTCGTCATATATAAATTTGGAAATTTAAATGCGTTCTAATCATTGTAAAAAATTCTATAACGTAAAAGATTGACTTCATGAAATATTTTGTATTGTGTTTGACTATTTTCGTCTTCAAAAAAAGATTTTTCTTTTATTGATCTTTATACTTTAAATATTGAATATAATATAATCCTTAAATTTAGAAATACCCTAAAAATTTTAATATACAGTATATAAATAAAATATATGCATTGTTTCTGGAAACTAATGTACTATGTATGTAATACGTGGTAATACTAAGAATGTGAAATCAAAATACAAAAAAAAATTAGGAGTAGTACTATATGCAAAAAAATAAAAATTGAAAAATCCCTGTATATATTATTTTACTCTGACGTACTCACAACTATATAAAAGTAAATACACAATACTCACACTATAAAATTGATATATTGTATATTATGTACAGTAGGTCTTCCTCATTCTTTCTATTGAAAAAAAAAAAAAAAATAAACAACTGGAAAAAGCAATCCATCAATTCTATCCTTTTTCTTTTTTTTCTATATTTTAAAAATTGTAATAACATAATTGATTTTAAGTTTCTTTTTCTTTAATTACTAACACACACATAATACAAGACAACAGGGAAGATAACAGTTTTTTTTTCTTTCAAATTATTTAAAATATATAAATGATAATGCATTATTAAATAAGCGAACACAATAATGAAAAACATTTACGTAGTTATGTTGTACTGAAAGATTGTAAAAAATGAACCCCTTTAGCTGCAAAATTAATTAAAATCAAATAAGTATGATGTGCCTTTAAAGCATCTGCATTGAAGTGAAACAGAACTGAAAACCGAATATGTATATTATATAGTATATATGTACCTATATGTAATAAAAATGATAACGAAATAAAAAAAAAGAACGGGTATTAAATAAAAAGCAAACTGAAATTAATAATAGGATATAACAGATAGCTATAACTTTATGTGTATGTACAATTGTATGTATACACGATTGCGTATTCGTTCCTTTTCTTTCCTTTTATATTATATCGTTCTTAAAATAAATGTTTCTTATGTGTGTTTTTTACGTCTGAAAATAAAATTTTTGGATCTAATATTAGTACAATATATACACAATACACATCAAATCTTATAAAAAGAATCTGAAGAAAATGTACACAATACGAGTAGTATTAACAGCAACTGAAGAGAGAAAATTAGAAAAGATTGTATGTTAAAAAAAGGAAAAATAATATTAAATAAAGCTTTTTAGAAAAGTATCATGAAAATTAAAAAATAATTTTTTCTTTGGGAGTGCTTTTCTTCTTTTCTTCGAAGAAAAAATAAAACAAAAACAGTAGAACAATTATTAATAAAGAATATTTTTTAATTAATTTTCATCAGAGAAATAATTTAATATGATTGTGTATTTAAAAATAATTTTTTTTCCCATATTTTCTGTTAGAACAATATTTGTAAGTATAAGAAAAAAAAAAACTGTCGATTAAATAATCAACAACAAAAAATAAAAAATGTTTTTATATGTATTTTTTGAATACAATTTTCTTTTTAAAATTCTTCTAATTTTATAATGTTATTCTTTTATTATTTTTTTTTGTTACAAACACAATTTAAGTTTGGAAAAATGTTCTGTATTCCATTCTCCCAACTTACACTGCATATTAAGTTATTAAGTAATTTTTATATTCTGTTAAAAAAAAAAATCGTAAGCATAATACAATACTATTTTAATTCATTATTATTCTTAGTTATCTGTATATAACAACGTTTAGTATTCCAATAATTCACACGTAACAATTAAGAAAATTTTCTAAATTCTAAAGAATCCCAATTAAAAGTTTTATTCATAACTTTTCGAATAAAAATAATAAAAAAAAAATGAAATAAAATTCTATGAAAATGAAATACATACATAAAAAGAAAAAAAAAATTTAAATTATAATTTTTTCATTCAGAAAAATGCTTTTCAAAGTTAAGTCACCAAAATTTTTCGTTTCCTCTAATACCTATATTATTATATATGTATGACAGAACCTTTTTTAGTGCAGGATAATATAACAATAATAACAAAATAATAATATAGCAATCCATCGAACAAACTGACAGTATTTTTCGGTTTTTCTTTTAGCTTTATACATAATAAGTTTCATTATGCATATATACAGTCCTCCTGTATCCTGTAATTTAGCAGGATTGCAATATATGTACAACCATTATACACCACATTTTTATTATAAAACATTGTGTTATACATATTTATCATTATCATTTTACTCATTTTTCTTATAACTTCTTATACAAAATTTTCTAAAAAAGGACATACATAATTGCTTATTCTTTTTTAGCTTTATCACCCTTTTTGGGTTTTTTTTCAGATACGATAGTGGTTGGTTTGCTACCAGCTACAGGGTTTATAAATTTAAAATTGATGCTGGTGTTATTAGTTTTAAGTGTAAGATATACATAAATGTAGATAGAAGATTTATAGAAAATTTTTATTTTAATTTTCTTTTCTTTTTTTTCTTATTCTGCAGGTTTGTTTTCTTGTTTTTACATTATTGTTGGAAATTTCCGAATATTTTGGATAAAAAGAAGATAAAATTATTGAAAAACTAAAAAAAACGGTAGATTTTAATACTAAAGTTATTTTAAGTTTTGAATTATCATAAAATGGTTTTGTTTTTCAATTTCAGTTAATCTTAAAAAATTATATCACTGTTTTAGTTTATATTAAATTTAATAAATCATTCTTCATTATTTTTTTTTTTTAATTTTTTCAAATAAAAATAATCCATATATAAAATAATATTAAACGAAATTTGACTGGATTTTCTATTTGTGTTTAACATCACATAACAACGATATATACTAAATTTCCTTGTACATTTCTCATCATTTTAAACATTAAAAAAAGCTGTGCTCTTATGTATTTTATTTTTATTTTTTCTTTCATTTTCTTCTTCTTCTTACAATTTTCTTTTTATATATTTTTGTACACACTTTCATTTGCAGAAAAAATAAATTATGATAAATTGCTAAAAAATGATAGCCTATGATCTAATAAAATAAAGTTCCTGCTGTTTTGTACATGTGTATTGAATAAAATATAACAAAATATAAAAAATAAAGAAATTCGTTTTTTTAGTTAAAAAAAATGACGAATATATATTTTGACACATATTTTTAAACATATGAGTTTGTATGCAAGAGAATACAGAAACACATTCATTACATAATACATATATGCATTTATTTCTTATGCATATGTGTGTATGTGCATGAAAGATATAAAAGCCGATCATATTTCGTTTTCATGAATTCTTCCTTTATTTTTGATGAATATATATGATGATAGGTAAGTGAAAGATGATGTAAATTTAGTTGATTTTGTTTTGATACAAAAAAAGTTTTATAAACACGTTTTCAATGCCTCAAAAATTTGTTAAAAATGTGTATATCTGTATTTAAGATTGGATTTATAAAATAGAAAAATGCCCATAAAACAGAAAACGTATAAAGAATTAATAAGGAAAGTGAAAAATGCTATACAATTCAGGAAAAGCTATCGAACATTCTGTTCTATCTCTTCTCTGTTTCTATATAGTTTTTTACATTTTATGAAAATATTGTTTTGACATTCGTTTTCTGCTAATATATTAGTACCAGATTTAAGCAATGACATTTTTTTTGTAAGTTTGTTTGACAAATGATGTTTTCTTCACGTTAGTCAGTAATATTGTCACGATATTCGTTCTGAAGTGTAGCAAAAAAAAAATGTTTTTTCTTTATTTTTCAAATGCTGTCACTTTTTGCTGATTATTCGCTTAGTTTTTGATGGATATGTGCACTTTTTTGCGAACCACAAAACAGAGGGTTGAAAAGCTAATTATCTCGGAGTGACTTAGATTTTATGGATGAAAATAAACGTATGCTAGTACAGATAAAGGTTGGATGGGTATAATATAAAACTGTTACTAGAACATTGACGAAGGGCACACATACATATATTACAGCACTGTCGACAAAATGACCTTAAAATTTTGTTTTACAATTGAGATTGCAGAAAAAAGGGGAACTTTTACAAGTGAATTAAAAGAATTAAATCTACAGTATCATTAACGGTATGTGACTTTTGTTCAAAAATGAATTTGTTCTTGAGAATTTTGATACCTCTTGCACCATTGCAAAAAAAATTGAAAGAAGTATTTTGCGGAACGAATGTAACACTTCATACATGTATCATTAATCATTAATATATGATTGAAAAAAATTCCAACTTATTCACTGCAACCTATATATCTATCTCCGCATGTATTACGTAAAAATTGAAAGCTATACTATTAAGTTAAACACTTGATTCTGATTATAGAGATAGTAGAGCATAACATTTCTATACTTCATTATATATTTCTAGATTTTTATCATTTATAGAAAATATGTGATGCATGTACTCGTATTATGTATATCATAATTGAAATGAAAATCATTTTTCTTTAAATATCGAAATACCAATTTCTATTGTCCACAAATTTGTATAGATTTTTATCAAAAATACATGTGTATCTTTTTTTCCAAACATTGCTTTGCACGAGTCGCTTAATAGAATTAATATATGTATACTTCAAGTTATTCCAATGATTTCCTCTTTGATAATTAGTTTTTTTATATATTTATGTGCAACAAGAACTAGATAGAAAAATTACAAAGTTTATTTCAATTTTCCAGAGATTTTCTGTAGAATATAAAAATTCTAAGTTTATTCAAATTTTATGAGAATGTGTGTGCATTTTTTTCGATTCGCAGTTTTTATTAAGATTCAATATGTTCATTATAAATGGAGATAGTAAATTTTCTTCCAAATTTTATCAGAAAAAACTTTTCTTACAGTTGTTATCAAACAATAAGTTAAACCAATATGCCCATTTATTAATGTACACGACTAAATATAAAAAATGTACACGTGTTTTAAATTCGATATATATGTATATTTAGAATCGAATACATATATATATACTATACAAAGACGACTGTAAAGAATGAATTTATTAATGGTATTGATATTGATAGTCGATGATAATAATTTATATTTCTTTTCATCTCAATAAATTTTCAATTTATTTCCTCATTTATAATTTTCACCCATTCATTTAGTCATTTATTTTTGTTTCGCTGATAAAATGTACGGTAATCATATGCATTCATATTTAAAATTAGGATTTTATTCCCCTTTATTCTGATAACAATTTTCTTCGATGAAAAATCCAACCAAAAAATATTGTGAAATTCTATAATATCATAAAAATCATAAACTTTGTAAAATATAAAATTTAAGAAAAAAAAAAAATAGAAAACCAAATTTATTTGTATGATAAATCAACAATAGAATAATATTGAAATATCAAACGTATTTTTCCTTTTACTTTCTTTTTAAATTACTGTTATAAAATCCACTCATATATTACATTAAAATCTCATTTTAAAACGTATATGTATATTTAGATAAAAATGTTGTGGCTATATCACAAAAATAAATTGCCCAAAAATCGAATATTTTTATGTGCATGCGATTTATGCATATATATAGGTACATGTTAAATATATGCGATTATGTATTTAATACATAGGAAAAACTATACATATGTATAATAACATTCAGATAAATATACATATGTATGTATTTGATATTCATGTATATACATATGTTATTAAAAATGTGGTTTTTCTTTAAAATAAAAAATGAAAAGAAGATAACATGTCATATAAACATTGTATGATGTACACAAATATGTATATAATAAACACCCTCTCTGTAAAATATGATTTTTATATCCTTTTAAAAATACACATGTGAGTATTTCAATGGAAGCAAATTCTTTTTTTTTCTTACCATCAATACTGCTATTATAGTAATGTCACCGATTCCTTTTTTTTGTGTCTTAAAAGCGTTATTATCCGATTTTTTCAATATGAACTGCATTGTATTCTAATCATTGTGAATATTGAACCATCGAAATGAAAGGTATATTCAAACCGATGGATGGGTGGTTGGTTGCTTTAGCTCCTGATCTAGTAGAAGTAATTTGATTACTTTTAGGAAGAGTAGAAAAAATATTCTTTTTTTTCTTTTTAGGTTGAAATATGTGTATGTAGATGTATTTATATACAGCCGAAAGATAATTCAAGATAGGAGTGATTGGGTTAGTAAAATTTTTCCACTGAATTTTTGAAAAGCTTATACTTATATTGATGTAGATATATGTACATACATGTGTACAAACATTTTATTACGATAATAGTACAAATCAAACCTTAATAATATGTAAAATATACATATACACATATTTTTGTTGTTATGTTATGAAAAAAGGAGTAAAAATATGTATAAAGGTGTTGTACCCTTCCTTTTTTGTTGATGAACATGACTTTCGTGTTTTAAAATTTACAGAACACATAAATATATGCATACATGCACAATATATTTGTATAAACTACACGCACGTATCTGTTTATGGATCACAATTGAAAAATAAAAGGGTGGTGACTTAGCGATGATGGTATATGCTTTGCAAAATATTGAGTAAGATAACACTGATATAATAATGATGATAATATCAAATTCTTTATATCAACTCCGTATATACATACTTATATAGAATTTTTTTGTGTTATCATTTCATAAATCAATAAAAATTGTTTGCTTCTTTAATTCACGTATGTGTGTTTACATATATGTATGTACATGGACTCATTTTACAGGAGAATGTAAATGGATTTTTATTTATTTTGAAATTTACGTAATATCATATTTTTATGAAAAGAAAACAAAAATAAATGAGAATTTGTAACGGTCTATTTATCATTTTTAATGTGAAGAATTAATGAAATAAAAATATAAAACGGATATGATTTTTTTGAAATATGTACATATGTATATATTTTTTTTTATTAAGTTTTGAAATACGCATTCAGAAGTTCATCTATACTACTGAGATAAGAAAAATTTCAAATTATGTGAATTTTTGGTGTTGAAATTTCAATCTTTCAAATTCCCAATTATATATAAACACTAGCTGACCCGACAGAAGTTTTCCTGTCTTATCTATGAATATTCAATTTATTATTCATTTTTTTATCAAAAAAGCTTTTAAACTGCTATACTATGGCTGTTTTCGATAATTAAGTTTAATTAATTAATTACTGAAAAAAAAAACAATATATGTATATGTGTTTAGATCAAAAATACTCAAATACTATTTAACTTATTTTTGATCTAACTTAAAAATTTGGATCTAATTTTGTTGTTTTTCTCTGATATAAATTTTTGTTGTTATTTTTATTTTACCTTTTTTTCTATTTATCTTATTCCTTGTTGAATTCTTATGAAAATTTAGTTATAAAAGTTATGGACTACAAAATTTCAATATTTCGAAACATATACGTAGTTGTGATAACTAACAATACAAAGATGAAATTTTATTTGTAATAAATGAAGATGGATGTTGTTATGTGGTCCTTTCCAGAATAATAAATGGTCAGTTATAATACAGAAACATGTCAATTTCAATTTTGTAATAACTATTATATACAAGACTGTTTAGAATAATGAAAATGTTTCATACAATATCTTTGACTACATACATGTGCGAGATTTTCATTTTGATTCACACACATCTCAAAATGTGTTCGTGTTTTAGTTATCGTTCTTTCTTGCAGGATAGAAGAAATTCTTTTTCAAATAAAAAAAAAAAATTGATTGTGTAAAATAATTTGTTTTCCAATCTTATGCGCAAGAAAAAATTAAAATAAAATATTATGCCAGACATGAAACTACTGACTGGATAGAAAAAAACAAAATTGATCGAAATCGTAATAAATATGATACACATGAAGAAAATCAAAACTTCGATATAGGGGAGTATACACAGTGTGAAAAAGAAGCTATATTTGTATATAAATCTGCTAGTAATCTCATAAAAATTTTTCTATTTATTTCTCAGATATGTGTCTATTATCGTGAAATTTTTGATTTCTTTCTTTCATTTTTCATTTTATGCACATCAGATCGGATCAGATTTTCAAAATCCCAACATTTTTATTTTTCCATTTTCCCAATAAAATAAGAATACGTTCAAAATAAAGAATGAAGTTGAATCTGAAATTGATAGATTTAACAACGCTATCAGTGCTATCATAACGGTGTTAGTAGTAAAATAATGAGAAAAAAAAAGATACTATAGTCAAACGTACATATAACCTCAACAGTTGTAGTATATGTATAATATATGTATGTACAAGTAGTAATAGGTGGGTGGATACGTTTTGTATTATTTTCATATGACTCATGGGAATTATTTTGGTAAAATGTTTTTTATTAATAAATAAAAAGCTGAAGTTATTAAATATTGAATGTTGTGGATAGATATGTAGATAGATTTTCAATGTGTAAATAGGGAATACGTTTAAATACTAAATGCAACTAAAAATGTTATTGATAGCTTTTTTTACAATTCAATCTAGATCGAAAAAATTATTGCAGTTCAGGAATTAAATATATGTGAGCTTATCACGCTAAATTTTTTTTTATATACTGATTTTTAATGTTTATTTTTGATATAGTTATAAATTTTTATGTAAAAAAAAAAGAGATTTTCTTTTAAAGATATGAGCGTATATATACATATTTCATCCGTAAACGATATAGGTCGCAATCATTTTTCTAATAACATCCCATGGGATAATTTTTTTGAATAAAATTTATAAAAAAATATATCTAAAACAAAACGGAAAATAAAAATTTATTTACATGATTCGTGCATAAATGTACACATATGAATTAAATGCATTATGCATTTTCAAATATTTAAACTTTTATTTCCCCTATAGAGGTCAAACAAAAATCATATGATTGCATATAGTCAATTTTAATGATGGTGTGTGTGTACTATCCTTTCAAAATAATTTTGTTATATGAATAAATGGATCGAAAACCATTAAAAAAATAAGCATGAAAAACATTTTTATATTTGATTTCACGTTTATTTTTGATAAAAGCTTCACGTTGATTGCTTTTCAGAAAATTAATAAAATTTGGTGTAAAATGACTGTAAAATTTATGAATTTCATCTGTGAGAAGAGTTTCAACATGAAATTGAATTACATTTATGTGAGTGTAGTTTACGCCAGCTTGGTTATTATGATGTGTCACAATCACAGTCACAAGTATGAAGTATGGTATGTAAATAAACATAAACACAGTAATGAAATTTAATTTTAATTTGATGACTATTATTTTCGAAAGGGAAATGCATCTGGTATCTACACACATATAGTTTTGCATGATTATATGAAATTTATTTATTAGAAAATTGAAATTTATTTACTTTATTAGGTACTTAGCTTAGATAAATTGAAGTTTGTACATACATATATGTGATCGTGTACTATAATAAAATTCTTTTATTATAAATATATCAATGTTTATGAATATTCACATATACATATATATATACATATGTGTACTTTTTATGTCAATTTCAATCATATTTATAAAATTATAAAATTGACAACAAAAAATAAAGTATGAAGGAAAATTAAAAAAAAAAATTATATAGAATATAAAATGTGGTGCATAATTTAACTGAAAATATTTTTGTTTACGAAACATTCAAAATAGCAGAGTACTTATATTGCTTCATCGTTTAATTTTTGTGATTGCTATTTAGAATTAATTCATAACTCAGTAAAAACAAATCAAATGCAAAAATAAAAAATCAGAAATAAATGAAAATTTTTTTCTAAGAAAAATAAATGATATTTGTGAATGAGTATTTTAAAAATGAAAAAACAGAGCTCTCCCCTTCTCTACACACTCTAGAGCAGTAGAGATCATTGACTTAGTATGGTACCTGTAGTATACGCTATACTAGTACGAATAGTATTTCACACATAAAGTATACTCGTATTTTTAAGGTTGAGAAAAAGTTGATTTTCTTCTTTCGTAGAATGCGAATATTGTGCAAAACAAAACATGGAAAATTATCTAACAACATTTTATACTTGCTTCTCATGTTTACTCGAATTTTCATGGTTGAGAAAAAGTTGATTTTCTCTATTAGTAGAATACGAATATTTTACATAACAAAACACGGAAATGTTTCTGATTTCACAACATTTGTTTCATACTTACATACTAGTACAAATATATGGTGTGTCTGTATTAAAATTTAATTGTTTCAAACTAGAAACGAATTCTGTCATTATAATATTTTGTATATAATTGTGTTGGTGTATGTATAATCAAATAATATTCAATATTCTATGCGTTATATTGTAGTTACTTTATTTGTATGTACATATGTATAAATTGTCAATATAAATATAATGTAACTGGTAACTACATGGAGTATAAAACAGCAAAGAATATTAAATGTTTCAAGCTAAATTCCCAAAAGATGTTATTACAAACTAATTTTATTTACAATAAATTTGAAAATTTTCACTTTTTTATTTTCCTTTTTTTTTTTAATATCATTGTTGTCATTGTTTCCATAATTCAAATGTTTGGGATATATATTTTTTTGAATTTCAATTTATTTTTCATTAATACTTGAAGGATTATTATTAATATTTCAGTTATAGAGTAGGTGTTTAGATTTCATATTTTAAATTTCATAAAAATTTTAAAAGATAATTATACACATATATGTACCCATGTTTTCTTTATATTATTTACAAGTTTAATTAAATTTTTCTAAAGATGTATGTTATGTATATACTCAGATACACAATTCTAAGATTTGTGGGTGTTTGAATTTTCTCAAGTATAAAAGTATGCATAAAGTATTCCGTTTCGTATCGATTTATTTTGACTAATGGCTATTTAATAAATCTTCAATTATAAAAGAAAAGGGACAAAATATTTTAGTACGTGAGGGTACATTAATGAAACACATATTGCGTATATATCGGTAACTCACATACTCATGCAAGTGTATATATATATTTGAGATTATATTTTTTGAAAAGCACAAATATTCTTAAATTTTCTTTAAAATGCTATACATAAATAAATAATATTTGATTACCAAATTCTCTTAATCATGATACTGTATATGTTTTATATTCACACTAAAGATTGATAGGTGGTGACAAAAGAAATTGAAATGATATTAAAATATTTACTTGTGTTCTGTTCAACTTTTCTTCTAAATTGTGAATATAAAATGGAATGAAGAGTTTTAAAAATTTATATATCTCATGATCGTGTATACATATGCAAACTCTAAGCTATCGTCAGCATCTATCTTATTCTTATAACTTATGGAAATATGTAAATTTTTGTATATGTAAATTGTAAATACAAAAAAAAGGTTACAGTATTTTGTATATTAAATGTTGTATTATATTATTATTTAATTATATTATTGTTGAAGGAAATATGCATGATATGCAAGAGCAAGACAAGAGTCTGTCGCTATCTACATCGATTCTAATGCTATTATTTCTTATAGAGATTTTATAATAATTTCTTGAAAATTATTTGTAGTAAAATTATAATGTTTAGTTTTAGTGATGTATAAACTTTTTTAGACATGCATAGAATAGAAATAATTTTATAATATGTATATATATATACATAGAAATATTGACATGTATGATAGTTGTTTAGTTTAAGGTTGAAGCGAAAATTTATATAATGAACGTTACTCAAAATCTTAACAGTACATCATATATCCTTTAATATCTATACAAGTTTATAGGAAAATTGATATCTTATGTATGGAGAAGAAAGAATAAATAAACTATATACATATACATATGTATATAAAAGATAAAAGACAAAATTACTATATGTATTTCCTTATACTTTGTCAAATTAACTGTTGACAATATTTTTGTCTAGTAATTTGTATGTGTATCAGCTCAATTAAAATTTTGAAAATATTTTCACATTGTAATAAAAATTTAATGAAACTCGTAATTAAATCCATTTAATGTACAGAAAATTGTAGTGTATGCTATTTTTTTATTTTCAAATTTTATGGAAAATGATGTCGGAAATATTAAAAGTCATGAAATCTTTTGTTTGTTTTATTAAAATCATTATATGATCCTTAAATTTTGATAAAATCAAATTTACAATACAGAAAGGACTAATAAAACAAGAAAAATAATATTCAGATTTCATTTTACATTCTGATACTATATATTTATCTTTATTCAAAAGTCATTAGTTTATATGTTTAATCCGTGAGTACCTACAAACATATGTACATATATGTATGTGAAGATGTACATAAAGTTAGTATCTAACATACGAATAATTATATGGTTCAAGGAAATTTTGATAAAAATCAAATTCGATGTAGTGTTAACAAGTTTTTCTTTGTGTACTTAAAAATTGTACATGTGCTTGTACATATTATAATATACATATGTATGTATACACCAATTACATAAGATATGCTATTATAAAACACCATAATACTTATATACCACACGAAGAATAAAATCTTTTAGATTGGTACAATGTGTGACGCCTTAAAATTTAGATTTGTAACAAAATTTCAGATTACGTTATACTTTTAGATTTTCTTTATTTAGTAAATGGGTATTTAAAATTTGAATTTGATTCAAAGTTAATAACATCCTTTTCGTCTATTTTCTTTAAATTTAATTTCATTATCCGTTTAAATATTATCGTAGATCGTAGTTATTACTAGAAGAAGTAAATATAAGTACACATTTATGTATATACATACGCATGTATATACATACATAAGCAGGTATAATATGTAGATATGTGTTTTATAAAAAGAGGGTTTTATGATCTCTTTCATTCTCTTCTGTTATTTTTTTCATTTTCTTTATTTTTTTTTTTGTCTTCATTTTTGCCTTCTTTAACTTCTCTGTTGTTTTTCATTTCATTGTTATTCTTGTATTGTTTATTATTTCAAATAGCCTCATAATGAAAATGAAAACAAAACCCTTTTATGTGTACGAGTATTCCATAGGTATATGCATATATTTATGTGAAAAGAATATGTATTTTATTGAATTGTATATATATGTATACACGATTCATAAATAATGTACAAATATAAATACATGTATTTATAGATGATGCTGGAAGTAACTCTTAAACAGATCAAATAGAAATCTATTTAAAATAATAAGAGGAAAATCTGTGAAATGTCTGAGATTTTATATGCGTAAGTGCTTACAAATGTAAAACTTTGAAATTTTCGAAGAAAAATTGCAGAAGAGTAAAGATATAAACGAAGAAAGGGTGAAAGGATGAATGATGATGTATTTGCTAATAAATATATAAATTTGAAATATAGAAAATAATATGAGAAACAACCCGAAACAGAAAAGTTTACTAAATGAAAATAAACCAAGGAACCAATGAATTTTTATTTTGTTAGTTGAGTTTCTTATCGGACTATAAATATATTGAAGAGTGTAGACAGTACCATTTACTGCTGAGAATCAAGATATAGAAGGGTTCTTCATTAAATTTAAATTAAAATCACAAGAGGTTTGTTTGTTTAGCCTTTCTTGTCGGATTAATAATCCGTTAATAATATTATCTGATTTTATATAGTGAGTTCTATCATAGAATATTCTAATTTTTTTATTTTCATTTGTTTTGCTATAATAATTTTTTTGTTTTAAATATGAAAATTATTATAGATAATAGAAATTTTTCGTCTATTTTTTTAATAATACATATTAATGCAAATAATGTTCTAAATGTTGCAAATTATTTTAATTATTTTTTATTTAACAGCTTAATGACTTAATAGCTTTTTATAATTATGTATAGTTTAGATATTTCTTTTTAGCCAAGGATTTTAATCAAAAAAAAAAAGTTTTATTTTATCTTTTTCCAGTTTAAATTAAAAAATTCACACTAAATTATAGAACTGGTT
The DNA here is from genome assembly GCA_951394055.1 of Villa cingulata. Taxonomy (NCBI): domain Eukaryota; kingdom Metazoa; phylum Arthropoda; class Insecta; order Diptera; family Bombyliidae; genus Villa; species Villa cingulata. The sequence goes on along the minus strand of OX596018.1, from coordinate 62,228,818 downwards.
GAGAGAGTAAGATTTATTTAATGAAAGGTATAATTTCAATAATGAAAAGAATACATATTATTATACATATACTATAGAGTATGTATATATAAGGAGCAAGTATAAAATGTTGTTAGTTGATTTTCCGTGTTTTATTCAATATTGTACAATATTCGCTCGCATTCTACCAAAGGAGAAAATCAACTTTTTCTCAACTATAAAAATACGAGTACACATGATGTATAAAATACTATTCGTACTATCCTAGGGTATACGGTACAGGTACATGTACTGTAATAATCCATATCCTCTACTTCAACTTCTATAAGTACTTTTATTTCTTACACGTTTAATGATTTTTTTACTTTTACGTTCAAATAAAGTAGAAATGTGATTCGCAATGATATAAAAAGAGCAAAATATTTTTCTGAAAGGCATTGAATTTTGACGAGCAGCTTTTTACATTTTTTAATATAGTCGAACCCAAAATTTGCCGTCTATATTGCCTATGCGTAAATTTGGCAAGGCGATATATCTATAGTTCTTTTTTATTAATATTGCTTCCTTCACATTTTTTTTTATCAGAAACATACAAATATGTAAAAAAAATATAACTAAATAATAAAATAATTGCTTAAGAAAACTTAAAACTTTTAAAGTTTTATATCAAGAAAACATATAGAAAAGGAAACCTAACCCCAAATTCTATACATACATATGTACACATATATAAATGTACTACAATCAGTTAATCACACAGTATGCGATTCTGTTTCGATCTTTTATTTTTGTAATTATATTGCAATTTACGTACGAATTTGTTTTATTTTAAATTAAATTGTACATTTTTGTGTATATAATATATAATCAACAAATTCATGTACATATGTATAATGTATACATGTACAATGTAAGTACATATAAGTTCACGTTATTAAAGAAAGCTAATCTAGACAATTTTCTTTTTTTTTTTTTTAAATAAAACAAGAATTCCTCATTGATTTCCTTATTTTTCTTGTCTTTAAATTCGAGAAAATAATTTTTAATCATGATTACCCTGAGTCTAACACATGTATCTACTGTACGGCAATGATGAGGATGATGATGATGCTACTGTTTAATCAAATCCTTATGTTCGTTTCGTAAGTGATTTTATTTGTTTCATTTGTTAAATCTCAACCCATAAGTCTTTGGATTTTATGCTTTTTTATGTTATTATAAATCTTAAATTAAATGTAAATTCTTCATATACGAAGTTTATACAAAATAAGAAATTAAATGAAATAAGAAATAATAAACAGTAAAGAGAAATTCTTAAGTACCGAAAATCATTTATCTAAATTAATTCCTGTCGTTTACATCGATAAACAAATCAACGATTAGAGAAAACACATCGAAAAACAAATCAAGGGTCTGTTTATCTTATGTATATAATGTATGTATACGCTGCTAAGAAATTTGTTTTTTCATCTTCTCGTTTTAGTTTTTTGAAAAGTTGTATGGGTGGAAGGATATGAATTTTAAGAAATGATATGCTTTTAAATGTGAATATACACATATATGGTGTCTGTAGGTATATAAATTGTGCACTTTCATAATTGTATACATGCAATATGTATACATTTATATTAGATAAAGAATTTAACAAAAACGCTATGTAAAAATTTGAATATCAGAATATATGTACATATGAAATTGTTAAAATTGTTTTGAAGGGTTTATTTTGATTGATTTTTAACTGCCACATCATAAACAAAAGTTTGAACGTCTATGAAATTTTCAATAAGAACCTTAGTCCATACACAATTAAAAACTAAACAGCAATAATAAGTAGATACACATACGTTATGTTATATAAATGAACTTTGATATCGAATATTTTTTAGACGCTGAAATTTATTAAAATTTCAATTTTATCATGGTAGTGAAGAAGAGGATAAATGACAAACGATTTTCGATTCAATTATCTAGCTTGTTTATAATATCTAGGATAAAAATTTTTAGAATTTTATGTTGACGTTAAGGTAAGTATGTATATATAAAAGTAAAAAAAAACTATATCTATCCTTTGTACAAGTATATGCTTCCATTCACGTTACAAAACAGAGTACGAAACTAATCAAAGCTGTTAATGAATGCCTGAAGTTGACAATTTTGAAATGAATTTCCTGGTGACAGGGATATTTTCATTTGTGATAAATTTTTCTTACATCATATACGTATTTATATCTAAACACATTTATACAAATATATGTATGAAATTACTTTTTATGATATTCAAATAATATTTTTGTTAGTTATTTATACTTTCATTTGATCAATTCGATCAATTTGAAACCGATAAAGATGACGACTCTACGATGATTATGATACATTCTTCATTTTTACGAAATGAAAATTTTGTAAGATATTTTCAAAGTATGTATGTATATGTAGGTACATATGTAAATAAAAATCCATCAAACTACTACAAAAAAAAAAATTACTAAAGAAGGGTTCAAAAAATTATCAAAGATAATTCTGTGCTGAATTGTTGGATACACGCATGCATATGAATATATACAACTCCCCCATCAGAATAACACATGAAAAAGGTTAAAAAACGACAAAATTCACTGAAAAAGAAAAAAGTTATCATTATACCACTTGTTGACAAACGGAAAGTGATTCCAGACAAATAGGAAAAAGGCCAACAAAAGTCAATTTCATGCGAAAATAATCTCTTTCCTTGCCACGTTCACATATTTTTATAAATATACTTGTGCATGTGAACGGGTATCAAACCTACGATTATATTGAGTATTAACACACCAAATAACCGAAATTGAAGTTCTACCGTTGTACCATTCTACTGAAGAAATACGATATACTACATGAAGTGGCATATGAAATGGTACAAAGTTACAATTTAAATATATGTACATATTGTCGCATATACATGATAAGTATTGTTATATGTAATATGTATATAAAATTTTTCCAATTGGGTTTCTCACTTTATCCTGTAAGAATTTAATAGAATATTTATATATATACATACATTAATATGTGTTTGTAATTGTATGTGTTTATATATCCACGACTCACCAGTATTATTTAACTAAAAGAATTATCGTTTTCCGGGTGAAAGCAAATCATTTTTTTTTCTTATGTTTACACTCATAAATTGTACAGAAATAATCCCCAATTTTTCAAAGAAAGAAGAAAAACTTGTTTGCCAATTGTTTATTTAAAAATTATCCTTTTCCGATGATATTTTCTTTTCGTTTTGTTTTTCTTAACTTGAGTGCAGGCAAAAATAAAACAGAAACGAGAAATTGTACTTGCTTTGATACCGTGTTTCGTATACTTTTCATTTCCTTTTTATTTATTTTATTAAATAATTTTTTTGCTTTTTAAAAAAAAAATTAAAAATTGAAAAAAAAAACTTCATCATTTTTATATTTTTTTGTAAGCTTCCAATTTATTTATATCAAATGTTTTTTTTTTGATTCGTGTTTGTAAAAGAAAATATATGGGCGAATGTTCTTCTTCATTCCTATCTCCATTTGTCTTCAGTTACAATTTCAACAAGGATAAATATTGTATTCCTTCGTATCGTGTATTTTCCTTTTCTTGTTTAACTTTTGATTAGGAAAAAAACGAACAGAAAAAGAATAAAAAATGATAAAATTTAGCTCTCTTTATGTTCTTATAAAAAATTTAATTTTTTTTTTATTAAGTCAATTAGAAAGATAAGTTTTTTAAATGTATGATAGCCCAGTACTAAAACGGCATCAGTAGAAAATATCACAGAGCAAAAAGAAAAATGAAAAATTGCCATCAACTGGTGAAATTAGTAACGAAATGTATGACAGTTTCAGTTTTGATTATTTTTTTAATATTTTTCTTTTCTATTTTATGTATGAAAATGATTAATGTATCCTGTTTTGAATTTTGGATATAGTATACTGTGTGGAAATGTAAATGACTATTTTAAAATTTGAGATTATAAATGATTTCCAAAAAAATTTTCCAGTTATGAGTATATACGAAATTGTACATAAATTTATAATGTTTTCATTGCTGGTTTTCCTAAATATCTGATCACAGCTTTTCTTACGTTATCATATTTTCATTATCGTGTAAGATAATCAATTACATTCTGGTCTTTGTTGAAGTTCGACGATAAAATACAGCAATTTTCTTACAGTTCTTATTTCCATTTTCCTTGTTTCTGTTGCTCTTGTAATAGGTTATAAAGAAAAACCACTATTAAATCATTTTAAAATACTACAAATTAATGTACGAGTGAGTACATCTTCACGTTAATAATTTTCGTGTAACAGTTTTTCTTGAAAATCTTTTATCCTGAAAAACAAGAACTAATACACATACCAACTAAATAACATAGCGTATAAGGACAACGACTAAAATTCACATCAAAGTTCATGTGGAAAACCAACAATTTAACAAACATTAAAATACACATATATTCAGACACATGCACATAAAACATAAATCTATTTCAATCCCTAAGGCCAAGTCAAATAAAAGTTGGCTTTTGGATTAAGGACATAAGCGGAGATAGAATAAAAATGAAATACTTATTTAATACTTTGAATATTTGTGTATATGTACATAATATAGGCAATATATGTATAACAAAATCAAATGCAAAACAAAGAAAACTAGTGCTGCTATAAGAATGTGTCTTTTTCTCAGAAAATAAATAAATCGTCGACAATTACTTTGTTAACAAGTTTTATTGACTCTTAAATGGTCTTTTTATCTGTGGAAACTACAGCTAGAAGCTACGTAAACGAAAAGTGAAGGTCTTCAATCTTTTTTCCCATTTTCCGCTAGATCAATCTTTCTAGTGTCCAACGTTTAAATGTTTAATTTTTTTTCCTTGTCTTTTACTAAACTGATTTTTTTTCTTGTTTTTTTTTTTTTTTTTTTTTCGTTCGTTCACAATAATTGTAAATGTAAAAAGGATGAACGAATCTGAGATTAATGTCGGAAAATATTTTTTCGATTTTGTTTCGATTGTTTGGATTTAGGAAATTGAAAAGCGGAAACAATTTGTGTTATTCAATTGTTCATATGTGCTTGGTGTAGCTCTATGTTTTTGTATATAATAAGGTGTTGGTAGTATGTATAAATAGCATGAGGAGATTCGGTACATGGTTAATTGTTACACAAAAATATAGGAGTTATTGAATTTTAGATGTGAACATTTATTTTGATTCATTACAGTGTATGTACATATCAAAAGTATACAAACATAAAAATACTGTGAATCAGTGAAGTGAAACGATGGCACGTGGCTTATCCATCAGGCTATCTATGTGTGTATTTGTATATCCTCAGTAGTAATGGACCTACTATAAATTGAAATAATTTAAACTATACTATACATATATAAATATATTTATGTACGTGTACATTTATACTCGTATGTATGTACTCGTGTATGAATGTGTATCAAGTAGATGCATTTATTTATATGGTCCAGTCGATCCTACGAGATTTTGTTTCATCTAAAGTTTATCTATGGCTAGGTATTTTTTGGCGATATAGATTAATTTAAAAGGGTTTAAAAGTACGCATCGAAATTTCCAAATAATGTACAAGCTAGTACTCTTGATACTGTACAAAAGTTATTCTTTACAGGTTTACATGACGTGTACCCATCCATCGAAGTGTTAACCAGTAACCACGGCTATTTATATTGTGGGAAATGCATATATTACAATTCATACATATATTAAAGTATGTATGTATAACATATGTATATATATATTATATGTATTTATCTATTTTGTGAATTAACTGACTGATTCCTTTTTATTAGTTGTTTGGCATATATTCATTGTAATATTGTAATATATAGAATCCCTTTTATATACTTTGGACTTTTCAATATATGTACATAAATATAAATGAATTTATTTATGTGTGTATGTGTGTTTATATAATATGATGTGCTGTATGAAACGTAGATCTATAGAACCTTCAAATTAAAATTTTTAAGTGGACCATCTGAATGAACTGGACAGGAAGTGGTGGAACTGAATTAAAATATGAACTAATCATGAATAGAGAATGAGAATGGAAGAGCGCATTCAGCGTCAAATGATATTTAAATAGACTTAGATTAATAGCCGTTAGTATGATTGAAATTATTTAGAAAATTCGTAATCTATTAGAAGATAATAATTTATCGAAATCAAATGTATAAACGTATGTGTTTTTTATGCATACATTTTTTTTTTGAAAAAAGTTACAATTTCATTAAAATTCAGTAAAGTATTGGAATAGACTTTTAACAAAACATATGAATATATTGTAGTAACAGTTTTTATAGAATTTGTTTTCTATCATAAAGGAGACGAATATGAATAGATAAATAAGATCCAATTTTTTGTTAACAATCCAATTTTTAACTTTTTTTTAAATTATTTTTTCTCTTGTGCGTGAACTAGATATGCAGGAAGAGATTAATCCCTTAGAGAATTTACACGCATATTTATCATTGCAATATACATACATATACTATCATATTATTTTTGCAATTGAATAAAAGAATATACAAAACTGAAAAACAAAATAAAATAGAAAAATTGAAATATAATCAAATTACATGGTATTTGGTATTTTATGAAACCTATAATTGTATCATTTTATGTTTGTTAAATCATACGAATTACTTGTGAGCCTCGTTGAAAAAGAACTAAATCTAAATATATATTTATACATACAAATATGTACATGTAAGTTAAAAAGTAATTTTAGTTCATTATATACGATATACTAAAATACTAATAATGAATTAAATTGACTATTCTGAAAGAATCTAACTGAAGAATATCACATAATATACGAATATCATATTATATTGTAATTGTCAAATTAACACCATAAAATTGTGTTTTATTTGCTCGTTTATTATTTTTTGTATATTCATACATATACATATATTAACTTCCATACATTAGATAAGGAAGAAGATAGCATTCATATACATACATATGTATTGTCAGTAAGTAGATTTAGGTACAGGAATAAATAAAATATATTTTCATTTAAATTTTCTTATATGTAACATACATTATGTATTATATATGTACATACATACATACAAGAATATTTATTACGTATATACTGAAATTTTTTCAGGATATGATGTACAGTGAAAGTATCATGAAATGTGAAAAAAATAAATAAATAAATACATACATGTATGTAAACATTTTTATATACTTGTATATCTACTAGAGAAGAATAATGAATTAATTACAACATTCCTTTCGCTTTTATACATATCAAGAATGAATGAGTGTAGTGTATGATGTACTTTTGTTTTGCAATTATAATAAAAATGAAATTATAATATACGTATAGAGGGGGAAAAATTGCAGGTGTATTTCATTCTCGTTTAGATCGTGTTATTAAAATAGCAAAAGAATTTCGTATTAAAAACATTCTAATAACAACCCTTTTCTTCATTTTTATTTTCTGTTTTATGTTTTTTTGTTTATTTTTTTTGTTTTTTGTTGCTTCATATCATCATATGTAAATAAAAATTCTGGGCTAACATGGCAAATGAGTTGTTGAACATTTACTTCAGAGAAATCACTTATTTTATTTCGTTTTCTAGCACATAATTAATAAGATAACATACACAAAAAATTCGACTGGAACCCGAGTATTTGTATAATTATATTTTTTGCCGCTAACAGGCGTTCCATTGGTTTTTATTAAATTCCTATATTTCTTATATATTCACGTATGAGTTTTAGATACAAGGAGACGTTCGTTAACACAAAATTATCTGTTTAATTACAAACCTTCAGATTTTTGTTAAGCATAATTCATAATACTAGCATTAATACCATTTTGTACGAAAAATACTGGCTGTTAACATTTATTGAAAATAAGAACAAAAGTACAAAAAATATACATATATAACATATATATAACATATATAAAAGAGTGAAATAAGGATGAAATGCCTATAATTTTAATATTAAATACACAAAATTCATATGCGAGCATCGTACACGGAATTGCAAAGAAGGAGAAAAAATAGAAAACATTGAAAAATTAATAAAAAAGTAATCTGATTCTCTGATATCCTTTCTCAATCTACAGAGTATGAGATCAAGATAATATTATTTTCAGAATCAAATGACAAAATCGTCTTTTGGTGACATATGTGGTCGTTTAGACAAAACCAAATTTTCTGAACCATAACCAATTTATATTCATATATAATTGAGAATATATACATATGTAAAGTAATTTCTTTAGTTTTGAAATTGACGTTAGGTTATTATAGGTGAGTAAAGCTGCAAAACATGTATGCACATTACATACTTAGAAATTATGGATAGTATAAAATAAATTGAAACTATATTGGACAAATTAGCCAATTTCAATTCTTGCCAGGTACTCAAATTCAAGATGAAAACAAATTAATTGGAATTTACTTTAATACACATAAGACATATATCCGGAAAATATTTTGTGAGTATACATATGTAATGTGCACATATAAAACATATAAAAGTAATGCTGATAAGGCACATGAACTCCAAAATTTGCTACTATATATACGTGCATACGACAAAATAATAAATAATCTATATAAATATAGTAGAAGTAAAAACATATAAATTAAGAAAGCTTAGAAAGGATGAAATTATATTTTCATTTAAAATATGTACATATATGTACAATCATATTATTAGATGTACACTGAAACTATTTAAGAATTATATCAGCTTAGTATAGTTTTGTAGTTTTCATTTATATTTCTACTGTAAGAAAATTCGTAATAAATAGTAGGAATTTTACATACACGACACACAAACACAAATTGAAAATACAAAATTTGTTTGTTAGAGAGTTAAGAAAATTAATTTATGAACAGAAGCAATATAGACGAAACTTTCATTTTTATCTTTCCCATTAAGGTATATGAACTACAAATATGATAGTTCGTTATGTGCTGAACTGATGCTATACCGAAATAAATGATATTTTTGTATGGAAAACTATTGTGATTCGGAACACCTTATAAGCAAGGCACAGGTGTTGCACTTATTTAAAGTCTTGCATTAATTATGATATTACCGTAGGACAGAAAACAAACTTACAATAATAGATAGTGCATGTACAAAAGAATATTTTCATCATTATATCATACGTTTTTAAAAAAAGTTAGTGTGACTAAAGTCAGGTTTTTAAACCAAATAAAGAAAAAATACTAATGAATTTTCTGAATAAGTTATGAGTTATGAAGTAATAATTTAAATAATAATAGAAACAACATGAAAGTTGAAAAGATAAAAACATGTGGAAATTTAAATAAAAGAAACAACATGAAATCATTTTCTTTTTTATTTCATAAAAAATTCATAAAATTCGTGTAATTTCTTATGCTCTAAGATTACTTTCGTCTATTAATTTCATACTACAATTTTTTTTTTTTTGTAATAGCTAAGAAAAGTATTAATTGATCATGTTTATAATCTCAATTTTCATTTTCTTATAGGCAACCAGTATAATAATAATACAGGATTGTTTATATAAAATTTTTATCAATTTTGTATCTTTCATTGTCTTCTTGGTTTCAAAAAATTTACAAACGAATTTGAATTCAAAATGAAAATATCCTTACAAAGAAAAAAATTTATTATTTTACGTTTTATTTGGTTTAATTAGTTCATTAAAATGTAGCAATGAAGGTGGTGTCGTATTAAAAATTCATTGAAGTTTATTTTGGTAAAAATATAATTGGTAATTGTGAAATTCTAGGATGAACATTAAAATAAACCAAAACAACAGAAGAAAAAAAAACAAAGAAAAATTGAAAAAGAACAAGAAAAATTTTAATTACGCAATATTTTTTAAAACTTATTTTTTCTTAGAAATAAACTTTTCTCTCCATTTAGAGTTCTTCTGAAAGTAATAAAAAACGCCAATTAGGACCGAAATAGAAAATATAATGTGTATACGTTTAACAAAAAATTAAATTACGTTCTTCAAAAATAATTTCACTTGTTTTAATTTTTTATGAATTTGTTTTAAAGGTTTTTTTCCTAAGAGAAAAATGTTTGCAACTTAATTTAGATATTTACAAAACAAACGAGTAAGTCAAATATAAAATAAAATAGTGTAAAATAAAAGTTAATGGTTAGAGAAATTTTTTTAAGAGTTTTTGAATGTATAAATTAAAGAAACATTGGTATTCACATTCCTTAACAGAACACTAAAATAAAAATGAAATTACTAAAACCTTTTTTTCAGAATTTTAAATTTCAATTGCAAGTTGAATAATTAGTATTAGAAAAAGTTATGTCGAAATTTCAAAATTTCAAAAATTTGAGTGTAAAAAATTATAATGAAAAATCATTCGATACTAGCTTACATTTTATTACATCTTTCTTCTCATTTGGTTTTTATGTGAATATTTTTATTGCTTATTAATATTATATATTTTGAAATTTTTTGTTATCCCTCAACTTTATAAAACATACATTTTATTTTAGCCAATTCAGCAAACCATTTTTTTGTCTTTATTACATTACAGTTACGTATTTTAATTTTCTATCAATTTTTTTTTCACATTTTTTATGCTTCATATATTATATAATGTAAAATATTTTTTTTTTATTTTCATTCCATGTAACCAGAAGCATTTAAAAATTGATCCAATATTTTTATTGCAATTTAAAAAAAAATTTTGGAAATAAATTCAAACCAAAAATCATATACATACATATACTCATACCTTATTGGAAAAGTCCTTTAAGGCATGTATGGATCTGTAGATAAAATAAAGTGAAACCGTGAAACAGAGAGAGGCAACAAAAAAAAATTAGTTAAGCTACCATCACTGCGTTTATTTATCCACACACTAGTGTAAGATTCAGGAGTAAAAACTGAACTTTTAATAATTTCATTTCGATTCATGAATTTTTGTTCCCTTATTTTCGAATTATGCGGCGATATATAAAAAGTGATTGCTTTTTTTCCTGTTTCTACTCCTTCTTTTACATAAATATACAAGCATAAATGTGAGGTAAAGAAGCAACAATTCAAAATATTTTCCTATATATTCATACGTGCATTAGAATAACAAAAACAATGAAAAATATGAACAACGACAACAGTATTGAGTGGAAAAAATTCTTTTTTTCATCTCATTGATTCTGATATTCACCCTCTTTTTCTTATTTAGAAAAAATTATAAAAAATATGAAAAAAATGACTAAAATAGTAGATATCTGTTCTATCTATCCAGTAGATATGTACATATATACTTGAGGGTAATGAAATCGGATAAATGTTTATTGAAAAAGCATAAAAATCGTTCCAGTAGAATGAAAATATGCTTTGATATGAACCGAGTCAATATGGAGAACTTCAAACAAAGAAAATAGTAAAAATGAAAAATAGGAAAAAAAAAAAAATAAAAGTCATCGATAAAAATATACATATAAAATTTTAAAAAAACTGACTTAATATGACATGAAATGATAACACATATAATACAGTGTAGAATATGCGAAGTATGGTATAATCTAAAAAATTGTATATGAATTGAAAGCATGAAAAAAGGAATGGTGAATGATTAAAATGCATTTTGAGATTAATTGTATTCGCAAAATATTTTTGAGGATTAAAACAAAAGCAGAAGAAAAATCAATGGAAAATCTTTGATTTGGAGAATTGTAAATTGTATATATGCATTTTTATGAACTGATAATTCAATTTTTATGTAATATAATTAAAAATTATAATATACGAGTAGTTTTTGCACTATGATCAAATTATTTTTAGAATGGGTTTTATATTATTTTGATCGTAAACTATTCCAAACAAATAATTATTGTTTTAAAATGTTCATTTCTAGAACATTGGAGAATAAGTACCTGACAACACAAACAACAATGATAATTATTATATGTATATAAAAGCAATTGAAAAGATGTAATAGCATATTTCCCAGGCACAAGTAAAAGAATAAATATCATTGAAATATCATTGCAATTTTCAGAGGGTTTATTTTGAAATTTTATTATATTATTACTTTTAATTTTATAACTAATTTTATTGCTTTATTTACTTACTCATTCTGTTTCTTTATCAGAAAGGATTTTATGAAAACAATATAACCGTAATAAGAATGAAATCAAAATTATTTCCAAAAATTTATAATTTAACTATAAACCAACAATCAAAAATTTTAATTACAAAATTTTAAAAAGTTAATTGAGTTTTTATTCACTTTTTTCGATTTTTGTTGACTTAAAAGATTATTATCAATAAAAATTAAATATTTATATATTAAATTAAATATAATTTTTATATTACACAAAAAATATAGATTCTTTTAAATATCGTTTATCGCGAAATTACTGCTGATATTTATTGTAGCTTCTAGTTATTATATTTTTTGACTCTATTTATAATCGATCGAAAGAAACTTGAAAAAATTATCATAATCAACAAACAAAGAGTTTATAAAGGCTTATAAAGGTTTATCGCATGATATGAAAATTCAAAAAAAAAAAAAAAAAAAAAATTCAATGGTTCTATTCTATCTACATAATGATAAAAGATTACAAGCACTACTTAATTTAACAATTTTTTGACAAAGGGATTAAAATTTAATAATCATTCCTCAGATTTAAATACTCACATTGAATAATACAAAAATGGATAAAACTCACTGACTAAATACCAAAAAAGAAAAGAAAAAAAAAAAACAAAAAAAAGCATACAATTCTAGAACAAAAATTAAATAATAATATATACGGATATAACAAAAAAAAAAAAATGAATATTCAAAAATATTTTGATCAATAACAATCATAGACGTAATGAAAAATTGTCGGAATATGTACAGAGAAAGGAATTAATATACAGGAAAATATGGAGACTAGACTGAAATTGTTTACTTTGTTTTGAAGTTAGAATGTAATAAAAAAAACACAAGAACTTATCTGAATAAGGAACAAATCACAATAAATTTGTGATAATAATGGTATATGTAGATGAATATATTGCATTCACATTGCGAAAGTATTGCATCAATAATATACAAAATGAAAGGTAAAAATGTTTACATAAAATCTATGTAAACTATTCAAGCAATTTTGATAACAATATGAATATAAAAAAAAATTAAATAAAAATCAATTTTGCAAAGTGAATACAGAAATTGATGAAATTGATTGAGGGTAAGGAATATTGCAAAACGCAATGAAAAAGATTAAAGCCAACTAATACCACAAAATACAATAAACGAAGGCATAATCTATTTAAATTGTTTGAATTATTACTCGGAATAATAGAAAAAAGGAACTCGGAATAATAGAAAATATGAATATAGGAAAATATTTTTTGAAGGTTTTTTTACTTTTTTATTTCTTGTGTGTATACAGATAAACATATATTTATGTGAGTAAAATATTATAAAATTGCATTTATTTATATTGTACAAACAATAACTAAAGCATAGTAATTGACATGCATGTACATATGTACATATAAGTATTATGTGTGATGATGATTATGGAAATACCGACATGAATAATATTTTTTAAAGATGTTTTTAATATACAGTCAATAGCTGAATAATATGATTTATGATAATGTCGACAAAAAAGGTGATATATATGATCGTGATGGTACTAAACGGATCTTAGGTATTGTTTGTGATTGCGACCTGTAATTATATTTTTATGATTTAGGACAGACAATCACATTCATATCAATTCAAACTCATTTGATTGCAACTCAAATGAAAATCACGTTTTCCTTTTTCTCTTTGTTTAATTTGAATGAAGTTTTCCGGTCATATCAAAGATTCTATAAATTTTATTATTTTCACTTTTAACGTATTACGTATATTCCATTAACGAAAAATATGATTAAAAAAATAATAATTTTAGTGAGTGTATATTTGATCAGTGTGAATGTTATTTTGAAATAAATTTGATAAATTTTGTATTTAGAATATTTTCACACACAATAATAAAGACTGATTATTATTATAAGTATGTACATATATTGCTTCCCTTTTTGCGGTTACAAATGGAGTATGGTTATTTAGTATCAACAAAAGGCATTTAACATATGTAAACATTGAAATTGTAATTTTAACTCCTCATCATATAGACTATATATTATGTACATTAGTAAATAGATATACATGTAAAGGTATATATAAATTCATACATACGAGTCTACTTACATATAAACATTTGGTATAAACAAATATTTAACTAAAATTCCGTATGTATTTAAATGTATGCATGCATATAAAATGATCACTGAACCAAAATGATTACTTTTCTCCCATCGTTCATCATTTTATTATGTATATTACATTTTATATGTACATATGTATATTACAAATTTAGTAAATGTTCGTGGTATCCAATGTTTGCTGTGGATATGTTGAATTTAAAAATTAGTTAGTAACGGAAAAAATCGAAAATCAAAATTCTTACAATAAATTTGATCGAGAGATCTTTTATTCTTATCTGTTTTCTATAGCTCAAGGCTTTATTTGCGAGTAACAAATTAAATATATAAAAAATAAATAAATAAAAGAGCAACGAACAATAAAAAAAAGTCTTCTTCTTTTTCGTAACAATTTTTTAAGGGCGGAAAATTTCCTATCAATTTCTTTTTTATATAATAAAATTTTATTTTTCGTAAAAGATTGGGTATTATTATTTTTTTTACTTACATACACTATTTGGAATTTATGATAAAAACTGACCCCATTATGACCTGAGCTGGGATTTATTTATTGATGTGTAAAAACGCAATTTTCCTCATTGCACTGCAATTGGAACAGTCATAATTTTTCATTCGTTTGATATTATTAGAATGGGGTCATTTTCCCCAAAATGAAAATATGAATGGTTATTTTTATATTATTATAGTGTAAGTCTGCTCACAATATTTCAATTTTCTCTTCGTTTGAATCCGATTTATATCTCAAATATTTATGCTTTTTAAAAAATGTGAATATTTACGAAAATGTAGTTTTTATAAGAATTTTTATTAAAATTTTGAAAACTGGCAACAAAAATAATTTATTATTCCATACTCAATATCTCCATATGGTGTAAGGTAAAGATAATGGTAATGATAATGCTGACAGTACACTTTAACAAAAAAATTTAAAAAAAAGCAAATATTCAGGTACATACATGCGTTTTCAAAGACATAAGAAATACGTTTGTAAGTGAAAAGCAAAAAAGAAGTACAGACTGCTAGATATTTTTATATGTAGTCTGGTTTGAATTGCATTTAGATAGTACAAATTATCATTTTTTACTAAACGAAAAAACAAAAATCCTCTTAAAAAAAGTAAAATTATGAAAAGTTTTCTCATAAATTTTTTCAAGAATGAAAAAAATGTTTTGCCACAATTTTGTTGTCGTAAATTTTGTTGTATATACTAAAGAAATTCGGACGGAAGTGAGTGAGTGAAGCAGGATAAATATATTTCTTTTTAATTGAAACTTGTTGAGATGAAATACATTTAATGTAAATGATGATTTTTGAAAAATTTAAGACAGATTCCTATTCAGTTGAATAGGAATTTCCTTAAGTTCTATTCACCTTGTTATAGGATGTATTGAAATTACCCGATACTCCCTCGGATTTGTTTGAACAATAATTTATTGTAGAAATGAATTTAAAACAAATTTTCCATCATATTTTACATTAGTACATTTCAAATATTTTTTACAATATTCACAACATCTCATTGTTGATTTTAATAATATGAAATAGTTGAAATTTTTGCATTCATAAAGAATACTTTTAAAAAGATGTGATTTCTATTCATCTAAAGACATTTTTATTATAACATCTCATATGTGTTATGTGCATAAAAAACACCTTTCCTGTGGGTATTTTATTGAACGTATTGATATTCAAGCATTAAAAGTCATTCAAATAATGACATTATTCTGTTTAAAACACACACATATAACCTAATTCTTCTATAATCAATATAAAAAATAACATGAATGTCATATTTTTTCAACCTTTTATATCCAAGTATTGCTTCTGTAATGTACGTAATATTACCCTGCTGGGTTCCTTTTTACATTTTTCGAAAAAGTCAAAAAGTGAAAATCTAAAAAATATTAACAGTAAAAAAAGCAATGTATTCTACAGAACATAATATGTTGAAAACGAAAATCATGCTATACGCTACACTTACCAAATGTACATACATAAAATGTGTATATAATCATAAAACCACTAAAAAATCAAATGTCACTGTTATCAATGTTCTGTTCTAATGCCTTCAAAATTGCAAAGTTTTCCATCTCCCTGTCTAGTGTCTACATATGAATGTGTAAGTGCAAATAAGGGTACATATATATCAGATGCAAAGTTTCTTTAATGTTTTCAACAAAAAATATACCAAAGAATGAGAAAGGATATATAAGCACAATGTGTACGATGTCACCCGCAATGTAATCAACATTACCAATATCATATTCGTTTAGTTATCCACATACTTTGCTTTCATTCAGTCATTCATTCATTCATTTATTTGCCTATCCTATGTATGGGTCATAAAAAATGTTCATATCCATCCCTGTACAAACACATGCATTTTTTGGTTTTTAAAAAAAGAGAAATCAAAATATGAACAATGGCAATGTAGAAAAAAATGATGGAATGGTGTGATTCCTTTATCGAAAAAGGAGATAAAATAATTCTCTAAATTACCCTCAAAACAATTTATTTTAAATGAATATTATAAAAGTGTCAACTTATTGAAAAGTAAAAAAGGTAATGAAAAAGTGTAACTGTAAAAAAGGGGAAGATGTAGTTTTAATAACATATGTGGTTTTCTTTTATAAAATTTTAAATTATATGCTGTGATTTTAACTCTTTTCCTATTTTCGTTTTTATTTATTTTAATATTTTTTCGTTAATTTCCTCATTTTAAAAATAATTGAACATTTATGGAAATAGTTTGCTTTTGAAGAAAATTGAAAAGAAGCCATGTTCTCTCAGCCATGTTATTGTTTGCCCTTGCGACTACTTCTATATACTTAAACAAAATTAACTGTAGTTATTATGTTGAAATATACGAAAACACGTAGAGATAAGTTGTTAGAATGTAGATTACATATTTACATGTCTCCATAAAAAATAATTTAAACCTTCTAGAATCTCAAGAGATTTAAACAGATTTATCTAACTAATCTTGCAATTTTTATTAGAATAATCTGCACTCATAGATTTCAGAAGATTTTATTTTATTTAAAACATTTTAATAGCTAGTGGCGATATAATACATATACATAATACATAATACAATACATGTAAATCTGTGCTTTGAAGGAAATTGATGAATAAACGCTCATCATAGTATTCATTTTCTCATATTCTCGTCATGTGTGTTAAATTAAAAATTAAATGTATTACAGTAATTATAATTACACTATCACAAAGTGTAAAATTTGATTATTTAAAAAATTGAAAATAAATATATGAGTACTATGTGTATTTGTATTTAGTATGGGATATACGAAAAAGTAACTGTATATTTGCTTTGATTGCCGGGAAGAGAATAATTAACTGAAAATAAATAAATGAAATAGCAAAAAGTCATTCAAATACTACTTGTGCAACATACCTATTGGTAGGTTAATAGAATCATGTACATACATATCCCAGAACAAATCCACTTCCAAAAAAGGGTCCTGAATATTTATTTTTCATGTAACTACAAAATGAAAATGAATTTTGTTCTAAAAATAAAAAATATGACACCTTAATGTATACATGATGTAAAAAAATATTTTTTGACTTAGAAAATTTAGTTATTATGGTCAAGGAGCAAAAATTTAGTGAAAGAAAAAAATATAAAAAAAGTATGTATAATATCTTTTTAAGTGTTAGTAATTATCCCTAGAGGTATTTTTTTATTACTGGTTTTAAAAATGATAGTTGGTTTTATGGTTGAACGCATTTAACTATGTATATGTAATTGAATTGCTAACTAATTTTAGGAACCTATATTGGATTTCGTTGTTGTTTTTTAATAAATTAAAAAATAATAATTAAAATATTTTTCTAATCAAATACTAAGTTTTAAAGCCATATATGTAATTATTTTGAAAAACTAATCGTTCAATTCACAGCTAGTGGATGATATTTTAAAAATGCGAAGTGGAAATTAATATTCTTCTTTTCGATTTTTTTTTATTTTTATCAACAAGTACATAGTAGTACTTATGCATGTAAACAAAGTAACCAAAACCTTTTTATGTGGAAAATTTCCATTAAAAATAGTTGATAATGAAAAACAAAGGAAAACTAATCTGACATCAAAAACATTTCTTCATCTTTTCCAACATATCCTTTAGTATATTTTTAAACACAAAAATAATAACAAAGGATTTAAACAACAAAAAGGTGTCAGATTATATACAGTACTTGTACGTTAATGTTTAACACTTTGAAGTTTGATATCTTTTAAATTTTATTTATAATAAAATATTGCTGACCTTCAGTGTAATTTTATATTCCTATTGTCTATATACATAGTTAAATACAGTGTCTAGTATTTTGTCACAAATATAATAGTAGAACTTCAAAATTTTAATAATAGAATAAAAACCAAATTATTATATAGTAAAATAATTAAATTATTTTCATTATTCTCTACAAAAAATAAATTTAAAAAATAAAATTTTTAGTCCTTTTCATATTATATAGGGCTCTTTGATAATCAAAAGAGAAAATACTTCAATATAAAATGGTTATAGTTTGATTTTTGCATTCAACTTTAATCAACAGTGCCAAATTAATTTGAAAAATTTAAAAAATGTTATTTAAGGTACCAGATATAAGAAATCAGAAAATAAAAAGAATATATACAATTTGGTTATCCTGTTATGTATTGAATATCTCGTTTAAAATGCTAGTTATTTGTAATTGTTAAAAGAAAGGTTCTTTCACGTATATAGAAGTGGTAGTCTGGTAGTACATATTTTAAGTAAGAGTAATTCAAATTTCATTATTGTTGCTTACTAAATAATTTTGTAACCATTTTGTTATTTTTATTCTTCCACTTTTTTACATGTTTCTGCTTATTATTTACGTAAATTTTTAAAATTAATTTAATATGTACTATGTAAATTAAGTTTCCGTCTAGCTATAGATCGATATTTTGTATACGTGTATAATGCGAAAAACAGGAGAGTTTCAATTAATCAAAGAAACTAAATACATTTTAATTTGTTTAACTCACGTTATTTTAAATAACGAGAGCTAGTATAAGAAAAAAATAAACTAAAACAAAACCTAAAACAAAAAGAAAAATTGAATAAGAAAAAAATAACTATACGTACATGCATGATGAATACGTAGTATGTGAAATTGTATGTAATGTACGTGTCATATATAGAAACCACATTATAAGAACGTGTATTTTATATATAAATACATATATGTATATAAGAATATAGTATTTTATAGTCAAAATAATTTTTAACTTAGGGCAATATTATATATAATTTTGTCATTGAGACATATACTATGATATACATATTAGATATTTTAGCATAAATTGACATACAGAAGTACATAATATAGTATATTTATAATTATAAGTACCTATATATAATTTTGTAATAACATTTTATCATGTATCTGAGTATAGAAGTATTGTAAAATACTTATATATCTAAATAAATAAATAGCAAATAAGAAACTTTGTGTCTTTTTATAGTATTCATGTTAATCATTGGTTTGTTGTAGAAATTTTAACTCCGCCTTAATTTATTCTTGCAAAAAAAAAAAATAAATAAAATAAACAAAATGATGATAATAATAAAAATAAAAGAAGCAAGTAAAGACATGTAAAAAATAAGTATCATATATGACTGAAAAAAAAACATAAGTACATACGTATCCACATTTATAAGTTTGGATACGTTACCTGAATGAAGACACCTTTTCGATATACGTATATAATATGTATGTTCACATAAATGCAAAAAAACAGAAAATTATTTAAATCAACTCACCGTATTACTACTTATACTGTTATACATGTATGTATTACTTTTTACAATTTTTTACATTTTCCATTAAAATGCATCGTATTCGTATATTAAAAGAAATTCATCTCTTTTATACACACATAATCATATTGGCAGATCATATGATTCTTTAATTTCATCCCAATATACATATTTATTTACATATGCATTATGATATGCATATGTATGTATTAAAATATGAGAAGGAATCATTTTAATTAAATAAAAAATTATAATTCAATACAATTATTTATACGATCGTTGGCAATGGTATGATGAAAGTATAATACAAGTATGTATATTCAGTTGTGGATTTCCCGATTAAGCGTCAATAGGCATCATTTGAAATTTCAAAATGAAAATTCAAAACATCAAAAAGAAAACACAGGGACATGATGTGTGAAATACTATTCGCAGGTACTATCAAAGCGTATACTACGACTAATGTATTAGTGGTACTAGTCAATAATCTCAACTAGTACAGAGTATGACATGTCGTATAGAGTAGAGGAGCAAGTATAAAATGTTAGTTGATTTTCCGTGTTTTGTTATGTACAATATTCGCATTCTACGAAAAGAGAAAATCAACTTTTTCTGAACAAATAAAGTATGAGGTACGAGTATTCATGATGTGTGAAATACTACTATATACCTATACTATATAATAGATACTTAATACTACATATACTATAGGTATACTGTAATAGTCAATGACCTCCACTGCTCTAGAGTAATGTATAGAAATAGAATAGAGGAGCAAATATAGAATGTTGTTAGTTGACTTTCTGTATTTTGTCATGTACACTATTCGTATTCTACTGTGAGAGGAAATCAATATTTTCTGATCATAACATTTTTTGTGATCATAACAAAGATCATTAATATTTAATACAATTTTAATTTTTAAAATAAAAATATACAGTCGTACTGTATTATATGTGCATACAATTGTGCAAATTGAATTGGTATTCTATTGATGTTACACACAAGGATCTTTTGTCGTATAAACACTTTTATATAGATAAAACTGTTATTAGAGTAATAACTTCTTGATAAGTTTTTTTTGTTGAAATTATTTTCAATATCGAATAAGATGAATGATTGTATCCAACTAATAGTCAGGAATCTATAGAATTAATAATAATTGATGTATGATGTAATGCGTATAGATATAAACTCAGTTAAAAATTCTCTAAAGAATTAAATGATTAGATTTAAATTCTTTTCTTTAACATTTAAAAATGAAGAACACAATATATTATAGGTATAAATATCTATAGGTATAGAAATAAAAATAGCATCCAATCTCTTTCTTATAGTATTATAATCGTCAACGATCATGTACCCATCATCAACTTTGGTTGAATGCCATGATGTTTTCTTGTTCAAACTCGAATCAATCAAAATAATTTCTTGATTATTATTTTTGTTTTGAAGACAACTGTTGGAGGAGTTGATATAATAGATTACAAGTTTTAAAAAGAAATTAAATCAATGAATTGGGACGAAAAAATAAAATGAAATTATCGTTGTTATATTTATGTTATATGAAAAAGGTAAATACATACATATACTAAAATATTTAATATTCTTCGTGTCCAATCAACAGAAAACACAAACTTAATAGTTAGTTTGACAAAGATTTTATAGACATTACATACATGTGTATGTGTATGTGAAAAAATATATGCATATTTATAAAATCTATATATAAAACATAATTATTTTTTATCTATAGGATATCTGTAATATTTTATATAAAAAATATTTTTTTTGTACACACACATATATGTAAATTGTATTATATTTATATTAATTTACATATGTATGTATATTCATGTAAGTATTGAACGTATATTATATATTCATCGTTTATGCATGAAAAAATTAATGTACGTACATACGTATATATATGTATGTAGCATTAATCGTTGTGTTGGATCACTTTGATCAGTTTATTGGATTGAAAACATTTCTTATTATAAGGTTTTCTTATGATTATACACTCAGTCATATACATAGTTGCACACTCCTATAAATGAATATTATATGTTTGTTATATTGTAATTTAGAAACATATCATATCGATATAATAAAAAACATATATGTATATTACATGTGTTGTTTATTTTTTTAGAATGCATTTAATATATTTATAAAAATTATTCAAAACCTATAATTTGCCAAGAAACAAAGATTACATGAAATTTAGTTCCATATGGGATTTTAAAATTTTAATATTATATGTACATACCTACATACATACATTAAAAAAGTTGTTGTTATTGTTCTGATTGCAAAAAGTTTTAGGGCACTTAATATTATTCTATACATAAATATACATATTTTCGATACCAATATATGTACATATGTAAGTAGATATGTTCAACACATATGAAAATATATGATAAAGAATTATAATGAATTTTTGTTACTGTTTTGATGTTGCTGCTGTTGTTACTATATCTTCATGATGATAAAATATATCGTTTGATGTTGATGTCTTTTTTTTATATGTATACTTATAGGTATAAAATATATATACATATACATATATATATATATATAAACTTACATATATGTATATATTTATTGGCAGCTATTATTTCTTCACATTTATTCGATTTCGTATGTGTAGTAATTTGGTTATACCTATAAATATAAATGCATTCTATCATTCACGTGCATCGTATTTCATATACATTTAGGTATTCAAAGAGATTGATTCTCTATCTTTTTATATATACACTTACATGCACATTGTATTTAGCACACATAAAAATTGTACAAAAAAATGTTATGATATAAAAAAAAATAATAAAAAAAAGAAATATTTTTGTTTCAATTTTTTAATCTTTGAATTATATCAATAATTTACGTGACAGGAATAACTTTAAATCGATTTATATTCTAAAGAAAAAATGCTGATAATTTTACCAAAATTTGTTTTTATTTTAGCCAATAGGAATTATTCATTCTTTATATAAATAAAAAATAAAATCAAAAATAAAATGGAGAAAATGTGTAATGCATTTATATTTGAGAGAAAAAAATTCCTTCAAAAAATTTTTTATTATGTTTTGAATTATTTTTATTCGTTCAAAATTTTTGTTTCTTGCATATTTTATAAGTAAGGATTATAACCCTTTAAGCAAAAATAAATATATAACAAAAAATAGTCAGGTCATAATATGAACATATCTTTACACATAAAATATATATTTGTAAAGTTGTTTAATATTTTATGTTTTCAGTTAAAAAATGAAAATATAGGATAAAGACAAAATAATCATTTTTACATAATAATTTTAACCTTAACATAAAACCATATAAAACGTATTAGTGAAATTTCAAGAAAAGTTTTAACTATTTTCCAAGAAAATATCATATTACAATTAATATTATCATATCCTTTCACACCCTTTTCGAAGAATATACATATAAATTTTCCAAATAAAAAAAATGATTCAATTAAAACAATTTGAAAATTCTATTCCCATAAAAGTTTTAAAAAATTCAAATTCAGTAAATTTTAATTTTTTTCCTTGACACAGACTTAGGAAATTTCAAATTATATATTTATTATAAATAAAATTTATATTTGTAATTTATATTTACATAATTGTATGAATGAAAAAATTAATAAAACGACTGATAAAGCATTTCAATCTTGGACTACAATATTTGATAATGAAGTCAAAAATATACGTATGTGTATGATGTATCAAATGGCTTCTGCTATTAAGTTACGAAAAGCATAAATATACAAAAATAGAAAAATAAATTGACAATGTAGTAGTAAAATAGTCTTTAGGAAGTTCATTTTTCATCATTTACACTTTTACAACTTTTACCTTTTACATTCATAATTTCTATTCATGTTTAAATCATCAATAAACAGTGTGTGATAGGTTGTGTTTGTGTCTGATGTGATACACTAAAATATTTTCATAATAAATATCTAGAAAATGCACATTTGTGTACATAAGTAATATCCTTCCAAACAATTTTTTTTTATTGTATCCATGCGCTTGTATGTACATATACATATCGCTTTAATATTTTTTTTGTCTTATGTGCAAAATAAATTTAAGGTCTACATAGACTAGAAAATATCAATATTTAAATAGTTGGCGTTCATACGTTCACTGCCAACCAACATAATACATTTTTTTTCTTGGAGGAAAAAAACATGCCATACAGTAAACTAAATTTAGATTACCCCATCATTTATCTAAAATATCAACTGTTATTTCCATCAATAAGTGAGGATTGCGTGTAAATTTGGAGAACAATAAATCTTTGTTGTGTCTAGTATAATACCCTTGTTCGAATTCAATGTGACCAATGGACTTACTAAGAGAACATGGCATTTCTCACATATTTATCCATGATATTTTATGTATTTGAAGAAAAAAAGAAAACATTTACCCAGAACAATTTTTTGTTCCATTTTTGGACTAGAATTAAAAAAAAAATATTACCCGTATAATTTTCAATCACATTCACATATAGAATCAGATAGGTTGAAAAACATTAAAAAAAAATTAATTTGAGCAAGAAAAATTGTATAATAGAAAAGAAAGGATTGTGGAAGAAACAATTGATTTGTTAAAAAAAAATTTTAATTAGAAACCTTAGCAACTATTATAAGAAATAAATATTAGTTATTATTTATTCTTAATGTTTTTTTTAAGATTGCAATTAAATTTTTTTTATCTTATTGGATAAACACATTATCCAATTTCTCTTTTCTTTCTGATTTCTATTTTAATAATATAAAAAGTTAAAATGAGTGGTGAGTGGCTAATTATTTATTTACAAAATTTGAGAAAGTTATTATTTTTTCTTTCAGTAACATAAAAATTACTTGAACAAAACTTGTATCTTAGAAAATGTAATTAAATTGAAATGATTACCAGAACGACGATACCTATATGGTTATGGTTATGGCATATTTGAATAATACAGTGATGATTATTTCAAAATGTACTTTTGTCTTTTCTAAATATATTAATCTGCACGAATAAATATGTATATAAAAAATGCATGAGAAAAAATGAAAGATAATAAAATAATATCGTTGTAGCCTTATAAAAGATTCAAGTGCTTAAAATTGCTCTTTTTGAATATTAGCTCATATACATGCAAAATATGCATGTATGTACATATTTATGATCTGTAAAAAGCTAAAAATTATCATCACAATTCGTGTCGTTTTAAATTTTGACTGTAAATATGAAATATGAAATATAATCATAGAAATCTTTATAATGTGTAAAATCAAAAATTCTGATGTCTATACGAAGATTTTGAATATTTCTCCAAAAGGGGAAAATTTTTTTTGTAATGTACAAATATATATACATGTATATATTACAGTATTTTATTATGTTTATATTTATATAAAAACGTGTACATTTCTAATATTTCTAGAATTCATGCATAATTTATTCAATGATGATTATGTGAATGAAACTTCCTTTTATGATTTTCATAAAATCTACGAGTCGCAAAATATGATATTCTTTGTATGTACAATAAGGATACATACGTTATATACAAATACAACACATTTACAGATATAGTACATATATAAGGTATTTATACATTTCATATATCCTATCCACCTTCAACATAGTAATTTTCTCATTCCCTTCAACATTTATATTATATTTAAATTTGAACAGAGTAAACAGTAAAATACCATTCAAATTTTTCAATTCAATTTTGTCCTTGAAGAATACATATATGTATTAGATTTATATACTTTTTTGTCGTTTTATATTTCCTTTTATTCTATTTTATCTCATTGACAATAATGTTGACATCGTAATGTCATCACAAATTTATAAGTGGAAAATGTATAAAATAAAATTTTCCACTTACATTAATTCCATTTTAAAAATATTCAAGAGTACGTACATATGTATATATGCGTACCTACGTAAAATTACATAACGTAAATAAATTCGTTTATTCATATGTGAACATAAAAAACGTAAACAATCACTTTTTTCGATTATTATTATTTTTCGTTTTGTTATTTGCACTTTGTTCATTACATTATGTAAAGTAAAAATAAAAGAGTAAAAAGTTATCAGATAAAAGAATAATATAATCTCCCCAGATAATTGTATGTGAAAAATGAAAACTGCTGAAAATTAGTAAGAAATACAAAAAAAAATTTTATAAAGGGATATTTTACAATTTTGTATTACTAAAAATATGATAAAATATAAGTATGTATTATATACATGTATATATGTATTTGTTATTGTTTCGTAAAATATTTTTGTTTAATTAGACACACGATCAATCATAATTCATCATTTGAATAAAAATCAAATAAATATGTGTATTCAATGACATTTTTAATAGTTTCAATTGTGAATAGCATTGAAATTAATAAAAAAAGAATTTAAAACCATAAAGTACAAAATAAAATTGGGCAAAAATTGAATCAACAATCAATCACAACCAAAAAGGACCTTTCATATAACCGTTCGTTAAGGAAGATTACATTTTTCAGATAATGTTAATATGTATGATTATACACTGTTTATATACGAATGATATATAATTTTATTTTAGAAACATATGAAACGAAAATATTAAAAACAGGATATTATAGGTATATCATATTAATTACTTAATAAATTTTTTGAAAATCCTAGCTGTAAATTATTACATACATATTTATATAAGCAAAAGTATTATTATTGAAAAACTTTATAAAATATGAAATAATATACTCGTAAATAATTTAATCTACATAAAAAATTATAAACTAAAATAAATGTAACAAATTAAATAAATAATAGAAAAATTATAATGTACACGTAAAACAACATTTTTTTAAAATTCATACACACGTCATAATAATAATAATAATTGTTTTGTTTATATATTAAATGTAAACAAAATTTTTTGTTTGTATTTTATGTCAATAAAAAAACAGTTCAATTTCCTCAATAAAAATATCGTTTTTATTATGTATTTTGCTAATTCATCATCAATAACAATTTTTATAATTTCGTTTCGTTTCGTTTGTATCTTCTCCTTTCATTTATTTATCACATTTACCATACCTTTGAATTTTCTACACGCGCTTTGTATCGAACCAACACACAATATAACCAATATAACTTTTCGTAATACATGGTAATATAATACAATACACAAAGAAATTTAAAGAAAAATAACCTTAAGGTATGCAAATATGTATACGTTTTACATTTTTTATTTCATATTTTTATTTATGTATGCACATAAAAGATATAAATGAAAGCCAAAAAATTTGTAAATTGAATAGAAAAATACAAAGAAAGAAAAATAATAGAAAAGCACGTGTCAATATTTTTCTTTTTTGTTTATTTCTTTAAATAATTTTTCCC
Organism: Villa cingulata; assembly: GCA_951394055.1. Lineage (NCBI taxonomy): Eukaryota > Metazoa > Arthropoda > Insecta > Diptera > Bombyliidae > Villa > Villa cingulata. Next base: position 62,201,349 of record OX596018.1, on the reverse strand, counting down.
TTAAATTCGATACGTGTGGTAACAGTAACTGTATGCGAATAAATAATATTATTAGTATATATGACGATTTGACTACATTAATACATTGAATATCTAATGTATGTTGTAGTTATTGTAATGCAATTTCATATAAGCACACATATAATTACGATCTCACATATCCTCATGATATTACCTTCTAGATTCTATATAAAATCGCTCATGTTTTACCTCATGCTATCTATTACCATTTACTTATTTTCAGTTTTTACACTTGAACGACTTAATTAAATTTAGAAACATTGCTTGAAGCATTCTAATAAAAATCTATATTTATAACATATACATACATATATAAATATTAATATTATATACATACATACATATATATGTAATATTTTTGAATTTTAATATTTCGATATTAATAAAAACATAAAAAAGATTTATCGAATATAATATTTCGAGAATTTCGTCTTGTACAACTTGGTTGTCTTGGGTACAACTTTCACTTTTGCTCAGATATCGTTTTATGTTCCTTATAAAAATAACCCTTTATATTTATTCTTGTGTTGTTTCTTATATTTCTATAAGTATAATAAAATTTTTGAACTTGTAATTATTGAATTACACCTTCCTCTTATATACGAGTGTATGTTTTACCTTCTATTTTTCCTTTTTTAACTTAACCGTAAATTCAGATCATTTAACTGTGGACTCGTATTTTTCGATTTCTGGAGGATTTCTTAAAAAAATTGTTCATATGTTTAATCTGTGGAATGTTAAAGATGATAACAGTAATAATAATAATAATAATAATAATAATATTAATAATAATAATAATAATAATAATAATAATAATAATAAAAATAAGAACAATGATTAAGATACGAAAAAATCATATAATAGAATATGTATCTGAATGTAAAGATAACCGAATTAGAATAGTTAACAAAAATTAAAAGTTCTCTATAATTGATTTTGAATTTATAGATATGTAGATAAAGTTTTTTCCTATGTCGTAAATTTTCCGAAGACAAATCGCTTGTTTCATTTTAAAATTAAAAAGAATTTTTAATAATAAAAAACCATTACACACATGTAAAAGAAGTAATGACATACTGCAGAGATAAAGCATGTTATATCAAATGGTTTATCGATAACCTGGTATGGGTGACACATTTAAATTCAGGTGAACTAGTTTATGTATTCATACGACACCTGTCGAAATAAATTCAAACACTAATTCTTTTTCATCTAGTCAGCATGTTAGCTGAAATTTGGTTTGACAGTTTGTTTTAATATAATATAAAAAAAAATAACACAAAAGTCAAAGATAACTGAGTTCGAACTTGATTAACAAGATAACTGAGTTCAAGAAACTCGGTTAACTTAACCGAGTTCTGAAAGTCAGTTATCGCAAGGATAAACCAGAAAACTTAGATAACCATGGTTTATCTCTGCAGTGTGTCAATAGTATAATGAAAATAATAAAACTGTAATACATATGACAGAAATCATAAATGAAAAGATTACAAAATTTTAATAAAAAATATATATTAATTATTCACGTACATGGAAATTTTATTTACGTTCTTGAAACTAAAGGAAAGAAATGATTTACAAGGATTGTTGGATAGAAAACTTTCAAATTATACAGAAAAAATTGAGAATATATGCATGTACACTTCTGAAACATTATATGAAAATTTTATAAAAGATTGATGTTCCTAAACAGCGTTGGTTTTAGCTTCTTGGGCTCCTGGTGCACTTCTAAACATTTAACCCTCTAGATTAAAACTTACTATTTAAACTTTAATTAGATTTTTTTATTTTAACAATTTTATCGTACACTTGAAATGAATCAATTTCATAAATTCTATGAATTACTGTGTGAATTTCTTAAATACTATTTCATGAAAAAAAAAATTATTTATTCATTTTTACATAAAAAATTTAATACTCACATTTACATTTTATAATTTCTGGAACCTATAAATTCAGAATTTTTTAACGAATATTAACTAAATATTAAATGTATAAAAAGATAATTTTATTAAAACTAAATTTTGATAATCCTTACAAGGTTTCTCATGGTATCTTGTTAAAATCTATATCCTTAAACACTATACTCGTTATAAATAAAATTACTTACAAGTCTTCCTGTTCGATTAGTTTTGTTTTTCTTATATTCCTTTTCTCATATGACTACTTTACAACTTTATTTTGTGTTAAACATTTTAAAAGATGATTTAACAACCTGAAGACTATAAAATGTCGTAATACAAATACTATTTTCTTTGATCGTAGGTACTTGGAAAGATTCTCATAGTAGTAAATATTATATTACTACTACTACTATTCATTTTCAGCTATGTCATTAAAACGATTTTGGAGTAGTTTGGGCAGATCATAAGAACTCTAAAATTAAATGAAAAAAAAAATATTGAATTTTATTTATTATTTTCATAATGTAGTTTATAAAATATTGAATGACCAGAATACGTACATTGTAACACAACACATACACACATGATTCTTACACATTTCATATTATTCTCAGAATTATTTTTAAAAGCAATTTATATGTAAATGAATTTTGAAAATGATTTCAATTTCGATTCCAACCTCCAAGCTTTAGGTACATAAAGAAATACGTTGAGAGAAAGATGCCGATCATCATCATTTGTTATTATCGTCAGAACTAAAATTGGTAAAGTTACAAAACCTATAGTTAGATATATGGCGATTTGAAATTTAGAAAATTTTAATGTCAAAGAAATGAAAAATTAAAGGGTAATAGAATAGTAGTTCGAATATTTATTCTCTTTACATATTGAGGGTTGGTTATTTATCCTTTTTGTAATCAGAAAATTTGCATTTCAAACGTTCTTGAAAATGAGGAACAGATCACAACGATTGACTAACTTTATCAAAATAAATGCTCAACTTTGTTCCTCACATATCTTGATTTGCATCAGTGTTATAATTTGGATTTCGTTTTCTTTTTTTTTCATATTTCAAAATATAAATAAAATTAAATTTTGCCCAAAAAACAAAAAAAATTATAGATATACATCTGATTGCAATTGAAAATTATTTTCTAATTTTTTTATGTTAACAAATATTTCATTGAAAATATATCAGTTGTAAATACATTTTGAAATATCATATTAACCCTTGTTCAATATCAATCTACCCTCCGTATTGCATACATATGTATGTATATTTATTTATTATGTTTTTACTTTTTTACTTCTTATTCATAAAATTGCTCACCTTTTAAAATTGTAATTACATTCATAATTTTAACAGAAGTTGTTTATAATTATGATTCCCCTTTTTCTTATTTTTCATTTGTATTTGTTAGATAATTCATTTGTGAATATTACAAGAAATGCAATTTAAAACGTTAAGTAATTTCATACGGATATATCCTTTTATATATGTTTAATTTATAATGAAATACAACTTTCATATATAATTATATTTTACTGAAGCTTAATAATAAATCCTTTCCATACATCTTAGGCACGGGCACGTGGTTCAAAAATTCTATCTATTCATTTGTCTTGAAATTATTTCTTTTTTCATTATACAACAAACCATGAAATATGAAACAAACGTACAATACAATAACACAAAATCTTCTAAAAAGTACATAACCAAATTTCATTTATTTTCTATGTGAAAATACTTAAAATCGATACATGTAACGACTTGATACGCATTAAGTTTTCTTATATAATAAATAATTTCATGTAGAATATATACATATACAATACGAGTATAGTTGTACACCATCACCATATAATATTTGATAATTCTCTATCATATTTGTGTTCATAATGTTTCAAAAATAATATTGCCATAAACAATAGGTGGTATGGAAGAAGAGTTAGAGCAGTTAGAGCCTAGCAGAGTATGTAATGTACTATAGGAATATTTCAATGTTTTAACAAGTATTATTTTTTTTCCTTTCTTCGGGGATCTTGTTACTTCCTTTATTTACGTATATATTTTTCTAACAATTTTCTTGAATTTAATATGATAACTACAAAAAAGTTTCTAGACTTTATACTTTATACACAAAAAATATAGAAAAACAAAACTTTTGCTACATACACGTATGTATGTATATTCAGCAATATTCAGTGATACATATTAGGATATTAGTTAATACTACTGAATATAATAAGAAAAATTATCTTTTATGAAATTCTGATACTGTAGCTTTATATTAGGTACTTAAAAATTAAGGCAAGTATTTCATTCATAAAGGACCAATACCATATATATATAATATTTTCTTTTTTTCTTTTCTTTGGTAGTTTTTTTTTCCTTTTTTTAAGATGTTATTTGATTCGTTCATTTTTGAAATGAAATACAAATTAGACAAAATGACAATGACAAAATAATGAATGAACGAACAACAGAACATTTTCGTATAAATGATATGACAAGACAAGATAAAAGATGAAAAAAGTAAGAAACAAAATAGTACCTATAATGATATATATAGAATAAATATGTATATTATGTACATCTTGTGTTGAGAACAAATTTCTATGAACGGTTTCTTTTGAATGATTCAATATAATATGTTGTGTTTCCATTTATTTTAAGGTTATCTTTTCAGAATGATTTTAATAAATTGAAATTCGATACATTTATGGTGACTATACATATTCATATTATCAAGAAGTAATATCTCACTATTAATCTTGATTTAAGTTACAATAAATATATGCAATCGAATGAAATAACATTTTCAATAACTAAATTTCTGTTCATAATAAATTATACAATAATAACAACTGAAACATTTAATATCAGATGAAATTATTAGTTTGAAAAGACAAAAATTAACTTAAAAATAAGAAAAATAAATTATAGTTAAATTTAAAGTGTAAAGTATGTACGTTAAAGTGTATTAAGGAAACGAAATTATGCATTGAATCAATATATTAAAGAAAATTTTGGTTTTTAAACTTTTGTTTCACTAACATCTTTTCAATTTCAAAACATGTCAATCCTTTGATACAATCATTCTTACTCTAATTCAATATGCAATTGAAAAAATCATTCAGAATCAATTCTTGTCCTCTAATTACCTATAGAATTAATTTGTAATTAAAATATACTGAAAATGATGGTTTCTTGTCATCTGTTTAGTCGTCTTTTAAACAAAATGTTTATCATATCAATTTCACATGTACATTGTAGTACATTTATAACATTTTTTTTGTGGTTTTTACTTTTTGTACAATTAAGTACTATGTAAATAATATATTTTTGATAAAATTGTAAATGTTTCCACATTACAAACAATAAAAAAAAATTTTTTTTGTAATATACATACTAGTAATAGGTAAGTGTGAAAACATTAAATGACAAAAAACCAAATATAAGTAATTTGTTTCATGAAGCTATACTACGTAAGTAGATATGTGCATATGTGTATAAACGAATACACATAATTTTTGTGGTTTAGAATGGTTCAAATTCAGAATTACATTATGTGTGTACAATGTGCATATATTATAAGTTCACTTCTACCTACATAATCAAATAATATATTTAAAAATGTATATAAGTATGAGTATTGAGTACATCAGACACATGTGAATTTATGGCATTGGACATATGATTGACGAAGATTTATGACTTTTTATTAATATAATCGTTTGCTATATGAATAAGAAAATTGGCTCAACAAGCACCTCGAATAATCATCATCGTCATTATTATCTTTGTCGTCTTTGAAACACGTCATTATAATTAGTGTATGTAATTAATACAAACAAATGACGGAAATTGTTATTTTTATTTTCGGTTCTTTTTGTATTTTGCATTCTGTTGACAGATTCATTCGACAAATAAATTCAAGGGTTCGTCAAATTACCATCTGTTTGTCTTTTGAAAATTTTTCTTGATGGTAATGATATTTTTTATATTTTACTTAGAACGAAGAAAGTAAATTTGTATTCATCAATAATTAATTAAAAGACTAATCGAATCCATTAAATCTGCATAGAGAAAATGAAGAGAAAAAATTGAAAATCATATTTAATCCTTTCACATCAAAAATGGATTTTGTACGGAACGAAATGGTAAGCTACTAATTAACTACTTTATACGGTTATGTGAGTTTATATATGCTGCTGCTGCTTGTATGTATATATACTCGTATTCGTATGCAATATTGTATTCATAATATATAATCAAATCTTTTATTCATTTTCCCTTGATAATAATATGAATAAATAAATAAATAAAATTTTGTAACTATGGTACATATTTTAAACTTAAATAAATGTGGATGATAAACCTAATTCAAATATCTTTTTATTTTCTACTGTTTGTAGTGTGCATGCATTTACAGAAAATTATGGTATGTAAAAAGTCCTTCAAACTGAAAATATTTAAAAAGATATATCATAATATATAATATGGTAAAGTGTTAGTTCACTAGTTCACATAGTACTAGTAGTGGTAGTAGCATTAGTAGGATAAGTTTAGCGTAAAACCTGAAAATTATATAAATAAAATAAAATGATAGAGAACGAAAAGACCACAATTAATATAAAAGGCTCCAGTATAATTAATGAAAGTTATTTAAAATTTAATTATTTGCTTATAAGGGGAGTAAATTCAATAGCATGATGATCATAGATATACAATAATTCACATGCTTTCATAATTGTAAGAATATCACATATGATACATTTAATACACATACATATACCATACGAACGTTTGTGAGTATTTTAGTTTTTCAAATTTTATTAAATATCATAGATGAACACAGAATAAGAATCATATTTAAAATGTATATCTGGGAGATATACGTATGTATATGTAATACATTTGTTAATTCTATCTCTATTTTTGTTTTCTTTATTTATATTCTCCTATATTGTACAATAATCGTATACCACACATCAAAATTCCATATTATTATTTTTTATTAATTCATATGCATATACACATCTATATTTCAAAAACAGTTTGATACAAATTCTACATCAAATTTTGTCTCATTAAAATCTTTATAATACACATTTTCATTCATTCATTCATAAATAAGTTTAGTGTACCCTGTACCAAAAGTTTTATTTGAAATGTAATTTCCGTCAAAAATGTACATATATTCAAATATAGGAAAATGTTTTCAACTTTTCGGGTGAAATAGGCAAACAGATAAACAAAAGGTGTTAGTACATAATAATTTGTGAACAAAAATGAAATGAATACAAAAAGAAAATAAAAATGCTTCCTCGTTAACATATATAATAATCATCAAAAAACGTTTAAAATATTTCTAAATTACTTTTCTTCTCTTCAGCTCTTACATATTCATTTGTATATACGAGTATATGTATGTCCAAATTGAAAAATATTTTCATTAAAAATTTTTGTAATTATATGCCCTTACATATTTTATTTGTGATAAATATTTATGTACATGTATATGTACTACTAATATACAATAGCTAGCACTAGCACAATGTAGACTGAGTGTATTTCGTCCTTTTTAATTGTTGATTGTAAAAGTTGATAAGGTGTTGACCATCATCATCATCATACTTTTTGTAACGCCTTCAATTTAACATATTAAACTTTTGTTTTCATTTCCTTTCGCCCGCGTGCACTATATGCAGACTTTGATATTTAAATTTTGAATATACAAAATACTCATTACATTTTCAATAAAAAAAATGACAAAACAGAAATCATATTTCAGTTTGTTTTTATTTGAAAATTTTGAAAGTAAAAAGAAGAAAATTCTTTCTTTCATCTGTCCATCTCACATATAGTTGTTTATTCGTATGTTTTTTTATTAAATAGGAACTAAATAAAAACAGAGAAATGAGAACATTTTTTTATACAGCTTTTTTTCATTCATAAATCGTGATAGTACTGATGACGATGTTGATGACAGTAAAGGCTACTGGACAATATCCTGGTAGTAAATACGTTTACGTTTATAACAGTAACATTTATAAATTCTATACAGTAACATATACTGGTACATATAGTATATTTTTCAATTCATGTTTGACAATAAATACTGCATATATAAATATAAATCCTTTAAAAGTGTTTATCCCTTTCAATCTGAATCTGACACTGTAAATTTATTTTGTTTAATTTTTTTTTAAACAACATTAAAAAATTGAATGATGGGTGTTGAATAATGCTGGAACAGTTAAATAGAGAGCATTTAATTAAAATTATATATTTTTCTTTTATTTAAGGAAATAAGTGTGGAGATATAATGAATAAATGTTAAGTTTGAATTGTTTTGTTTTATTAGCTTTTCTGGAAAATTACAAAGTTTTTTTTTAATAAGTATTTTAGGAAAAAGAATAAATTTTTTGAAGTTTTAATTTTATTTTTATTGAGCATCCATAGGCAACAGAGTTCAAAATCAAAGATTCATCATTTGACGATAATTCATATTGACATTTTCAATGTTTTATTTGGAATAAGATAAGATGTGATAAGATTAAATTTTAAATTTCAATGACTGCAACTTTTTTAATGGAAAGAACAACTCTGTGACACAACTCACTAACATCATTTTTCTTCTGACTTTGCTCGCTAAATAAAATTATCCAAACGAAAAGAAATTAAGTGCTCTCAAATGAAAATAAAAACCTTGAATTCACTTTCTACTTTACTCTTGTCTTGCTACACCCGCATATTCGTATTAAATTTGTGGCAAAAATCTTCAGAATAGTAAATACATAAGTGATTCATGCAAATGCTCTATGTCACATCTGCTATATCATTTTTAAAAGCATTTTAAGAGCACACATTGTACTCTTTTTCTGATGTCTCATCTTTTTCTTTCCACTTTTCTTAGTATTATTATAATTATTATTTTTTTTGTCTTTTGATGTAGTGTCGTGAAATGTAATTTTCCTGAAGTTTCAATAGATGAAGATATTCTCAATCAGACACAGTTGTATGCACATACCTATTTATCATAGTATGTTAGCAGTGCTTTTTTAGCTTCTTGGGCGCCCGGTGCACTTCTGAACTTTTCGCAATATAAGTTGAAACTTTATTATTTTAAACTTTATTTAGCAATTAATTTCAGTTTATATGTATTTCAAGCGATAAAAATTACATTCTTTTCACATCATACAAGAGGTGAGATTATAAATGCGTTTTTCTCATAGAAGTTCAGGTTCTCTAGTAGGCCTAATTCTCTTTTTCAAAAGTACAATATATACTTATTCTTATATACTACAGATACTCGTATGTATATTCGTGCGAGGAATAAAATAACATAACATATAGGTAATTAAAAATATCGAAAATTCAAATTATTAAAACATATACATGAACTAAATTCGAAATACAGAATACAGATAAATACTAATTTGTAAAACAACGAGAAAATCACAATATTTAAAGAAAAGAATATTTATTCAATGAAATCCAAGGCTATCATAGAGAGATATTTAATAACAGAAAGAAGAAAAACTGAATTTTATATGAATGAACAAACATGTATGACTTTCATTTTGACGAAATCCAATCTTTTATAAGTTATAATGAAAGTATCACCAAATGCGGAACTTGTTCTTGACTTATTGAAGATCTTACATAGTGTTTAAAAATTTCTAATTCTCAAGAGTTGAATGACCATGTTTGTTTAAGAATAAAAATATAGATCAAAACATTTATCGGTTTTTCTTGTTTACACAGATCAAGTTTCAATTTGAAATTCTTTTTTGTACACTGCTAATACGCTAATACAATGTATGTAGTAGTTTCTTTTTATCCTTTTCTTCTGTATATTGGATACTGCACTGTAGTGGGCGAGTACGGAGAAGAATAAAACTTAAATCTTAAAACTTAATCTGTGTATACAAGAAAAATCGATAGATGTTGAAGAAAAAATGTTCACAGAGATATTCTTTTTACTGTGGTTTTATACATTGTATATATACTTACGTGTATTACATTATACATTACTACATATGATTCGTTTGTGGTTGTGTGTATATCAATTTCATTCTTATGTCATTTAAGGCACACTTTTTAAGTTGTGAGCCATAAATTTTTTCTTCATGCGTTTATTGTGCGAAAATTTTAAAAGAAAATTTTCGCAGATAATATTTTATTTTACTGTCATTTGTAAAATTATTTTCAAAAAACGGATATGTGTCTTTGATCCTGTCCTTAGTCGTGTTCCCGAGATTCGCAACCGGTTTTAGTGAACCATTTCAATCTATAAAAGAATCGGGTATGTGTTATTGATGGCGAATACATAATATGTACGAGTATAACATTTACATGAAACGAAAATATGAATCGGTACTCAACAATATTCAATAACAGTAACAGTACAATAAGAGGAAATATTTTGATAATGTTTAATTTTTTTCAAAATGAATGGTTTGAGAATTATTTGCAAAATGGACTTTTTCTTTTCTGTAGTTTAATGTACAACACACGGTTATTATATGATGTAGATGTTGTTATGCCTCAATATCAATATTTTTTGGTTACATTTCCATTTTGTTCAATAAGCATCTAAGCATTATCTTTAGAAAAAAAAATTAATATTCGTCTAACTTTTTACTTTTCATCTTTATTCCATTTACATTTTGTGAAATTCATTTCTTCTAAACAGTTACGTGCGTACGTGAAAAGTAAGAAATTTTGATTATTTTTTACAGGAACGTAAGTGAACTTACTTAAGGCCAGGAGGCTTTTTTTCAACATTATCCTATGTAAATAAAACCCGTTACAATAGCATTAAGTCTTTTAGAATTATTTGATTTTATTCTGTTTTCAATTTATTTTTTTTTGTGGGGTTCTTAAGATTATTTACTTTTTGCAACAATAATTCAATTATAATTCAGAGAAATTCATCATCAAACAATACGCCTTAAGGAGGTAAGTTAAAAAATTTTGCTTTGTTGTATTCTTATTTTTGCTGTGTTAAAATATTACAATGTCACCTTGTCATTTTTTTGTTGCAAATTGGTATTATGCTTCATCAAAATTTCCATTAAAAATTTTAGTTTAAAATTTCCAAGTTTGATTGTAGATATTATAATATGTGAAGTTGGTATCAAAATCCACTAATCTTTTTATAGTAATGTCCTTTTTAAAAATATTTATCTTTTCGAATTTTTAAAAACAATTGAATTGGATTTCAAATAAATGATAATCGTCAGAAAATAATTATTTCTCCTATTCTTCATGGTTTGAAAGACACCTTAGTACACAACAGCCCTAATAATTATCTTTTTTGTATTTATTTACATTTTGTTATAGGTCATAGTGAAACCGGTTTTTCATAAAATTTTTTTGAATATACTCATTTCTACCCTTTTTTTAACTTTATTTTCAACATTTTTTAATATATGTATTCGTAATATATAAAAAAACATTCATAAACAACAATTATTCTAGTTACAGATGAAGAGTACACTTGTTAAAAACAAAAAGTAACAATAACAAAAAATATAAGTCTTCTGATATATATACTAATAATTCACTTTTTTTTTTTAGGAGAGCTTTTACAGATCAAATCCAGTTTATCGCCTCAAGGTGAAATTTGTAAGTGTAAACAACAAACAAACGAACGAACCAAAAAAATTAAGAAGAATAAAAACGAAAAGAAATGAAGTTAAATTTTGTTTGTGAATTTCCAATAAAAAAATTTCTCTATATTTAAATATTTTTTTCCATTTTGCAAATTAATTGAATTATTCAAGTGTAACGAAATGAATCTTGTTATTACTGTATAGCACTTTCTTTCTCATTCACAACAAGCAACAAGAAATACTCGCACATGAAGAAAACAGAATCGTTTTGTTCTATTATCTTCATTTTCTTTTAATTTTAATCATAATTGTTATTGAAATACGTAAAAAAAAGTTCATTTGTGTTTATATTTTATAATATACGAGGGTTGCAGATAATTTCAAATAATTACATTTTTTAACTTTATTTCTAGTTTCAACCACAATATCTGTATACTATGTCGAAAACCAAGACACATAAATCCATAAACCTTAAATTTTCACTTTTGTTTAAATATGAGGAATAAAATCGTAGAATATTTAGGGGTGAGGTATTTATCTCTTTTTGTTACTTTATTCAAACATTCATGTAGACATAATGTAAGATGTATATAATATTCATATAAAATTTTCTTAATGGACATACGCATCAAAGCGGATTTGTCAATGCAAAAAATGAATTTAATAAATTAAATTAAAAGTACACAAACGAAATATAAAAAAAAAATCGGAAATGAAAATTCAAAGTAAATATAGATATGGTAGATTGTTGTTGTTTCCATGCGTTTATTCTTGTTGGTTTTTAAATAAAACGTGAGGTACCTATCTGATACAATGCTTAATGTAATCTACACTCTGCACACTAATTATACGTATGTATGAAAATATATTTCTTTGAATTTTTTTGATTGAATTAAATATTAATAATAAATTGAAACAAAAAAAGAATAAAACGACAGTAAAAAACTGTTGTAGAATAAAAATGAATTAATGAAAACGAAAACTTGATATTGTAGATAAAAAACAAATAGCGTCATCAAATTAGGTACTTAAGAAAACAGAGAGATGAAAACAAATATCAAATTAATTTTTCTTCTTTTTGTTTTTTAATTTCAGATAAAATTTTTTTTTTTAGTTTTTTAGGGTGATACCTAATGTCAGCTTCTTTTCATGAATTTTCAATAAAACGAAAACAAAAGCTGTAATAAAAAAATTCTTATTGGTTAATATTCTAATTCATATACAAGTATAATTTATATATTTAATTTAGTTTGATCCCATGAGGTATAAGGGAATAAAAACCAAAAATAAAAAATGAAAGAAACAAAAAAGAAATTTAATTAAGACTCATTAATCACTTTTTTGAAGGCTTCTCAAAAAAAAATTCATAAAGAGAAATTAAAATTTCAGGAACAACAAATGCTTCCTTATACTCTTATATTTTTTAAATTTTTTTGTTCGGTTTTTAATTCTTCTCTTTTTTTGCTTTATTTTACAAATTCTAAGTTTATTTTCGTCATTTAACATCTCCAACAGATGGAATAGATATTTTCTTGTGATTTTTAAATTTTTGAAATTTTATCGTGACTCTGAAATGTTGCCAATAATTTTTTTTCGAATTACAAACAAGAGAATATGGATTTTTGAAATACTAAACAAAAAAATATCTTTTTTATAATATGTACATTATACCTATTTAAATATATATCATAGATTATAAATTATTATTAATATATGCATATACATATCTTATAATATTTCATTTTGAAAATTGTTCGAAATGGATATTTTTTTAGAATTGTCCTCTTTTTTATAATTTGCTTGAATCTATTTATTTAAATTGCAAAGAACTGAAGATCTTATACGACTTTTTGTTTGGTTCGTCTGTAATAGGTGTTTGACCTCTTTATAAAAGCATTCGTTTTGAATATGCCTATGAATGTGAATTCTTAAATAAACGAAAAAGAAAATTGTAAATAAAAAATATAATTTCCTTATCAAAAGAAAATTAAAAAGTGCAAAAATAAAAAATCAACAGCTAAATATATACATACATATAAAATATTTTATTAAATACCTTGACTCTACTCGAAGCTTATACATTTCACATTCAATCTTGTCTATGTTAACATTTATTGTTCGTATTATAGAAAAATGGTTGACATTTCTAAGTTCATTTATAAGAGGAATGCATCTCCTTTTAAATATTTTTTATTTTTTTTTTTAAGAAAATGAATTTAAAATGTATAAACTCTAACACTTGCCCGCGTCTATAATTCGAAAAACTAAAGGAATTTCAATAGAAAAATATATTTTCTTTCATTTGTCATGCTTCGTTTTCATATTCATATACTCATACTCATATATACTCGTATGTATGTATATACATACATATCTATATTCATATGAATTTTGTCGTCAATGCAATTCATATGATTTTTTTCTCGTAATGTTTGCATAAAATTTAAAATGCATTACGTTTGTATTTTATTCAACCCTAGTTAAAATTCATATTTTTTACTGTTCAAATACACACACAACCTAGTATACGATTACATGTATGTATTTTGTTAGTGTGCTTCCATTCATTCTAATTTTCATATTCATTCATTTATTCACTTTTATATTTGTTTTTCAAAGTTCATTTTCATATTTCAGCTATAGAATTCAATTTTATCTTCCTATGATGACTATGCAAAAATTATAAGATAAAATATACACAGATAAAAAACTCAAAAATTAAACATTAAAAAAAAAATTAAAAAAATGTGAAAAAAGCAAACGAAGAGAAAAATTGGTCTGTATAAACAAAAGTGAGACATATAGGACAATGAAAATTTTTACCACCATACATATGTACATCACGAATATTTTATACAAAGTGTTTTTAAGTGCAATGTTTGCAATGCTTCCCGTTACCGAATGGTTACGATGATGTTGATGATACTGTTGATGGAGTAAAAATTCTTCAGAATACAGATTTTTACATACAAACAATTTATATAGGTATTCGTAATAAGCATATGACTTTACAAATAAAGCAAAATAAAAGAAGAAGGTACAATAATATAAATGTAAATTATATTATGAATGATGTAATATCCTATCTTGTGTATTATAAGATGTACTACAAAATTTGAATTTTTCACACATAATGTATTGAGAAGTTTGAACATAAAAATTTTTATTTGCATGACTGTGCTTTTGAAAAGAAAAATAATTTTATTCCCTTAATTTTGTTTGTGACACTGAATTAATTTTTTGTATGAGAATGAGTTTTGATTTTTCAAGAGTTAAATTTTATAGTCTATATAGTCAACTTTTTAATTAATATAATTCAAAACAAAACTGGGATGATATTATATGTTTTTACTGCATAAATAATCTCATAAGTTCGAATGATTGTTTGATCAATAGAAATTCATACCTAATTACATACACATTTACGTATATGCGTACATGAATAGACGCATACATAATTTGATATAATGAAATTTTATCCTATTAGATATTTGTTCATAAAACATACATTAGAGCTATTTTCATTTTAATTCAAATACTAAAATTCATATTTATTATAAATATTACAAACAAAACTTAATTTTGTATATGATAATAAAAGAACTTAATCATTTAATAGTATACTTGAAAATAATGCATGTGTGTTTGCAAATATATGTACATATTTTGTGTGTTTGAACTTTATGTACTGACAAAATATTCGTCTCTCTACACATTTCGATTTATATTTTCTGCTGTATTATTTATTATGTACATTCAATGACAAGATGCTTTTTATATATTTGATATGTAATACAATATTTTTCCAAAATCATGGACAAGTAATACGTAATACCCTACCACACCACATATGTATTTGTATGAAATAAGTCTGTAAATAAGAAGAATAAAGAACATACTCGCAGTCTGAAAATAAATGGTATACATGTATACATATAGAATTCGAATTAATTATATGATCATATTATATAAATAAAAACAAAACTCATACTTATATTCACAAAAATATAAGTACAAAAATGTACAAAAATATCCAGATTTTATTTCATTCTGAATACATATTGACCATTCCTTAATACCATCATACTTATTTACTCATATTATTTATTTTCCATTCATTGTCATTATAAAGGATCACGTGATTGTGAATGTATTGCAAATAACAAAAGAGAAACGAAGGGGTATTCACGATTAGGTGTATTTGGTCTTGTAATTATACTACAAGGTAATTATACTACAGCAAATTAGAGCTATTTTATAAAAGTTTGAATACAACCTTGTAAGGACTTGTAAACCTTAGTCTTTAATACAACATTACAAGTGTGTAAAATTAATTTACAATAGACTCTTACCAAAAACACTAGAATATATATTCTAGTGTTTTTGCTCTTACTTACCTATTGTAAGTAAGATTTTTTGCTGTGGTATATCAATACAAAAATACAATATCAAGATACAAGATTTTCTTTTTCATTTTCATTTTCCCAGTTCACTAATTTTATTTGATACACAAAAATATTTTCACCATAATGCATAAAATTATCCAATTATTTTTCTGATTTTTGTATTTTAATGCTAAATGTCGCTTGTAATACAGTCTTTGTAAT
This sequence comes from Villa cingulata, assembly GCA_951394055.1. Taxonomy (NCBI): domain Eukaryota; kingdom Metazoa; phylum Arthropoda; class Insecta; order Diptera; family Bombyliidae; genus Villa; species Villa cingulata. The sequence continues at coordinate 62,185,190 of OX596018.1, read as the reverse complement.
TTTCCATTCCAACATTCCATGAACCCAAACACTTTTATATTGTAACACATCATCAGTTATATAGTTTTTCATTATTTTACAATGAATTCAAAAAAAGCCAAAAACAGCTAGGGGTTTAATGTGAAAATTATTTTCCAATGCATTTCTGATTGAAAAAAAAATGAGACATATATACAAATATACAATACGTAATTGCCATATTGAACGATTTAACGATGCAAATTTATAATCGAAAAATTTTCACCTAAAGTTAACTTTTTCCGACTCGTTTTCTACGTTTTATGATGCTATTATGTAATTGCATTATACATTATACTGATCATATACTCATATAAGAAAATCTTTTTAACAGTTTATGTACAACATACTATGTTTATATCAATTTAATGAATTGCATTCAAAATGTAATATCATAACAGTAAATTTTTATTTTAGTTGCAATATCGCAATACCACAAAGCAATTTAATATGATTTCATACCCAAATAATTGCTTACACTAGTATGAAGGTTTATGTACTATATATTAGAAAAATTATTATTAAAACATTATGTACATACTTGCGCATCCTACCTACATATTGTATAGAATTGTACAATTGCAAGATAAAATGCAATATTTAAACTTATATTGATATAGAAATATAGATTGTGCTATTTTTGTATGCACTAGTCAACTGATACAAGAGTTTTTCATTCATTTTGCATACATGTATATACATATACATATGTATATTATATGCTTATATACCATTTATAATATACAAAAACTCAGAAACCTTAATTAATTGTTCAATAAAATTAATATGTAGGGTCGAAAATATTTTTAAATGAAACAACCTGAATTTGTTGTCAACATTATCATCATCATATTGTTAGTCATCGTTCTTTTTGGTATTGGCAGAGTTTTCATGTGTGCTGTTGCACACTTATACAGTATATATAAGTGATTGGTATCTTTATGTATCCCCAAAATGCATTTAAAATATGGATATATACTTTTATCAACGATGTTACTTTATACCAAAGGTTTTTACATGTAGAAAAACCTAGAGGATCTCCGCTAGCTTCTATAGTGCGTATACATATATACATATGTATATAGTATATATGTATATAATGTACATTTAACAATTTGCAACTGTATGTAATAATATTTTTGACGCTGATGCGTAGGTTTTGGAATACAAAATACAGTTTTCATAAAATTTTCTTCTCTTTTATGCACATTTATATGCAACAAGATTTTTCCTGTAAATTTTAGTAGATGTTTATTATTCTGCATATTCTATATTCATAATTTTGTGTTCATATAGTATACCTACATACATAATACATATGAATGCATAATACATTACATTTTACATATATGTTTTATTTAAAATTGCGACGAAATTGTTAAAACATAAAATCCTCGAATAAAACCAATAAGAGAACACGTGGAAGTATGCTCATTCATTGATGATAAACGATGCTTGCAAAATGCATTTACATCAATACATTTACACACATGCAGGCGCTTGCATCTCTACATTATGTACATTCATGGTCTACGGGTTTTCCCTATATTAAATTGTTTGTTAGCACTTCTAACATTTGTATGTATACCAAATATGAAATTTTGGATAGATGGGAAGCTCCCGTATATTTTTTTTACTTTGTAGCATATGCTAAAAAGCCACAAAATTGTAACGAAATAGAAATGTTTGGACGCTAACAAAAAGAATAACTTACTCAAATTATGATTTAGGCATTATTACAACTTTGTTCCATATTATAGTACATATATTCAATAATCTAACAATACATATGGTTAAAAATATTTTTTTTATGAAAAATTTAATTCAGTTTCCTGAGAACGAACCTTCAAGCTAAATTCAAAATGTCAGATAAAATTGTTTCTCATAACTTTTTCTATTTTGCTGTTATTATTATATACGTAATTCACATTTATCCACGTGTTTGTATCGTTTTTGACCATATGTCGAATGTGTCATTTAAACCACTTCAGGTGGTTATATATTTTCAATAACTTTACAATCGTTTTAAAGGTCAATCATTTTATCGTTATCAATGTTGACATCACAATTTTCAACAACTAAACTGTAATATATGTGTATCTAAATATACTTGTATAAACTACGTAGATATAATAATATGTTGTAAGAAAATAAATAGATAAATAAACCACCCTTTTAATCGTCAACTCTTCTGTAAATAACTCATGCTCCTAATTTTTCGCCCGTATTAAACTGTACAGACACTGGACTAGATACCATATTCGAAAATCATCAGTTAATTGTTTTTTAGTAGACCTTTATAATTTTTTTTAATAAAATCAAATATTAGCTCAATCATTGTGTTTTGCATACCGACTAATATAATATTGATATTCCAAAGAGTATTTTCGGTATTTTATAACGCACTATACACAAATATGATGTTTATGCCAATGAAACCGCAGTATGTTAGTTGATGGTCGATTTTGGTATTTCATTCATTCTGCCCAATCCTTTCGTGTATTAAAACGCACAAATATGTAATATTGTAATATTTTATTAGTATTCAATATACCTATATAGTATATAAGAAAAAATCATTTCATATGTTTTCTGCTTATCTATTAACTGCTTAAAATAAATATTTACATGTCCAGGAATGTATCTACATATCTCTTAAACTGTATATTAAAGCTTAGCCTAAATTGAGCCAAGTTTTTTATTGAAGTGATTTTCAGGTTTATAATTATCATGTATATTTGAATTTGTTACCTATAAAGTTGTTAGTAGAGAAAAAAACTTGGTTACATGATAGGACATGACATAAACTCATCTATATTTTTAAAATGATATTATAATAAAATAATACTTCAATTACTTGTGGTCGGACAAGTAAACTTGAAAAGGATTTATTAGCTCTTCTTCTCAGTAAAGAGATTCGAATTCGCAATTCGGCCGTTTGGGATGATCCAGTGGACCAGCATCCAGTATACTCTACCACTGTGTATGTAAATTTCTATTCAAATTATACATAAAAATAAAATTTCCAATTTTAGAATTGGACAAAATTGAAGAATGGATGGTATGGATATGAATGCGCTGTGTAAATCATATAGTAATCGAAATATTCCTCTTCATATCGATTACACATTTTTTGTTTTATTTGTTATGGATTATATTACAGTTAAAAACGGTCAATGATTCAATGATTCAAATTCAATGCATTCATGTGTTATTACAAATTTGATTATTTCAAGTAATAAACACGATAATAATACAATAATGATGATAATGATTGTGATGGTGATGACAATAAAAATAATAATAATAATTTTGAAACCATTGAACAATTTATTATAATAGAAAATTTATGAAAATGTTATTTGAGTGTAAGTTTAATTAATTTATGAATTAATTTCGGGAATACCTTATAATAAATTGATACATATTTGAAAAAATATAACTGAGAAATAGCTTTTTAAATTAAATATTACGAAAAAAACCTCAAGAAAACAAAATTTCACATAAAAATAAAAAATCGAAAAATATTTTCATTGAATAAAATGTAATAAAATAAAATATTTTAGTCAGTTTTTTAATTTTTTATATTTCTTTTTAACTAGTTATTTAGCTTCTATTACAAATCGAAATTTAATTATTATTTTTCGAAGTTAATTAAAAACAAAAATTCCCATCATTCCACATTTCAAATTTCCCTTCAATTTATTGTTGTTTTTGTCCTATATTACTATTATTTCTTTACTTAATAATAATTTTTAAAATTTGATACACAGTTTTCTAATTAAATCAAAGAAAAACAGAATCGCTACTTCGTTTTGTTTATGCTTTTATACAGTTTTATATTATTTTATTTATTTATACATACAGCTACATATAAAATATTCATGCTCAGTAAAAAAAATCTTCAATTAGGTAATAAAAAAATTCATGTTCAGTCAGTTAAAGCTCTTGTGCTTATAATGAAAATTTTTCTTTGCGGATTAGATGAACATATTTTAATAAATTAATGCATCAATTCATGATCTAAAAACGAAAAAAAAGTTTCATCATATAGTTCATATGCCAACTTCTTACTTTCATTTACTAAATACTAGAATGGTAATATACACCCTTTGAAGATTTATTCTATTACAAAAAACGGATCTATACGCATATGATTTTGAACACAATAAAATTTATTAGATTTTGTAATTTTTCTTTGTTGTTTTTTTCTTATATGTGCGAGTGTATTTAGTGAATATGATTGAATCAAAATACATACGCTACGGTAGTAATCATAATACGTATATGTTATCGAAAATCAAAATCAAATAATATGTATACATATACTATAAAACGTATACGAAGTAGGGTTAAGAATAGCTAGAAGTAATTTATGAATAACATCGATAGTTATATGAGCCGTAAGGCAAGATGGCAAGATATATTTGAAATTAAATAGTACATCTTACAGACGAAGAAAAAAATGGACAGAGTTTTACAATTTCAAGAAAAATTTTCTTTCATTTTTAAGGATAAAATAAATAAGTTTTTTGAGAATTTGATAACTATACATATATGTACATCACACACAGACACAAATAATTTACATTTACCTATAATGCAATTTTTGAATTTCAGTAAAATCAAAAATCAATAAAATTATTTTCGATGATTTTAATAAATTGCGAAAACCCTTTTCCTCATAAGTATATTTCTACGTAAGTAATAATTAATATACGAAATATTCACGTGTGGATATTTACACATTTAGGTACATAAACGTAAATATGTGTATCATTAACAAAATATCCTGACACAACAACTTTGATTTGTTTTCTTTTTATTTTATTCATTTAGATGTGTTTGTAGTTTATTGTAGAATTTATAAATTCATTAATGCGACTAGAAAGTTCATGTATAAAAGATGCTATACAACAAATGAATCGACAAATAATGTTGTATTAGTTATAATATGTAATATGTATTGAAATAAAAATGAAATAAGCAGTAATGAAAATTTTGTAGATTTATTTTATCCCTATCTTTTACTTATGTAATATCTTCTATATTTTTACAGACTAGTAATAATATTTTATTGCGTGAAAAGTCACAGATAGCAAAAATCTTTCAATTTATATTTATTACATCTTTATACATATAATTTATTAACCCATGTGTATGTGTAACACTGTGAATATATACATATAAGGATAAAATATCATATTATTTTTTTATTGAGGTTTTAACTTTCATCTTGATGTTGCAGAAAAATCTTACGAAAATTATTGCAAATAAAATAAATAGAAAAATATTTACGAATGAATTACTTAATTTGAACGTTTTGTTCACAATAGTAAAAATGCACATATATCAGTCTTAAAAAAAAGGTAAAATGAAATGAAATCATAAAAGTAGCTTCATGGTCAGAGGTTTAATTCATTCTTTCCTATATTTAATATGTGACATGACTATCGTCATATTTCTTTGCGATATGTACACATATACACGAAATCGTAAACTTTTGTGTATTTTATTTCCGTACTTATTCCTGAACATAATGATGAGACAATATTATTTAAAAGAATAAATTTGTTGATATCTTGTTGCCATATGAGTGGAGATTTTATTATATTACTGAGATATTTTCTTGTTTTGTGTACATACATATGGAATAGATCTACACATTGAACAACGACATATTATTATTTCATGTTTGTAAATTTGTTTCATAAATTGTAAATGTTGGAAATAAATTGGAAAATTGATACTTACATGTAACTTCATTTACAATCATAATGAAAAATTTGTTTTGTAAAAGGATTGAAAACACTTACGTAAGTTCTTTCAAAAATATTTATCATGTGCCAATATAAGTATATGTACATCATAAAGATTAATTGCATTTCTAGAAACTGTTATTTACTGATAATTTTTTCTACAATACTCTTCTATATTTAATAATATTCACTTTACAGAAAAAAATACATGTACAATTAAATTTATTATAATTATTTAAAAAACTGTGAAAAATATAGTCATAATTTAATTTTGTTAATTTAGTTAATAATTTGAAACGAGAAACTTTTCTTAAATTTTTAATTTATTTTAGTCGTTTTTCGATTTTAATATTTTCTTTTACACGTACAATCATTACTATATGTTATTTTTGTAAATTATTTTTTCTATTGTATATGCATATATTCTTAGTTTTGGCTTAAATAAATTCTCATAATCAAAATATCCTTCTAATAAATCTTTGTTGAGAAATCATAAAAATAAAAAAAAAAATTATAATCTTATAATTTCACAAAGAAACAGTTTTTCAAGTTTACTTAGATTACATTAAATTCACTCATTCCCCTCAAAAAAAAATTCTAGAAATTGTGCACATTACTTCATGAATAGATGTTGTAAATTGTACCATTTTTACCGTACATACCAAGAAAATTACACGCACTTGAAGCAATGAAGTCATTAAAACAAACAAAGAAAAGCATTATTTTTTACTTTGATTCTCCCCAAAATAACAAGGTTTAAATTATAATGTGATTCTGTCACAATGTCACGTCAAAATTATTTCTGTTAACGTGTTCAACAGAGCCTAGAACCTTTTGTATATATAAAAATGGAACAAAGTCTCAGAAATAATATAAAAAATAATAAAGCGAGGCAAAATAGAAAATTTAATTTTTTTTTTTTCGAAAATAAAAAATCGTGTCAAGAGAAAGATTAAAGGTAAACGCTATAATCAAATCTTCTCTAATGGCTTTGTGCTAGAATTTTTATTGTCACCAAGGGCGCGAAATGGAAAAAACAAAATCACAATTTTCATCTCAAGTTTTCATTCGACTGTATGCAAATTTCATTTCGTTTTTCAAAATGAGATTATCAAATTTTATCTATCTACGATATACATATGTACACATTTTTATTTACGTAAAACTGAGTACGAATCATCATAAGAACAAATTTAAACGATTATTGAGGATTTTTATGGAATGGGTAAATTGATGTAAAATCGTTTCATGGCTATTTTCTCGTTCTCAAGCTTTTAGTTGATTCAAATTCAAAATAATAAATAAATTCATTAATTCAAAAATGATTTATTTTCCGGATTGTAATTACATATAAACATCAACAGATTCGTGTGTAGGACAAAGGCAATCAGAAACATAAAATTCATATTTCTAATATCCATACTAAACCTAACCGTAATTATTCGATTAAAATTTGGTCAATGAAGAATGATTTTGTGACATTTTCTTTCCATATGTTTTATGTTACATACATTTTGATATTAAATGTTTATTAAATTTTTTTTTCAGTTTTTATTTCCATTTTTATACTTCGGTAAAATAATTTCGAATTCATGAAATTGCTATGAGATTCCTGGTTTTAATTCCAATTTTTAATTGCATATTATCTAGTTAACACAACAGACATACTGTAAAGGGAAATTACTAAATTGCTATATAATTATTAAATCTTTAAGTATTCCATATGACAAATCTAAATAGCTTAGCTAAAATATACATACGAATATATATTTTATTATCTATAGTCGTACATATCTAAATACACACCATAATATGTTAACATCAGATTTGAAGGTTTGAGGAATGCAATTCACCTCTAGCCATGTATACGTAAATACACATTTCTGTATTTTATGTAATTTGCATAAATTGACTTTTTTTCACATTCATATACAGATTTTTTCCATTCAAATTTGACTTTTTCGTCTTTTACGTAATCCACGTTTAAAATTAAAGTGCATTTGATTAAATATATACATATTTTTCTTAATCTTTTACCTAAAACAAATAAATCGAAATATGAAAGCTCACTAATATAAAATAAAATTTAAAAAAGTTCTGTTTATTATTTTTACTGTTTTTCTATTTGAGTGATTCATCATTCCCCAATAATAGCAACTTGTTGATAAAGTGTTCAATTCGAAATATACATTATTTCACAACTACATGCCCATATAAATGTACTTAAATGCTAATGCCATAACAAAAAGAACAAAAAATAATTTTACCCTTCATAAATAAATATAAAACAAGCTAATGAAAAATCAGTTGTACCAGTACGTTGTATTCCCATTTTGAACTCCAATTTTTGTGTAAACATTTCATAAATAATTTTTGATATCGAAAATAAAATATGTTTGATAAAATGAATAAAAAAGTGGTCAATTTTCAGATAATTGAACGGTTTCATCTATTTCTGAACAGTCGGAATTTATTATTAGAAATACAATGAATTTTAAAAAAAAATGTAATATTTCGAAATATTAAAATTTAAATAAAAGAAAATTAAGATTTATTGACTACTAAATAAAATGATATACGAGTATGTATGTTTTATGGTATATGTGTAGTGTAATAAAAATATCGATTTTACAATATTTGTAATTTTTCATGGTATTTTGTTTATTGTATTTGTTTTTTTAAATTAATTCAGAATATCTTTTCGGATGCTTATACCAAAATTATTTTCGAATAAAACCTAGACCCTTTTATTTTTCTTATCAAGGAATTTACTATTTATTCAGGCGTTCCTTTTCTAGAAAATCAATATGCGTAAAATTAAACAGTAAATACTTTGCATATCGAGCAAATAATAGGATGAGTTCCTAACTTGGATTATGGAAAAGTAAGAAAAAAGGCAGGACGAATGAAAATACAAACATACAATTTTTTAACTAAAATTAGAAACGCGTGTTTGATTCTTCGGCGATACAATGCATTCGATTTTGATATAGAACATACAAATTATTATGAAAGAAGAGTAACAAAATATAAATTTAATGTAATAAGTATACAATAATTTTTTTTTATTGTATTATTTTCGAAATGCACGAACGAAGAATAAATAATAAGAAAAACCTTCCTATATAAATGGTAATAGAATGATTTTGTATGCAAATCGTTACATTCTAACACAAAAATACATTTTTGATACAAAGTAAATTAATGTATAAAAAAAATGAAATGAAAATATGTTAATGTGCGAAAAAAAAAATGGAAAATATACAAGAAAATATGTACAATGTATATGACTACAATTTGGTAATTCGAAGGGAATTTGAATGCTTTAAATTATCAGTATATGGCGTTTGATTATTATTACGAAAAATATATCACTGTTTTTTTTTTTTTTATTGAGAATTAATATGTCAAATTTGATTGCAACTATGGTATTCCATTACAATTTAAGAAAATATAATATGTATAGATACGAATACAGCTCTACTACCGGGAGCTATATCAAAAATATTTTTTATTTTTATATAATTTTTGTTTTGTAATCATATCTAATTTTGTAATAAGTCAATGTGTTACAACAACTCAATAATTTTTTAAAAATGAAAATTAATTTTTGATTTATTATGAATTTGTCGATTATAATGTCATATCAGTATAAAAGAATTAAATTTATTATACATATTAGGTATATCACATACTATATATGTATATCTATAATAAAATTATAATTAATTTTTTTATTTGTTTCATATTTAGCTCATTCCTCATTTTAAGGTTTATCGTTTGTATTTTACACTAAAGAAGAAAAATTCCTAAAAGAATAAAATGATTACTAAAAATTTATTTATATCATTAAAAGACCGCACTTTTAATGAAATATCGTATAAAAAACAATAAAGCTATATATGGCCATACAATCATGACTATTATGATTAGCTTATTCATTTTTACGCTTTAAATTCAATATCACGGATATTTTCCTTTTACTCTCTTCTTGATGTATGTACATTTTTTTTTTCACAAATATGATGTGTAGTGTGAAAACAATTTATTAGCAATAAAACAACTCCGATAATAATTTCTTTTATTCTTTCCCACAAATATAAGTATATGAAGAATATCATGTCCTAAATCTATCTAATCTTGTATAGACAAAAGCAATAATTTTTCTTTTTGTCTGGATTTCGTTTATTTATTTATTTTTTATTTTCATTATTATTATTATTATTTTTTGTTGTTGTTTTGTTTTCATTGTTCGTCTTTATTTTTCTTTGCGTGGATGGTGGGTGACTGAAATTGAATGTTATTGTGATAAATGTAATATAGAATGGTTCGTTAGCTTGGTTAGATAATAAAAATACATATATTTCATTTTAATACCTACTAGAATTCAAAAGAATATACAAAATAGAAAATCAAAAGAAAGAGGAAAAAATTAGAAGAAAAGCCATAATTTTTCCTCACAAAAAAAAAAGAAAAGAAATTTTGTTGCCAAATTCAAAACGCAATACTAAATCTTTCACGTAATTTTTACGAATGGTGCTATTTAGATTTAATACTTAAGCATATGTAAGGAATGAATCTAAGATACATATTCCAGGATATTACAAAAATAGAACAAGGTAGAATTATTTTCATTACTGTCAAATAGGAAATATTTATGAGTATTTTGGAAAATAAAAATAAAAAGAATTAGCTTAAGCATCGTTTATTTGTAAGGAAGGTAATTTTTTTTAGTTGAAATTGAATTCTGAAAATCGAAAATACTGTATTTTATATGTAGTTTCATATTTTATAGCAGTCATTGCTGTTATACAAAACAAAAATAGGAATTTAATTTTATTTGTTAGGCGAGTTCATTATCATGCATTACTTTAACGGAAAAAAAACGTATTTTTTTAAATATTATTCTGTTATTTTAATGTTTATGTACAACTTTTCAGTTTACAAGTTTTAACTTTTTAATGTACATTTAATTTTTTAATGGACCAATGCTTTTAAATATGATATAATAATGTAGGAAAACATTTGAAATTTATTAAAATGAATGAGAATGAAATAATGAAAATATCAAAAACAAAAATGAAGATGAATTTTCCAAAAATTATCATTGAAATTAACTTTTTTTTTGAAATATTTGCTAACTTGACACAACATATAAATGAAATTTTTGTTTTTTTATATAAACGCACCCATTTTCATGTGGGAAATTTATGAAAAAAAAAATTTAATTTTCGCTAAATAAAATTTTTTGGTAACGAATATATAGAAAAATGGAATTTTTTTGCGAAGACAGAAAATAAAACCTGTCTGAAAAATAAAAATATAGATATAAATCGATTCTGACATACTCTAAAATGTTTCAAAGGTACTCCTTCCCTATTGTTATGTATCATTTTATATGTTACCGAAAATAATTTTACCTTCCACATATTTCCTTATACGTACGTTATATTAATTTACGAGTATTTTAAAAATTTCTAGTCTTCTTTTCTCGGAATTTTCACCTTTCATTTTATATTACTGTATTGCAGCGAATTTACATCTCACATTCTATACGTAGATATATATAAAAGATTCATTTGTCTGGTTTTTTCTGTTGAATACTTTTCTATGTGTGTACATAATTCACTAGTTTAACCAGGTGAAGACACTGCGAATAAGAATACATTATTCAAATATCTATGTAAGTATCTATGTGTACATTTTAATTAACGTTTTGAATTACTACCACCATCCTTTTTATTACATGAGATTACATCGTCGCAGTTATCATCATCAATATTTATTTTTTTTTATTTTAGCAGTCCAAAAGAAGTATATACACATATTCGCACTCTACAGTACTGTAGACAAGCCAAAGGTATATAAAATTCATCTTCTTATTATTTTGAAATGTTGATATGAATTATAAAGAAAATTATTAAGGATGGATGCTGTTCTAAAACACAATGTGGGAAGAAACTGAATAGATTTAGTAACAATACAAGGATATGAAGCTAAAGAATTTGTAATAGAAGCTTGCATATAATGATATATGTATCATATCATATCATTATATGTATGTATTTTAGAATGTGTATATTATATTTAAAATCTATTTTACTATTAACATGATATTGCTGAAATTCAAGGTCTTATAGCAACGAATTATTACATATAAGATCATATGTGAATGTGAAGTATATAAAATTATGCTTTATGCTTTGAAATTTTTTTTAGATATTAAGGATAATTTAAAATAAAACTTGATAAAACTGAAAAGAGTTGTACTGAATTTTCATAACATGTTTTAGATCAGAAAAAAGTGTTTTTTGGATTAAGTATACTCAAATTGACAAATTAATTTTTGAAAATTATAAATAAGTTTAGATGTTCTTCACCAAATATACACATATTAAAAACTTTCTACTTAAATTTTAAAATGATGAATTTTGATTTATTTAACCAATTATTTTAGCTTTCGAGAAAATCCTTTTTATTAGAATACATATTTCTTTTCATGTATACATACAACATATATAGGAAGCTTAATTTCATTGAAATTCTTAAATTTAATTTTAATTTACCCTTATATCTAAAATATATTTACTTTTTAATTTTATTTTGCTCCATTAGAACAGACAGTTATCTTTGCACATGCTTGAACGCTAACTTAATTGCGTAATATCCATTTGATTTCATTTGCATTCAATTAACAATCCATCAACATTCTTAAATTTGATTCCTTAATCTCTGCCTTCGCCAATTTTATTTATAATTTTATTTGTACACATGATTGTAAAATACATGATCTACATAATATGTATGTACAAACAAATTTTTCATTTAGAACATGCACATTTTTTTAGCTAAATATGTATTTACAGAAGTTTAGAATTGTATATACAATGTCGCTATTCGTGCTCGTCATCATAAACTTCATCATCGTCTTCGTCTTTGGTATTTTTTTATCTTATAACCCTTTTTTCATTAATGTTACAGTTCTCATTCTTAACTACACCAACTACAATTCTATCATCTTTTATCATTCAATAATGTTTTTGTTTACATGAATTTCCCCAACATCACTCTCATACCACTATCGGTTTTATCAAGAAGCTTTATGCTTTATGGTGAACTTTTACCACATGCGAAATATTGTTTTTCTTTTTTAAGGGCTTGGTTGTATTTGTATTTTTATTTGCTTTACTTATATATTATATTTTTTAATTTAATTTTATTTATGTATGTATGTACATTTTATTTTGTGTTTATAAACAATACCTAATAACTAAACTGCATAAATACAATATAATAATTTTATCGAAAATTCTTTTTACCATTTTCACTTTTTCTATTGCATTTAAGATATTCTTTTATTTTTAATCTTGCTGAATGTTTATTTAAATTTCATTTTTAACAGAAGAAGAAATTAATTGCATTTAGATCAAATTGAAAAATGCGGGATTCAATTAGTTATTTATTGTTTACATCAGAATAATATTCTATATTGTGGCATTCTATATTTTGTTTTGCATAATATATTCTTATTACATTAATTTAATATTTAATACGCGGTTATTCAAATGTTGTTGATAGTTCATGTTTAAATTACATTTTCAATTCACTCAATTGTATTTACTTAACAATCAACATATATTTCGACTTTCATTTGCAATTAAATGGTTAATCATTATTTTCAAAACAATTCATTTTAAATTAGAGTAATGAGGCCATCCTAAATAATAGAATTACTGTACAAGAAAAAGTTTGTATCGTTTAATACTTATGTTGTTTTGTTTTACTCAATTTTCGTTTTATTTTTCATTAACGAAGAAGAAAAATTCCATGAAACATCAACATATAAATTTGAAAACAACATAAATTACAGTTCATTAAAATTAAAATTTTTAGAAATTATGCTAATGATTTTGTACTGTATTGTAATTTTCCGTATTCATAGTCCATTACGGAATATGTAAAAGCATACACATAAAATTTCTATTCAATATTCATTGGATTATATTTTTGAAAAATGTCATGTCGATATTAATATCAACAATTATCTGTTTATACACCCTTGTTCCTATATTGCTTTTGCTCACTGACTGTTTCCAAAATAGATTATTTTGATTTTTATTCAAAATGATTTCCATAAATATTTTTCTTGAATTACTTGTTATTTTTTTGAAAAGTGGATTGTTTATTTGATATGAACATTTATAATCTATTTATAAAATTTCATTTTAATTTCATGAAAATCATCACCCCTTTTCAGTTATCTGCACATAACATATTTGCTATTTTTCAAATTCCAAGTTTTATACCAATAAAAAATTATATAAGCACTTGTATTTTATATAATCAATATGCGGTAAATAGAAAAAATCGATCAAAAATTCTTTGTGTTTTCTTTATTGTTTATTTTGTTATTTATTTACTTTAGATGATTTTTTTATATTTATAAGACTGAAAATTTCCCATACTTATGTACAAGTACATAAAGATTTATTGGTAACTTGTATCGAACTTACAAATAATGCGTGTTATGCAAATAAACTGCGAAATCTACTTATATACGTACATATTCAGATTTTAATTTATCTCAAGAGACATGTTAAATCGAAAAATTACGTCTTTTTTTTCAGATATTGATTTCAGTCGTTAGAAAAAGGTAATTTGTAATATGTCATTTCGAATTTCTATAAAATTAAATGTCAAAAAATCATAGAAGATTAGAAATTTATGCATAAACGTTTTAAATTATTTCTCATAGGATATGATTTTAGTCGTATTCAATAAACACTTGATTTTAGTTTGTTTGTTTTCAAAAATATTTTTCAGTTTTAAGAAAAAATTTGATTTCATAATCTAATGTTCAAAAAATATTCATGCCTTTTTTTTCCTTTTTCTTTTTTTATAATTCATTTGTCAATAGTTAATACAAACATAAATAGAAGTTTTCTTTTTAAAATGATTTGATTGAAAGGAAAAACAAACTAAATGTTTCATTTACTAAATGAATACGGTAAAACCCTTGAATTTCTTTCCTTGAAAATGACCAGACACACCCTTCTGTGTTCTGTGTAAATTCACTAAACACGAATAATTATATTATTTCACCCCATACCGTTTACACCTCACAAAAAAAACTTTTATGTCACGTCATCATTTGTAAAATCGCTATCAAATCGTACCGCTGTAATAACCAGCTATATAGAAGTCCATTACTGAATTTTGGGGTCGATAGAGAAATCAATTAATTCTGCTTTATAAGCATGGATTGAAATGTTACAAGA
The DNA here is from genome assembly GCA_951394055.1 of Villa cingulata. Lineage (NCBI taxonomy): Eukaryota > Metazoa > Arthropoda > Insecta > Diptera > Bombyliidae > Villa > Villa cingulata. The sequence goes on along the minus strand of OX596018.1, from coordinate 62,170,135 downwards.
ACTTACCAAAAAAAAAAACAATTGTTGGTACGTAAACTAAGATCCTAAATTTCAGTTTTTTATTGATACTGTAAAAGTATTTAAATATTTATTGAAACTATTGCTACAAATTAAGTTTAAGTTTGTTCAAATTAATTATCAAAAATAATTTGGAAGCAAAACAGTCTAGTCTATGCCATCATTTTTTTATTTATCAGAAGTTAGCGCCTTTTCCTCCTTTTTCACTTTATTTTAGAAACTTTTAATTTAAACATGTTCAAATTATATTGATAAGATAGACTTTTAACAAAAACATTTCTTTTTTGTCTTTAACTAAAAAAAAAACAGACACGATAAAAAATATATACGACTATTCATGTTTAATCTCAAAAATCAATTCAAAAATTTAATTCAACTCATCAAAATTGATTCAAATGTATATTTTTTGTAAATTAATCAAGATGGCAAATATCAAATTTAATCAGAAATAGAAAATAAACAATTAAATATGGACAAAAAAATAAACTTGTTTGGATATGTGAGTGCATATTGATATTCGTATAATATATTTACTCTAGAACAAAAAAAAGGAACAAAGCTTCATACATCCATAACGTACACATCACATGTACATGCATATCATATGCATATTTTTGATATATTGTAAACATGAATAAATTTTACTTTTCCATTAAATGTAAACATTTAATAATGTTCTACGTATCGTACAAAAAAAAACATAAATTGTATATTGTCTCTTGGGAAGTGCATCTCAATTTTCATTGTCGTCATTATTATCATCGTCAACATCATCATCACCGTCGTTATCGTTGTTCATTTGCCGTTTACAGTTTGTTATTTTCAATAATGCAATAAAACAAAATTTGAATTTATTTGTGACCAATCCTATAAACATTGCATTCTATCTGTCCACCTATAAATTTATGAAATTCATCTAAACTAAATGAACTCTGTTCATGATATGCACATATTACGATTTGAACAACAAGTGCACATCCAAATGTCCACTATCATTAGCCACGATTTCTATGTATTTCATGTTCACACATGCTCATACGAGCATATTTTTGAAATGCATCAGTACAGCAAATTAAATAGACGAAAAAGATGAAGAGAAAACATTTTAAAACGTTCTCATATCTCTGGTAACATAAATAATGTGATAAAATCACCTAATTATGAAATGCATCACAATACATATTGCTTTTTTGGATGATAACAATGCAGTTAAAATGAAATGTATGTACACGTATATATTATATGCATATATGCATATATGCATACGCATAGTTAAATAAATTGAAGTATTTTGTGGTTGTATTGTTTGGAATAAAAACGAAATGTAATTATGTTTCGCAACTTATCAATGAGTGACACTGAATGTACAATGGATTTATACCAACATATACATAGAAAAGATTTGTTTACACAGTATTCTTTAGTATGACCAATAAATACATTATACACCTTTATTATGTTACATTACTTATAAAAATACATATGTTATACTATACACTCACCTCATATATCTCTTTTATTCAAAGTTATGTTTATATTGTTGGAATCAAAGATTTCTTTATATAGACTTCCAGAATCCTTTAGCTAAGCAATCATAAAATAAACCTATTATATATACTGCAGTCCTTTAAAATGAAATTTTGTATTGATCATATAATATATGCACGTACATATATACATGTTGTTATAATATATAAGAGGAATTTATTTATAACAGGAGCCTAATTCCTTTAATTCTTTGTATACAATTATTTTCAGATTTCGTAGAATTCATACCGAAACAATGAGGCTTTATGCATGCATATACCAAAAACTGCATTAATATGAAATCGATTATTCGACTCAAGTATTGAAATCCAAAAGCGATTAAATTGCTTCACATGCAGTTCTTCTGCATCGAATTTTTAGAAAGAATCAGATAAAATCTAATTAAAATTTTATTCTATCACTCAGGTCTTCGATAAAAAGGATTATTTTATTGTTCAAAATAGTTTAAATTACTGGTGAATACTTTCTTTTCTTTTACAGGAATAAAATGATTTTTATTATAAAAAAATCTCTATAACATATAAATAATGTAATAATAAATTTATTTACTCATGAATCTTCTTTTCTTTTCATTTACAAATTATATTGTGAAAAATTTTCCTCATTTCAATAAGAATAAAAATATAATAGAGATAAATAAAGCAAATACGAAAACAAATACAAAAATAAATTCATTTCTGTTTGATCAAAAAATAAAGAATTACACATATAGGTACATAAAAAAATTGAAAAAGAAAAAGGTAACTTCATTGTCGTCTGTTTGCCTCGTGGCTAATTGCAATAATCCATTAAAAAAATAGAGTCTAAACATCTTAACACAGTAGTGCTGCAATATATAGGCCATTATTTTGCAATCCCCTAAAACCATTAAATGTGACTTTTTATTCATCGGCCACCATTAAACTCCCTTCCTGCTTTGTTTTTATTTTTTTTTTCTTATTTCCTTATTTTTCGGGGGAAAAATCTTCCAGGAAACCTCCAATTCCATAAAAAAATAACGTTTTACAGATTTCTTTTCCTGTTTTTAATCTTTTTTTTTTATAATATCTGAGTCCAGTTCTTCTCGAAAATAAAACGAATTATACATTATTTTGTGGATATAAAAATAAAAATTTCTCTTCTTTCATTGTTTTGCCCTATTTCCTTTCTTAAAATTATTACAATATAGTCTATTATGGTATTATTTGAAGATAATAAATATAGCATTTGCATATGTATATATACATATATACCGTATACACCTTCATCCTTGTTGAATCCTATTAGAATTTTGTTTAAAAAGGAATGGATAAATACGACAACTTCCTAAAATTGATGTTATAAAATATAGTTAATGCTGATGACGATGATGATGTCGATGAAAAAGGTAAAGAAAAAATGGGTGGTATTGCCAATCATGAAGGTAGTAAGAGAGTAATGGGTGATATTATTACTTCAAAATGTATAATTCATGCAGACAAAACGAAGATATAAGACTTTTAATTTCATAATAAGATTGTAATATACAAACGTAATATGATAAGGCGTTATTATTACATACGGATGGTTTAAGTTAACTCAACCATTCCAACTACAATTGCGTTCAAAAACAAAAAAAAATCAGCCGAAATCAGCCTTTTAACTCGCTATTTTCAATATTTTTTGTCCTATATTATATTATATATAAATAAATATATATACCTATATATATTTTTTTTTTGTTATTACCTTCATGTCGTTTAATATCTCCCCATTTTTAAAGACAATACTAACAGCAGTTTATTATTTTTTATTCTATATTTTTTCATATTTTTACATTTTTATTTTGTTACTTATAAATGTATTACATACAAATATATTCGAAGAAATTATGTAGATTATATTGGGGGTGATTTCGTGGTTCGCGTACACAAAATAAAATAAAATTAATAAGGATATATGGCTTAGCGAACTAAAAAAAAGTTGAAAAAATAGAAGTATATTTTTTTTTTTGGTTTTGTTTTAGAAAAAAAAATTGTGTTGTAAACCATGACTCTTGACTTACATATACTCTTAGAAACATATGTTCTTGTAGAAATATTATTAGAACACCTTATGATATCTGCATGCATATTTTAAAATAATTTCAGGATGAATTTATTTTTATTTTTTTCCATTTTCACATTTCGAATATTTAATGATTGTCTCAGGTGTGACACTTCTCAATAATTTTAAGTAAATCGCATTAGCAAAAAGGAAATATGTAGTATAGAAAATATTCTAGAATGAAAAATTAAAACGAAATTCGAAATATTATCATTAATGTTAATGATGCTTCGCATTGCATGAAAATTCTTTCAAAATAAGAGAAGAAAAAAATCAATAGTTTTGTTAATTATCAAAATTTGAACATTAAGATCTTTAATGTATTTTGATAGGCTTCTAAAACTGCAGAGAAAATGAAATTACCAATTAAATGACTTAATGTTGCCGAAAATACATTTAAATTGAATGTAATTTTCCGGAAATATTTTATCATTTAATTTAAAATTATTTCTAATTTTAATTCGCTTTAAAGACCTTCCTGTTGTTCATTTAATTTTTTTTCATTTGAATTAAAATGATATTTTTTTTAAAAAAGAAGCCGGAAAATGTTAACGACTGCGAATAAAAATCCATAAGAAAAGAAAGGAAAGTGAAACTTTCACACTTAAAATACGTACAATCTACTATATGTACAATCTACTATATACATACATACATACGATACAAAATAAATTACAAAATATTACATTAGGCATCGTCTGCGTATAAAATGTATAATATTTATAAAATGCAAAATTATTATTATTGACTAATTAACTTTATCATTTCGTGGATCATTGAGTTTTTTCTAAAGAAGTACAAAAAATATTTTTTATGATTATCGAGACACGAAAAGAAAGTGCGAGCAAATAGATAAATTTAATTATAAAACCATTCATTGTTCATAATCAGATTTATTATGATAATGTCCAGTTGAGTCAGTTGACGATAATTAAATTAATAGGTACTTGAAAAAATTACAAAACAAATTCCCTTTTAAAAAATGTTAGATTATAAGAACAAAAAAATCTATGAAATATTTTTTCGTTAAAAAAAAACAAACAAACACTGTATATTATTATTTCTGCTAAATAATTTCATGGCAATATTCAGAGTTCTATATTTATTAATAAATCATAATCATTCTGTACATATGAAAATTTAGAAAACTGAACATTGAAGTGATTCAATTATAGCTCAAAATGAAATGAACCAAATTAAAATAAAAAGAACGAATATAAAAAAAATTTTTCATAATTTCATATTCATATGTACAATAGATCTACACACATTACACATGTATACATACGGAATTTAAATTTCAAAGGTAGATAGATATCTGTTTAAAAGTTTTCATAATTCGAATATACAAATTACGAATGTACATATAACATAAATGCTACGTATAAATACATAAATCGATTTCATATGGATAAAATGAAAACAATTAACAAACGAAGGGAATAATTCAATTATACTGCAGTCTTTGTGATGTACTGAGATTCAATTACAGAATGCTTTTAAGCCTTTATATATTTTCAATCATTATTATATGTTGAATTGTATGATGGTTGTATCATACTCACACAATTGTTACGCGCAAATTGAATATGTATATGCGTGTGTATTTTTGTACGTACATATACATAGTATAATTGAATAAACATATGTGTAAAGCTACAATAATAAAATCATACAAAAGAATAGAATTGAGAATGTATAGGGCTAAGTGTATGAAGTTAATTTTCATTCTTCATAACCGAATTCCTTTGAATTAAGTATATCAGCATTAAAACAGTTTCTTTAGATTGAATATGAAAATGTGAAAATCCAGTTTTCTAGTTTTTCAAGATGAACAATAATGTGAAATCTAAAGATCCACTGACCAATTGTAGAAGTATTCTTTAAGCTTTTACTCGGTTCAATTCATGAATTATTATCAATAATTGAACGATTTTTGGCCTATAAATATCTTGATTTGTTGAAAATTCAATTATAAATCTTTTGTGTTAATATACTGTATACATACATAGATATTATACACAAAACTATCAATTTTTTGAAAACGATTTAAACTTTGTTTGAAACTGTAAATGAATTTTTAGATATTGTATATCAACAAGTAATAATCGTGATTGGTTGGAATGTGAGTTTGAAATAGTTTAAGAAAAAAGTCAATTTAGTCTCTAGAATCATATTAAATTTTTGAAATTTTCATTTGACCAGCACTTTATTTAATTCATAATTCAAAAATTATTTAATTCAGAGAGTGCTGTATTTCATTTTACAGAAACAGTTTCAGACTTTGAATTGTGTAGGAAGATGATACAATTAAACTGTCAGTTATGCACAACAGCCAATATTATCTTTGCATTAAGATTTAGAGAATCTTAGGTAAACGTTATTAGGGACGAAGAATATAGTATGAGGACGATGAGTATTTATACTTTAAAGGTTTTACTGATTTAAAATACATATCTAGATAATAATTTCCTTTCAGTTGTCTTGTTTATTTACTCAACCGAAACTACGTGACTATAACAATGGTATACAGGAGAAAGCAGACATAATATCTCAGGAAAGATATGACTAGTTTATCAGCAAAATATTTCCACCTTTATAAAAGAAGCAATTATATGAACTATTCTATGTAAGAATTACGTATTTTCATGGTATTCAAAACAATATAAATACAAAATATTCAAGTACCTACTTAACTTTTTGAAATCATGCTTTTGGGGACAATTAAATTTTCTACTGTTTTCGAACAATATCGAATTTGTTTTGTTCTATATTCTGATACAATGAATTTATAGATATATTTTTATATTACATGAGAAAGTATTAAGGTATTACATTACGAAAAAAAAAGTACTTATAACTTAATTGAATTAGAATCTTAAGTAAAAAAGTGAAAAATAAAATACAAACTTTAACATTCCATTAATACACAGGTTTGCACATAAGTATAATGAATAATATGAAAAAACTACTAATAAAAGATAAAATAGTTACGACTTTAATTATCTTAAAAAATTCAATTATTTAGCATTTCATTTGAATTTGCATAATTATGAAAATTTTTTTGTTTTTCCTATTAAAAATTACCTACTCATTGAAAAACACTAAATGCAATCTTCGTATACGTAAAAATTACAAAAAATGATTATACAGAAAAACAAAAACCATCAAATTCATTTTTAATTTAATTTCAATTCTATCTTTACATTTTATTTATTAAATTATGGCAAAATTTAAACAAAATTTTTTGCTGACAATTGCTTTTAACACTACGAACACTGAACATTATATAACGAACGAAAAACAGGACAACATTTCTAGACGCTAAACGTTGATTTATTTGATCTACTACATTTACAAAATTGGCTCCCATATTCTTTATTTCTCATATTTGTTTAAGCATTCATTTGTATGATGCATGTAGTTGGACATGGATGAACCTTTATTGCTGTATTGTTTTAGGGCTATTTATTTCACTTTTTTTTTTTAAACGTATTTGATTAACTAACTAAAAGAACATTCTAGTTCTCTATGAAAACAATATAAAATTGTAAAATCTGTAAGGTTTGTAATACGAGAATGTCCTGTTTACTTAAGCGTTGGTCATTGTCGTCTATATTTGTCTACAGATAAGAGATAAGAGAAAAACGAAAGTGTGTACCTATAGCGAAATGGTAGAAAATTAAAATTTCGACATTTACCTTTTAGTCATTATTATTAAATTTAGAATGTGAAATACGGTTAGATATGCAAAGTAAATAAAATTGTAGATATGTGAATATTAAAGGGTAGTTTTAAACTCTAAGACATAAATACATGCAATAAAGTAAAACATATAAAGCGTAAAACTCTATTGCAACAATTTCAGATTATATTTTTGAATGAAAAATGCATTTAAAAAGCTATATATCCAGCTGTATAAATATTCGCATTTATAAATTTAATTTATTTAGGAACTAAATTAGGAAAAAAATTCCAATAAATTTTTAAGATTATAATATAATAATAAAAAACTTTTAATTAAATTTTTATTAAAATTGAGTTTTAGTAGTTCTTTTATTTTTATTTTTCGCTAAATTTTAATCTTCACAAAAACCAATTTTTTGACAACCAATCATTTAACGATGTAATTATTGTGGAAGTTTCAAAATCCGGTATTCATATTCTTGCGATTGGATGATTTCGTTTTCTACTTTAAATTTACATACATACAATGAAATGAATTCCATAATATGAAGCAATTGTTGTTTTTTTGTCTTCCTTAATTTATGACGAATTGTAATTTGCGATACATATACACACAAATATCATTTATATACATACATTCTATGCAATATATATTAAATTTAAAATGGTAGGCAAAAAGAAAACTTCAATTTGTTTCCATCATCATTCTTATCTTCTTTTTGTATTGCGTATTACACTGTTGTTTTATTACCAACGTTTTTGATTATGGCTGTTTTTTTGCTACTGAATATGATTGACCATTGTGTATATATGTAGTGAATATACAACAATATTGTGAATATCAGTAAAAAGCATGAAAACTAATTTAAATATCATTTCGATGCAATCTATAAAATTCCATAATTACTAACCAACATGCAGCTAAATAAAATATACTTTTATTTAAAATATAAGTTATATATGTATTAAAACATAAAAACCGTGTTTTATTTGCAATATCTGCCTAGTTATGAATAAATACATACGTGCATACGCATACATACATGGGAAAAAATAATTTTTAGAGTTTTAATGGCTGTGAATAATATGGCCGACCATAAAATTTCATTTTATTTCACTTATAAAAACAGGTAGAAGGCCATAGGCCATACAAAATTTTCACATAAAACCCGTATCGATTTTCAGATTATAATACAATCGTTTTTAAAGCTTGTAACGAATTTTTGAGATAATATTTCAAGATTTCTTCTATATATGAAAAGGATTCTATAATAATTGAATATTCATTTTTTTGTATATACATAAGTATATTGTATATCTATATAAATAATAATAATAACAATAATAACAAGAACTTTGGAAACAAATAACTTATTATGCATTTATAGTAACTGATCCTTTTATGTTCGATTTATTGAAATCTAAAATACGAATATTAAAAAAATAATCCTTATCCAAAATTTGTTTAAAGATTAGGATTGTATTGCGTATACATTTGTATGTATGTATTAGGTAAGTCCATTATATATGTAATCTTTTTTTGTTAATATGTTATTATTTTGAACTCCATTCGTCTTTATTCCCTATACGTATATCCATTTATAATTTACAATAATCCTGAAAAGAGTTAGACTTTTGCAATTGATATTGAACATTTTTCATTACTTTTAAATAACAATTGTACAGAGTCAATTACAATGATTCGATAATTTAATAAAAGCCAATCCCATTTAATTTTATTGGGCTGAGGTATGGTGAAAACTTCATCATCTTTATCATCTGTACATCAGAAATCAAATCAAATTTTGTTTTTGTTCTTCTCTCGCAATCATTCAGTTCGATGTAAACAGTTCACATTATGGAATTGTAATCATACAAGTAAAATTAAAATGTATACATATGTAATGGTTCATATGCGCCGTTTTATATATGTGTATGAATTCAAACAAATCGCCATCATTTTACGTAGTTATCTTAAACATATCATTATTTATGATTATCATCAATTTCTTATGTATAAATTCATACACAATGTTGTTTTACAAATCTTTTTATTTTTTTTTTTGTATTAAGAACATAAAAACGGATGAAAAAACGTGCGCAGACATTCTGAATTAACGTACATATATGATTTGTAAACTTAAGTAATGGATGGATTATCATCACATGTACGTAAGGTGTATATGTATATGTATGTATACATATGTATGTATAGATATTTCTTTCTCAATTTGAAAATTATTACTTTCTAATAAATTATTAATAAATTTTTTATAAGAAATGAATTGCTATTTTATGTTTTCATAAAGTATTTAAGAATGGCTGAATAAAAAAAAAGAAAAACCTCAAAACGTTCCTGTAATTATATTTATATGTGATTTATTCAAAATTAAAAAAAAAAAGTATGAGGACTGACTGTTATATGTCGATTGTATTGTAATGAAATATATATTTAATTTCAAAACAAACATATAAATATGTGCATAGTTTTAAAAATACTTAATTGGCAAAATTTAGATGGATTATATTTCTTTAGTATTTTATAAATAAAGAATATTTAAAAAAAAACATAAAGCCAATATTTTGAAAATTTTAAACATTAAAGATTCACTTACGTTTTCATTTCAGCCTTTTCAGCTAGATATCAAATGAAAGTTTCAAAATATGTAAATATGTGTAAATACTCTTTGACTATAATAAATTCTAATATAAATTTTAACTTTTTTTTTATTAATATGAAAATAATATATTTTTAACTTTTATCATATTTCGCTTCTGTCGCTGATTCAAAACTTCAAAACCACAATATTGCGTTTTGTTTCAATAATCAAGAACATTTTTGGTTAATTTTTTAAATTTTTATTCTGTTCTTCGAAGAAAAACAACATCTCCAACAAATATGCAACATATTATGATTGAAATTAAATAAAATCGATATTCAATTTGATATTTGATTCAAAAAATAAACAAAAATAAGTCAGACTTTTCAATAATAGGTTTTTTTGAACAACATCAAAAATTTTAATTACGTACTTTGAAAAATTCAATAAATTAACTATAAAATTAATTTATGTCGCTTATTTAGCATCATTTTATCATGATTACATTTGAATATTAATTCTTCCATTTTCATACTTTTTGTAATTTTTTTTTGTTAAATTTGATCTATGAAAAATGCATTCTTAGTTTTTAATTAAAATACAATATAACTGCGCACACTACATATATGAATTTATGAGTCTCATATAAAAACAATTTAAATGATTCGTTACTTAATCATAGGAATCATAATTTTCACATAAATCCTTATGAAATTCTTGCATGTTGAATCATTAATATTGTTAGCAAAATTACAATCGTATATTTCTTAATAACACAAATCGAGAAGATGATTTAGAAATGAAAATAAAACGAAAATTTATGTATGAAGCTTTTTATAAAAAAAATAATACAAATACATGTTTGTATACATCTTATAAAAAAAATAAAAGTAATGAATAAAAGATAAATAGAATAAACTAAATTCATTTTCATAGTTAAAATTAAATATCAGGCAAGCAATAAGTTCATTTATGACAGAAAACAGAGCAAAAGTAAATAGAAAATAAGTATGTATCTGATCTATGTATACATACGTAATACGTAATACTAATAAAAATAATGCTGATGCATGAGGGGGTGTAATCCAGTGTTTATGCGAATACAGAATATTATAGTATACATTTATATAGTGCCACAAATAAAATGATGTTGCTGACAGTAATATTAGCTATATAATAGCACTAGCCTATATTCGCATTAAATTAATCTGAAATACATACATACATTTAGATATAATACATTTTATATACGATATTTTTACTTTACAACCAATAACAAATGTTTCAGTTTTCTTCATTTGCTAGCAATAAACATTTTAATTTAATCTCCCGCTGATTTAATTGTTGCTCTTTAAAGGAAATATTTACTTCTTGTTATTTCAATAAAAAGAAAACATAAAGATATTATTATTATTATTATTATTTTTTTTTAATATTGAACAACATAGGGGTCACATTGAATTTCAATAAAAAAAAATATTTTTCATGAAAACAAAGAAAAGATGAAAAAAGATGTGATAAAATTCAATTGAGTTTTTCATATCGTGTAACTCAGATACATTGAAATAATTACTGCGAATATTATGTCTGAGTTTTGTAATTGTCTTGGAAGAGTTGTAAATGATATGCAGTTCTGCACATAAAATTTATTATTTGTATGAGAAAAAGTAAAAATTACATAAATTTTCTATGTGATAATGGTTTTATAAAACGTTTACGCACTGATTTGGATTACGACACATGTTTTCCATGATAAGAAATATTTATTATAACCAAAATAGGCTAAATTCTGTACAATTTTAAAAAATGAACTCGAATCAAAAAATAAAATAATTAAATTCCAGAAAAAAATACATTAATAAGTAACAAATGAAGAAGGAATTTCCATATTAGGGAATAAGCAATTTTTTTAGTGTTGAATCCTTGTACATATGTATATCTCATGGATTAAGAACGAAAAAAAAAATACCTTTTTAATGACTGCGAAAGTACACAAACCATAATATACAATATAATATTTAATACCTTATCATAACCATTTTTCTGATATAGATATACATATATAGATATATATATATTTATATATGTATACATGTATTAATAATCATATTTTTAAACATATAAATATTCTCTTATAACTTTTGTCTGAAAATAAATAATTAAAAGAATTCGGTCAGAATCGTAATAACTCCGACCATCCTACTCAGACTTTTTTAATTTAATTTTCCATTATTTCATACACTACTTTAATATCGAAAAAGAGAAATTCATAATTTTAATGGTCTCAGGTGCTACTGTTTTGCTTTATAATTAAATTTTATTTTGTTATATTTAGTGGTAAATAATGAATTTGATGTGAACTCGTCGTAATTGTGAACATTAAATTAAACAGAAATATAAATGTATAGAAAAAATGTATATTGATATATACATTGTATTTACCAGGCAAATCATCGTTCTTAAAGGAAAACATATATTGCTATTGTAAAATAGGGAAACTCAGTAAAGTTAGAAAGAATTTAGTCTTTAGAAAAAAAATTATAAGCATTTCACTTCTTTTAATTTGATGATTTGATTGTAAATGTGAAAATGGTATGAGTTTTTCTGATTTACTGCAAAGAATTAAGTTTCAAAAGATATTTTTTGTTCATTAGTATGTTTGAAACCAAAATTCTTATTCGCCCTACACCTACACTCTTAATATTACCGAATGCTGCAGCAACGATAACAACCAGCAAAATAACGAAACATGTAAACACTGGCTACATAAAACTGAATATCTAAAATGAGTTTATATATAAATATGTAAATACTTATGTATGTATGTATAAAACGATGACTTTAATGAGATTCGATAATGATAAGTAATTGTATGTGTACTACATAAAACGAAGAATATCATAATTAAAATTAAAAGGAAAACGAAAGAATCCGAAAAAAATAAGGGTAAAAATTAGACGAAGATTATGCCAATAAATACCAACATATATATGTATATTCATAAACATTTACATATTCACAGATAAAAATTGAAATTTGAATTTTCTCATATTGCTTTTTCTTCTTCTTTCCAGTCCTTTGAAAATTAATTTTGAAAACAAACTACATATAGAGAAGTAAACAAAGATGAAGAAATAGAAAAAAAATTACACACTCCTTTTTATAATTATGAAAAATATTTGTTTGAAAAATATTCCCAAAGAAACGAATATACACGTAACATATAGTGTTTTTGAAAAGTTCAGGAAAAAATTTTTAGAATATGGCAGCATCATGTTGTTTTGAAATGTTTGTTTATTTATTTTTCGAATTATGAAGATGTCCAATGTCTAAAGTTAATGAAAAAAATTAAAATTATTAAGATTTTCAAGCAAATTCTATTTATTATTGGATTTTTTTTTAGTTTTATTTTGGATTGATATGAAGAAGTGTTTATTATCAACATTTAATTAAAAAAAAGCTTCATATACGTGAATTGATTCAACTAAGGAAATGATATGAAAGTGGTGTAAAAATTGATTTAATTTTTTATATCGTAAGTTTTAGTAAATTTAAAATAAATTAGAAATTTATCGTTGCAATGGTTTTTTTATGATTCAGATCAATAATCAATTTTGCATGCTCTGATTACTTCATGATTCTATTTGATTTTGATTTTGAAAAAATTATTGAAAAAAAAATTAAATTTTTCACATTTAAATTTTCTTCTTAAATATAATATAATGTACACACATCATAATAAATGTAAGTACATAATCAATAAACTTTGGCTAAATTTTCAACAATCTAGTATAATAGCTAAAAGGTACATTGTATTAAAATTAAAATGAAAATGGACATAGTGTTATAAAGTAATAAAATATATATGTAACATTCGAACTCGTATAATATTTAATTTGTACATATATACGAGTATACATAAATATTTAAACAAAAAATAAATAAATAAAAATAGAAAATCATTTTTTTTTTATATACTCACTTATAGGCTTATAGTACACGTATATACAAAACTAATTTGTATCTATATTTTCATTATGCATGTCAGAATAACATATGAAGCAAAAAAAAAACGAAGTTCAAATATAAAGATTAAATTACTTAGACATTTTTAGGCGCCTTGTGAACAGCTTCTTTAGTTTAGCATTTTTCATACAGTGAAAAGATAAAATAATAATGATTAAGCACAAATCTAGCCGACATTCCCAATGATTTTTCTAAAGGTAACTAATCGAAAATTATTCTTTTTTCTTGCAGTGTATAAATAAAAAAATCTATGTATTTTATGTATATTTAGTATATTTATATCATAGTATAACATATAACAGAGAGAACGCATTACAGAATTACAGTACAGAGCGGATAAATTAACAGATACGAAGGTTTTTTGATTGACCCGCTAGTTTTAGTATGTTTTTTTTCAATTTGTTTTACTTATTGTTTTTAGTTTTTTGTATTTAAAAGTAATTCTTCATACTCTTTGTTTTGATTTTTTAACTTTTTATTTATTAATATTCATATGTATGCATGTTTGTACCATCAGAATCAGAGCAACCATTAAGTGAGAAAGATCAATGGATGAAATTGAATTGAGTTGGAATATGAGAACATACATCAAAGATTCAGATTATTATTATTTTTTGTGAATAGATACAGGTAAAGATAAAACCAGATAAAGGAACACGTGGATTATAATTTTAATAATATAGCTCTTTTGAAAAGTCATATTATTGAAGCTATCATTGTTTAATTTGTTGTTTTGTATAAATTTTATATCTATAAGTATTCAAAATATATGAAAATCTGTAACATTTATTTTGATTATAGTGCATGTTTTGACTAATGATTGAAAAAAGATAAGTTTTCGAGAAATTCAAGTCAATTTTTATATAAAACCAATTCGATTCAAGATTTTGGTACGTGGTAAACTAATAATTAACTTTTTCAGTGTTATTAAGTAATTGCATTAGCATTGTAAATTAAACAAATACTACATTTTTGAAAAAAGATTTTAGACTTTTAATATACATATATGAAATTCTGATTTTAAGGTTTTATATATTTTGATCTTAATTTTAATTAATCAAGTAAATGTTGAGAGAATTTTTCATTTCATATAGGTAGGTACCGAAAAAAGTTCAGTGAGTACCGGTAATCGTTGATTGATTTATATAATGTGTTATCATAGCTTTTAGGAACAAATATTTTTAATTTACTTTAATAATTGCTTTAAAATACTGTTAAATTTCCTATATAAAATTATTTATATTTTTATTGAAAATGCTTTGTATTCGATTCAATTATGCTCAGAGTTCATGTTTTCAATAAACGGTCACATTTGAGTTTTTTTTTTATCTTTGGATGTTCCTTAGCCATTTTTCTTTTACCATTGCTCTTTTTAACAGTTAGAAACATATATCATTTTTTAAAGACCCTTTATCAGTTTCAAACGTTCTCCATTTACAACAGAACATCAAACACAATATCAAAATATAACAATTTACCGTCGGATCATTGTCATTATCTTTTTTTTCAAAAATTCTTAAAATAATTCAAAAAAGATTCTGATATCGTGATCGATTGTTATATATATGTTGGCTGGCATCTATTATCAATTTAAATTAAAAAATCCTAAAATCTAACACGAATACCAAATATCACCATGATAAATTCAAGAAAACCAAGCCTAGCTTGAAGTTTTGGATAGGAAAAAATAAGTCATATTAAGAAAAGAAAGTAAAAATTTTAGCTTAGCGCCGACACTTTCATGTGATTGGCCTCGACCCCTTCAGAGCCAATAAATTAAATGCGCTGATGGTTTAACAACACGATAATCTTGTGTAGACGTAAACCGGCAAATTAATTCTGATAAAACACAGAAAATGCAAAAAATATATATCTGACGGTTTTCTCTTGTTATCTTTTTTTAAAAACAAAATAAAAAATGCAAAAAACAAAAAACCAAAATTCCTTTTTTTTTGTATTAAAAAAAATTAATTTATTTTGTGTATCTTCTTTTCCACATAACACATACGAATCTTTTCAATACTTACAAGAAATGATGACACGCAAAGGTTACCACAGATTAGTATTTTTCATACGAAAGCTAGAAATATAAATACTTACGTGATATTAAGTCAAGGAAAGAAAAAATTTGCACAATAACCACATAATATGCAATTTCACATTCGACAAAATGCAATACACAATCGTTAAAATACTACAAAAGCGCACTAAAAACGAGTTTCATTCATACACAGGAGAATTTGAATGGATAATGTATAGGCTCGATCAAAAGTCGATTTTGATTATCACAATACACCATTTATATATAAATAAAATTAACATACTAATAATTTAATTTAAAATGCTCATATTGACGCGAGTAAATTTATATCAAATCTACATTATAAAAATCATTATCAGCACAGAACATATCATATTCAGTGAATTATTGGTATTTTGAAAAAAAATCGTAATGTATTTTTAAAATAAAAAATTATTTTATTTGTTTAATTTAAAGAGGATTTCATGTGATACGACCATATATGACAAAGTTAATTTATAAGAAATCAAATTACCCAAGACGATCATATAATGTTTACTGTTGATATCCGATTACGTTTATTATTATTATCCATATGCACATCAATATATTGAAGGAATTCGTGAATTGAATCTGACATGAGCGCGAAATTGCAAATGGTTCCGATAGAAAGTACAAGAGTTCATAAAGTCTTATAAATCATAAATAAAACTATGTTGATTCTTCTGTAGAAGAAGAACGCATGTAGTTTTTTATAGTGGTCTTTTTTATTTCCCACACGTAATCATACTGCATACATACGATGTATATATCATATGTAAAATCAATGTTTTACGAATTCAACTTTAATTATAATAACTCAAAATAAACTGAATAATCAAAAATATAAAAAAGGTACAACAACAAAACACATTTAATTTACAAACACACGTATGTACATATACACGAGTATAACAGTTTAAAAAAAACCAAATTATAGTTACATATTTACATCCATGTGCGTTTATATAAAATAAAGTACAAATAAATCAGTTCAGTTTAGTTTGTGGCACATACATATATAAATATGTCTGTACATAGAATGTTTTTTTACGCATGCAAACATTCACACATATGATACACGAATAAGGAAAATATGCACGTTTATCTTGCGCATTAAATATTTAACGTGCACGGCAGGTATATTTCAGCACATGCTAGATAAATTCAAATATTGTCCTAACCGTAAAGTAATTGCATGAACACTGCAATATATTCTATCTTTCTTGTTCTTTTCCAATACACTATACAAATCGTACAGATGTGTTTGTAATTGTATGTTATATATACTATACATATGTATATTATGAAGATAAAATAAAAATTTTTTTCTAGATAATATTTTTACGTACTTTTCTTGATCAAATTGACCACACCTCTCTAATAATAATTCTGCTACACTAAAGTAATATTACAATTTTTTATGTTATACAGAAAAGTAATTTGCGAAATCTATTCAATATAATATTGAAATGGAAAATTGTTTAATTATTTACAATATCGATTCGACGAGATCTTATTAATCTTTCTCGTCCTGCTGTTGTTTAAATTGCTTCATGTATGTTATTTACAAATATAAACACATATATACGAGTATGTACGAGTATATAGACTAAATTTATACGCAATTCCTTTTACAATTATAAAATCAAATAGAATTAATCTTGTAATTAATTTTCGTGTCTTTGCATTCCGTCTTTTAATTGAATTCATTCGGGTAACAGAATTGGTTTTTTTTGCATTGATCAATGAGCATAAGAAATCATTGATCAGTAATTTTAATTAATAACGTAAAAAGTTAAAGTTAAATTAATGTAATTCATTCAGAAATTTTTGAATTTGTTATTTTTGATTGTAATTTAAATTACAAGCTAAAATAAATCATAAATTTTTATTCAATTCGATAACTCCTCACGAATAAGAGAAAAATAATAAAATTTTATTAAGGAAAATGTAAATCTTCAAAAATAACTATTAAACATAATTTCGTAATATTAAATTCATAGATGTAAAAAATAATTTGATTTCTTATTAAAATATGTACAAACTACAACTAAAAATGCTTATTTCTGTTAATCATTATATGTTACACTATTTTTGTATCACTCCTGTTCTTCAAAATTATATTACATTTATATTTATGATTTTCATTTGAAAGAATTCAAATTAAATGTAATAGTGGTCGTAGGTAACTAAAAATTCAATAAAAACGGACAAGTATCAAAGCATTCCGTCGGTTATACATGTATTGTTACATTGAAATATTCATCTGATTTTTATAGAATTTTAATTTATTTTTTTTTAATAAATCTGTAAAATGTACTGTCATTCGTGGATATCGTTAAATTTACAAAGTCATGATCGTTTATATTGATTGTTTTAGGTTTATATATATTAAATTCTGAATCATAAGGATATTTTATATAAATATTTGTATGTATAAAAATTTGATATCCTTATATGTATGCATGTATTATTAGGTATATGTATATAGTATATATTATATGTATATATGTATTTGTAAAAATATATACGAGTATATTATATACTTCCCTATTTTCTGTTTTTATCTGATTTTATATGATATGTAGTTATTAACTGTTATAAATGTATATATATGTACGTACATAAGCTATATAATATAATATAAAATCTGTTTTTTAGTGTATCAGTATTAAATATTAAATGTATTTTTCGGAAGATAAATAGATATGAAAAAATTCTTTCTTTCACACAATGAATCGCTTAAAAAGCAGTTGATGTGCTTTTCATTTAAAATTTGAAAAGATATGAAAATGAACACTAAAAAATTAAAAGAGAAATGAAATAAAATTCAATATACAAAAATGAAAAATAGTCGAATAAGACTGATTGTGGCGCCATGACTTGCACTAAATTTGTATTTTTTTTTTGTGCTATTATACACATAATGTGTGTTATTTTTGTTTTGTTTTTTTTTGTTTTTTTATTCCGATATCGTAAGGCATTTAAATCCATGTAGTTTTCCTTTTTGCATACATATACTACATAATGTATATAATATTCTGTATTTTACATATGATATACATATCAATCATTCATGGATAAAGGCTGCACGATTTTTTTTTTTTTGTAAATATATTCGGCACAATACAGACAAATTTATTTATTATTTAATATGTTATTGAAATAAGAATAAATGTAACATACATTTATATGTAATAGAAATAAATTATCAAAAGGTAGCTAATTTATAAATAATAAAATAGGAATAATATTATGAGTAAGATTGACAAGCAAAAAAAATAATTAAAAAAAGAAGGTAAATTTAAAAATGAAATAAAATAAAATAACAATATTAATGTTTTAATTCAATATCAATAAAGATAAAACAGAAAAAATTTATCAGCATACGATATAAATAACACAGCACAATTATGTGTATAAAAATACATATATGTATATGTATCTTGTGTACGTAACTAAAACATTTTCACTATTGTATTTGTATACATAATTATGTCTATATATTACATACATATGTATATATATTTATTTACCTAATGCGTATTCATCATTCAACGTTTCTTTTTATTTATGTGTACTGCGTGAAATCTAGTTTATATAATTTTCAGCCAATGCAAGAAAATGAAAATGTATTGTAATTTAATCTTTTTTAACTCTTCCCCATTTTGAATGTAAGTATCTCAATAATTTTAGTCCGTTACAAATTCAACTTGAATTGATTTCATTCTAATACTAATGTAATCAATTTTATTTTTTGAGGTTGATTGTGTTTTTTTAATATCCATTATACATACATATCTACATATATATATATATCATTATATGATAGATAAAATTTGAATGAAAAGGATATAAAAAAAGGAATGATTAAATTTTTTTTAAACAGATTTACACAATCAAAACCAATCCGTCATCATGACAATAAATTGAGTACTCGATTCAATAGTTGACTATTTGATTGTTTGTGCATTTTAATGTAATATATGTATACGAGTATTCATTCATCGCATGAATAAAGGAAGGAAAAACGATGTGTCATTTTAGTTATTATTTCTGAATCTATTTTCTCTCCTTCATTTTTGGCCAACATATCTTTTTTAAAAATAAAAAAGTTGTTTGACAAATGAAAGTTAAGGGTATGAATATATTTTTCAATCATATAGGTATATGTAAAACTTTCGCATAGATTAAAACAAAAATCAAAATATAAATTTTAGAAATAAAATAAATTATACAATATTGTTTGTAAGTTAAAATGTACAAATTTCTCTTACTAAATTTTTTAATTCATATTTCGTTTTCTTTTGTCTTCATGTTATCCTTACTTTTTTAAGATAATTGCACACAAAATATAAAATCAAAAGAAAATCATGATTATGCAATATTCTTCGAAAACATATCCGTATATGTAATTGTACAATTATTTTATAACTGATTTCCATGAATTTCAATATTTTCGTTTTCTATATTTACCGATAAGATAAATTGTCATTATTATCTTTATTACAATTGTATTCATTTTGTATATAAGTATGTTCATATTTTCATTAAATTACAATTTACATACTCTATGCACGATTATGTACAATGTATATAAATCTTTAAAAGTTCGAAAATATCAGATAAATAATCATGAAGGCGTTGAAAAATACATTTATGTGCAGATACGTACATATTGATTGTATAACCAAATGAAGATACATATATTATGAAAGTCATTGAGGTCATTCCCATTAACTTATCCAACAAGCTTGATTATATCAACGAAGTAGAAAAATGAAATAAAGTAAAATAAAATAATTTTACAAATCAAAAAAGTAGACATAATATTAAAATACATATAACATTGAAAATTTTTATTACAAGTCCTGTAAATTGAAGATACCCGATAAAAATAATCTCGTAGCCGATACATATACATATATACATATATACATATATACATATATAAATATAATTACATAAACACTTTCGATTATTTGCTTCAATTCATTCTAAATTCACAGTATTATGTGCTTCATAGTCCACCTTAATAATTTTTTTGTTTTAAAAATTCAGTGCAATTACAAAACAAGAGTTATATTCATAAGTTCATATATTACAAATTAGAGTATGTATAATGTGTGCATTCGCGAATATTCTTCGACGTTTTTCGATGATAAATCAGTTAAGATGCACATTTCGCCAGAATTTATTTGCACAATAGTTATTATTATCACAGTTTATATTTTTGGTATATTCATCGATATAGCAAAAAAGTAAAATAAAAAAAAAAGTATGAAAAATAATTAACAAATTTTCAATTGAATTTTTTGTAATCTTAATACCGTCGGAAAAATAATTTAAAATTTTTTATTGGATTTTTAATTTCATTAATATTTTTCTTCATTCATATTGATAGAATATAATATACATACATATTTATAATACTATTTTACCATTGTATATATATATGTACATATAGATTATACCTAAACGTATGTACACAGAACAATTTTCTATCATATACTTATTTAAAAACAATTATTGCATATCTACATACTCTAAAATACATAGTGTCCAACCAACATTATATTAACGGCTTTTATTTGCATTTTACGTATATAGAAATTTATACTTACATATATATAAATAGCTGTGCTGTGACTATTTTAAGAGCCTAGAAAAAAACATTAAAATTTTCGCTAGGACAGTAGAATAATAAAATAAAAAAAATTAAAATTGAAGTATTTAATTGAGTATTTATAAAAAATGTACCTTGTATACATAATATGTATGATGAGTTATTATATGCATACATACGTATATATCGTTATAACTATTTTACAACATTTACTATTTTATAGAATATGTGTAAATATGCATAAGTATCTATAATGTATAATGATATGTAATAACAATTCTTTTCTTCTATTTTAATTCAACTTTATTCTTTTGTTTTACTATTTTACACGCAAACTTTTAAATGTATTCTTGAAACGAAATCATGTATTATATACCATTAAGAAACACTTAATGTTGTGTATCGTTATCTCTGTGTATTATTATTTTTTGTTTTCTTCATTTATTATTTTTATTGTTTTATTTTTGTTTTAATTTTGAATTTCTTTTTCTCAGGAAATTGAAAGAAGGTAATATTAGTGATGCTTTCTGGTTGGCTGTAAATAAACGTATAATAATAATTCTATCTAAGTATCTAAGCGATTATAGTAATTCAAACATAATAAATAGTAATTTTCTACATTTCTAAATTAAATTAATGTGTTTTTTTTCTTTCGGTTTTTTTTTTATTATTTTAATTTGTTTTCTTTATGAGTAATATTACAATAAAAACAATCAGAAAATATACAAAATTAATTTGAATAGATATGTTTGCTTACTTGTTATTAGTAAGTAAAATGCATGTGCAATGTTTCGCTTTATTTAATTTCAAATTACATATGACGGTTAGCATTGCGAATATTATAAGTACACAAAACTATACACATAAATGTAGCTTTGATTCTTATTATTTTTCTATTCATTTTAGCTCTAGAAAAATAATTTACATACATATTTTTAAATTAGGTAAACTCGTATATGTACATACATATACATATATCGAGGATTGCACAGTAATATTTTGTAATTTTTTGTTTTTTTTTTTTTTGTTTTTGCTTATTTTACCTGTGAAAAATGTATGTCACTTTGTTATTTACATACCAAATAAAACTTAATTTATCAGACCCCATAAATATTTTTTTCAAGATTACATAGTCTCGAAAAAGAAAAAACAAATCCTCCACTAGCACACAATAAATTGTAATTGTATGCAAAATTTATTTTTATTATTATGGTTGTCTTCAAAAATTATCATAAATTCAGAGCTCTGTAAACTTGAAACAAGCACATGTTATTTACATTCAATATCAAAAGAATAATTCGATTGAATATATAAATTTAATTTAATGAGGATTATAATTAAATCAATACTTTTTTCATTCATTATCAGTTTTAATTTACTAGTGTTTATCTGCGAGTGTAATCATCTCAGTTTGTAAATTTACTTCATCTTGTGCAAGGAATAAAATAAAAATTAAAACCATAAACGAACAAATTTGTATATTTAGAAATTTCATCTAGAATTTTTCCTAAAATTTAATTTTTGCTATGAACTTTTCGACATTGCTTTGTCACTTCAAATAAATTCATTGAAAATTTTCCCTGAAGCAATGAAAAATTGAAAAAGAGATTTCGTTTAAAGTTACAATTGAATTTTCATATCTTCATTTATATAGGTTGTTATTTTTTGTCTCGTTTGACTGTAATCATTTTTAAGGAATGTACATATGTATATGTATAAACTCAAATAATTTATTATTTTATATTCTAATGTGAAAATTGAATTTCGAGTTTCATTTTGAATTTTATTCATTTGAAAGTGTTATTGCCCTAAACGAAATTGACATTCGTATTAATTTCTGCTTATCGTATTTTATATGAAATACAATTAGGGACAAGTATGAAATGAAAGAAGAAAAATATTTAATAACTTACATGAGTGTATGTATTTATATTAATTTCTATTACCAATACCATCTTATTTATTGTTGTAGAAAATTTATCTTTATCACAGAACTATTTCCAATTGAAAAAATTCATAAGTAAATCGTAAACTTTCTATTATGGATAAATGGAAATTACATACAAAGGTGCAATACGTTTATTAAAATTTTATTCCAAGGATTAAAAGCATTTTTAACTCTTTCTTGTTCTACATAACATAAATTTTGGAAAAATGACACAATAGTGGTACACTTAGAACACCATTTACTGAAAACGAAATATTGTGTAACGATTTGTAAATGAATTTGATGTTTTTTTTCTGTACTTTTTAAGTTGGTAAATATTATTCATATTTAAATCCTCATAAACATTTCCTTGATTAGAAGAACAAACGAACTTCAGTTCATTTCTATGCGATACGAGAATATAATAATGTTAATGAATAAATTGCAATTAGATGTTTTTGTTAATTATTCAATAAATAAATATTCAATGTTGATAAATGGTTATTCAAATTATTTTCAATTCATTTGCATTTCAATTCTAATGTATGGTTGTATGTACATATATATGCAGATGTGTAGATTGTAATAAAAGTTCAAAAATATTTTAAATTATTGCACAATAAATAAATATAGTAAAATAAATAATAAAAAACAAGAACAAGAAATAAAAAAGAGAACATGTAATAATATATTTTTATTTATGTATTTTTTTTTATCGTTAGCATTTAATTCCTTACTGCTGTCGTCATCTACATGATTTTATGTTCATCACAACGAAAATATTTTAATATATGTATGTATGTATATTTTGGTATATTTCATTCGTTCTAGTATTTGATTTTTGTTTTTCTTTATTTTTTCAGTTTTATTTTTTCTTCGATTGAATATATTTCTTCAACTCAAACCATAATCCCCCATCTAAGAAACAAATGAATTATAAAGTGATTATTTTTACATTATATGGAAAATGTACGTATATATATTATTCATATACGTACAAATATATCTACATATGTAAGTTCATTAAATTTATATGTACTTACTTATTCGTTCTCAATTTTATTTATTTTAATAAGAATATATGTGTATATTAATTCATAAACATTAAGTTGTAAAATATAAAATAATGAAAACAAAAATATTCAGAGTTATGTATATTGCGATGCTCAATCTTTGAATATATGTATGCACATTTAATACATTCTAAATCGAAATATTACACACGTATCATGTACATATGTGTATAGATAAATACAATCTTTTGTTCTTTGCAATTGTTTTTATTTCAGTTTTAATAAATCCTTTGTTGGCGTCACATAGCACGTAAAATTAGAAATTGGGTAGATTGATTATAAATCTGCTTAAATGTACATACCAATATATACTTATACATATATATTAAACATCAATTCACATATTTATTATAATTACATATATACAATAAATTTAGTACAAAGACATTTACACGTCTATGTTAATTGTATATGCATATAAATATGCACATAGGATGATATACATTACATAACCATATGATATACATAACATATATTCATTTAAATACATAGGTAAGTACTCTGAATACTTCGAATAAGTAAGGATGCTTGCAAATATTTTAAGTGGTTGCTATTATTATATGTTCGATGTTGTTTCATTTTCCACTTTTTTTTTTCATTTCCCTGTTTATATTATTATTATTATTATTATATTTTTGAATTGAACTCGTTGATATAATATGTAATATAAAACGAAACTGATATTAATAGATATAAATATAAATATTATATCATATTCGGTTCTTTTCTAGGTTGAAATGGTTCACTAAAACCGGGCGCCAATCTCGTTGGATCGAATAAGGACAGAATTAATGTCACATATCCGTTTTTAGAAAAATAATTTTACAAATCACAGTAAAAAAAAACATTTTGCAAAAATTTTCCCATAATATGTTTCGAACTATATTTTTATTTGTGAAGAAACATGGTCATTAAACTCTTGAGTATTTGAGATGTAGAAAGATACGCGAATATTAGTTTTTTTTTCTCATTTTTTCGAGTAAACTATTTAATAGATAAAAAAATATAGAAGGTGAAATTTTGTGCTTTTAGAATAAAAAAAATGAAGTTAAAGATTGTTAAAGTTTAAATAGTAAAGTTTCAACCTACAGGGCCTAAAGTTTAGATGTGCACCGGGCGCACAAGAAGCTAAAATCGGCACTGTATATTATTTACGTTAGATATGTATTATATGGTATTATGTACATATACTTTATTGCTTTTGTTAACCAAATGCTAGAAAAATGAAACGAAAATACCTATAAGAAAATATTTAAAAAGTGAAAAAATAAAAATTAAAATTAAATTATTTGAAATGGAAAATCTCATTTCGGGTATTGTTCATTTTTTTACAATTACATTTTGTATATTCAGTATATACATATATTCATGCATGTCATGTTATGTATGAAAAGAGAAGATAAAAGAAAAACTTTTCTTATTCATTTATTATTACTAAATCTTATATAAAAAAATTTACATAACTTTTATTTTCGAGTTTATTTTTTAATATACACATGAGGATTTACGCTCCTTTCTGTTGTAAGAATGAAAATGTTTACTGTATCATGTACATATGTAGACACATATGTATATTATATTATTTTATGTTGTATGTATGTATGTATGTAAAGAAAGCGGATGTTTTATTCAAAGAAAAGAACAGCATAGAATCAAAGAATGTGAATAAAGTCTAACATGTGTATACTTACTTCAAAATTTAAATTAGAAAAATAATTTTAAAAAGAAATAATACAACATGTATACTTAAGAATAACATACATATAAAAATGTGTACATTTTGAGCATTTTGAGTATGTACCAACTGGAATACTGTGTTAAGGATAACACAAATAACAAATAACATAGGTATCCGTATGTATGCATAAAACTTCTTCATTCTGTAATTTTAAAAATGAAAAAAAGACGAATATTTAATCTTATTTTGCATATACAAAAGCATTACATTTCGTAAATAAATTCAGCGCATACATGGTCTACATGTACATGCCATACAGTAATTTCACAATGAATGGTTCGTGACATGCTGTAGTATATTTAAAATTAATATTAAACGACCTTTATACACTTCATACCATGGAATAAATCTTTATATCATGCTTCATACCACCATTCACGATCCATCATAAAAATGATATTCCATTGCATGTTTATTACATTTTCTCTAATAATCTAAAAAAGAAAGCTCGCTACTTGCATACATACACATACATTTATACATCTTGATTTTCATTGAAGAGACATGATGGTACTACACGACGAGACGAGCATGCATAAAACAAAACATAAAACAAAACTTTTGAAAATGTAAAAGTATTTTGGTATTACGTCATAATACGTATTAACGTATACAAAACTTGTTATAGCTTAGTAAATGTATATGTGTATATATTTAGAATTTAGAATTAATATTTTTAAAGTGATACATACATATTTGTAATACTTGGTAGTACGTGGTAGGTGGTGGTAGTTTATACATATACTATAATGCATACATATATTCAAAAGTAAGCTTTTTTTTACTGGGATCTAGTATGAATATGAATACAAATGCAAGGTATGTATAAATCAGTATAAATATACACTCTATTAGTCTCTTAACTAAAGCATGCATACATATGAAGACTTGAAGACTTGTATAAATGAATGAAGATATATTACGGCTTGTAATTATCTTTTCAGAAAGTATACATATACATAATAAAAAATGTAAAATCAACTTCTTTGTCGAAAAACCATACTATATACTTTTTATTTTTTTATCCAGTGTACAAATATAATTTTTATATTTCTCTATATGTATGTATATAAAAAATTATGACGGGGTATGTATTTAAATTCCATCATAACATCAAACATTAACTTATTTTTTTACACATTTTTTCTGCAAAATTCCTTCAAAATAATATGAATATAATTATAATATTCACATACACACAAACATTTTAATATAGAAGTATAAATGAACAAAAAAACATTTGAATTTCACAAACTTCACACTCTTTAATAATACTCGTATATTATGAAATCTATATCAATAAATAAAAATCTACAAATTTTGTTTTTACAAATACACTCATATGCACATAAATCATTTAATAGGGTTATGAACCCATAATTTATGCGAAGTCATGATTTACTTTTAAAATCTAGGCCTTTAAGTAAACAAAAACCAGACAATTTTTTTATTTTTTTCTGATTTGCTTTTAATTATTACTAAGTGATTGAGAATATAGAAATATTATTTGTTTAAAATCTTTTTGATTGCAATACAATATTTTGATACGTGAAATTTTTGACTTTTTGATTCGCATACGCATAATATGATATTGGTAAAAGTTTCAATTAATCGTTGAAAAAAAAATTATTTCTAAAAAAACCGTGAATACCCTCATTATTATATTCATATTTATTTATATTTATAAAATTTTCCTTTTTTTTAGATTTTGGAAAAATAGAAAAGTAGCACACACATGCATAATCATGCAAATATGAATTACAGAATTACAGAATGTGTGCGGGCTCTCAAACAATATAATCTAAAAATAACCATTTCAAATTATTCCCATTCAAATCATTGAACTAGAAGTATTGTAATAAACATATAATTTAATCTTTTATTTAATGACGATTTGTATGTAATATGTAATCCATAAAACACATTTTATTTAATGCTTTTAGTTATTTACGAACATAATACAATGAATAAAATGAAATGATCATAAATATTTAAACAAATCAAATACGAAAAACCGTCTAAATTAAAAAAAAAAATATTTTTGATTAAATTCAAAAACTAACTTAAAAAAATTTAATTAAATATTCTACTTGTTTGTTTTTGTCTAGTCACGAGGCTGTCATCATATAGGTACACAAAATACGAAATTAAAACACTCATTCGTGTAGATATGTAGATATACAAAATTTAGTGTATGAGTACACATTTTGTTGTAAATACGATTTACACTAGATGATCATTAATTTGACCACAATATTGTTGTTTTTAAACATTAGATTTTTAGTGTTTATTTGACGACGAAACGAAATAAAACTATAGTTTTTATAAATATGTTCATTATGCGTTGTATGTATATATTTAAATATTTATACAGGTGTGGAAACACAATAAATATACATGTATACATGTGCACATACAATATGAATTTATATATAGATTAACCAATAAGTGGTAGGTGGTATACTGAAATCATAATGTGAGGTCTATATGTTTGCTGCAATTTTATTTTTGTTTTCAAACAGAACAATAACGAATAAAAACATAAAATTCGTAAAGTATTTACAAAAATCATTACAACATTGTATATGATTGTATGTAAACAATTTTTTTTTAAAAAAAAGAAATTATTTCAGTTCTCAAATAATGTACTATATACAGAATTCGAATTTCACAATTTACAAAACTAAATTATTGACACAATATGAAAGTTTCAATAATAAATTACAAGAATGTTATTTTATATTCAAGTTTTCTTTTATATCTAATTTGTTCCTTCTTTTCTGACATGCAAGGAAAGTATTTTACCAAGTATTGCTAGATCAATCACTGATAGTGTTTTCATTTTTTTAAATCATATAATAGAGCAAGAAAATTATTTACCATCTTTCTCCTTCCTATCATATCAGAAAATACTCCTTCGTATTTTATTCTAAATGCATTTAAAATAGTAAGGTTTTTGATGTTTTGCTTTATTTTTATTATTTAGTTTTTTATTAATTTTTTTTTGTTATTTTGTTGTTATTTGTTTTTCTGTTGTATTTATCTTAAAAAATTCGTAAAAATTGCGCATTATTACACTGAAACTCAATATGATCATGCAATAAATAATTGACTATACAGGTCGTAAGATGAGTACATCCACAGCAGACAGACAATCGTACTTATACATGTAATTCTTGTATTCCTATACAGCGGCTTTTGTTCACCTTTACAACTTTTTAATGCTTTTGATTTCTTTTACTAGCCGTATGCATACGTACACATATGTGCATATGTATATATATCATACCATACCACAAGCATATGTATATATATTATATATATATACTTTAACAGTTTTTAGTTTTTAGCTTCAGTTTGATCATAGCCTACATTATTTCTTTCACTTTTTTACTTTTTAGTTTGTTTAAATATTTGATAATGCAATGAATTTAAAGGATTTAGAGAAAAGAGGTGAGATGGTAGCCATACAGTCCAAAACCTGGACTCCCATTAATGTTGTGTAAATCCATAGCGATTACCTGAGATTGAGTTATGTGTTTCATTAATGGATAAACAGAAAACATTTAGTTGATCTCAATATTCTGGATCACCACGAGTGCATGAAAGCATATTGTTGCACCGATAGTCGTGAATCGAACTAAGATAAGAGTTTGTTTGGTGATTTGCCGGCATTCGTATATTTACCAAATTGAATTTTTTCAATTTAAGATCACTCCCGTTCATAACACAGAACTAGCTTGAATCCAGTACTGTATTTATGCATATATGTACATATATATAGTTATACGTATATCGATTAATTCATACCTCAAATATTACATTAATGCATTTATACAAATACATACACTAGCTATGTGCAAAGTATAAAATGTGGTTAAAACGATTACTTGCACTAATCAATTTGTGTATCAAATCATCGGAAAATTTTTTCAACAATCGTTCATTTTACTGTGAGACTTTTTATACAAATTGGTGAATAAATCGAGATACTTAAAAATAACTAAGATATGTTAAAAATAACTTAAAATTTTTATATTTAAGTCAATTCTATATTATATACATATCTATATAGAATAAATTTCAGAAAATCAGTTCTACTTGAAGTTTACAAGTTGTCGTTTGTCGTCCAAAGTCTGGTTTTTATTTTATGAATTAAAGAAAGCACCAAAAATTTACTGTAAAAAGTTAACTTGATTAGTGATCTCTTAGTAGTTAATTCAATTATCTTTCATATAACCACATTGTTAATTCAACCAAAATAGTTCCTATATCGTACATAATCCACTTATGAATCTGAAAATCGCATACAGACTACAAACAACTCTGAATGCAAGTTTAATCAGATGCTTTTTGTACATAACAACAAAATATAAAAGCAGCTAAATTAAGTTATCTTTTTAGAAAGTGAATACAATGCACACACACGTCCCTATTTTTTTTATTAAATCCTATATCTCCACTCCACCACTACTGTATCAAAGACAAGGTATTAATAATCTATGACCGTATGATACACCAACCAGTCTTCCTATAAGCATGCTCTCATTACAACTAAATTACAACGAAATACATATACATTATACATATTTTCGTATTTGTACGTATGAACGTATTTACAGAATTCTTCCGTTTGACTTTGGGTTAGCATAAATACTATTAAGATTCTCAGATTTAAATCAGCCAAAGATATTTGGTCATGTAAATTTGTTATCCAAATCGTGATCTCGTTAAAGGGAGCAAAAAAGGACACACAAGACAGTCTCTTCCCAAACAATACTGTGTATCGTGTCCGGACATGTCGCATTGTCGCCTCTCTAATTAAGGAAATTGCATTTTTGCTGCTGTACAGAAATATTATACCTTAATTTTGGCTTTCGTATACAGCTTCTTTCTTTGACACTGTATTAATGTCTACATTACATGCTATTTACTTCAGTATTATTATTTCCATTCCAAACAAAAGATATGAATAAGTGTAATATAGTCAGTTATATTATGGAATATTCTTGATATTTATCCTTACTGGATAACATTAATCCGATAAGAACATATAAACTTTTTTATTCTTACTTTGAGGTAGTGTGTTTTTTATCTCGAAGATAAAATTCCATAAGATTCCTGTTGGTTTTTTTTAGTTTTTAAATTTTCTTTTTTTCTATTGAATAAAAGAAGGGTGCTATACAATGACCTTAATTGCTAATAAAGTGCATTCTTACACAATGTTTTATATACATATTATAGTGCTCTATCAGCATGCATTGATTTTCTTAAAAATGCTGTTTCTGTAGTAATGATCTTGCTGAATATTTTTGCAAATCAGTCTGTTATCCGAATAAGATTCGTTTTTCTATACAGACTCATACAAATATATTTGGAAACAACATTATGTGAATTTTGTTTTGGGAATTTTGAAAAGTGTATATACACAAATATGTATAATAAATGTACAATAAACAAAATATAAGAGAACATTTCTGTAATTTATTTTTTCATCTATTTTTCCAGTATATTATATGTGCCTATATCAAAATATCATACAATTCGAACTGATAGGCATTTCAAATACTGATGCTAGTTTATTTTTGAAATCCTATAAATTGACAAATTGATGACAATTTACTATAAAATTACATTTTTACGTTAAGACAAAATCAAATTGAATAAAATCATTTCCAATAAAAATTATAACTTGGCATAAGCAAAAATGTAGGTATAATATAGTCGTATACATTATATTATATACATATGTTATGAACATGCATACCCGTTCTTTTATAGGTTAAAATGGTTCACTAAAACCGGGCGGCAAATCTCGTGATCGCAAATAAGGACAAAAGAAAGTTACATATCCGTTTTTAAAAAAATAATTTTACAAATCACAGTAAAAAAATATTCTCCTTATTTTCATTTGTAAACAAACATGGCTATACAACACTTGATTATTATTATTTCAAACTGGAGAGCGAAAAGTTTAGAAGTCCACCGGGCGCTCTTGAGGCCACCGGCGCTGCACATAGTATTTACATGCATGTGTATATATACTTTGTATACGTTCACATTTATGCACATGCATTTGGGTACCTATACCTCAAACTCGTCTTTACAATTCATTTTTTTTAACTTTTACATATGAAGATCAACCTGATATAAATATAATAACTTTATATTATACCTACATATATATATGCTGCAGATAAATGTGCAGATAAAACATAAATAATTTTTGTATTCAAGGATTCAATTTTGCGATTATGTTGTCATTACAAATCATACTTATAATGATATGTTATATCGTTAATTTAGTTTTTTCAGAATAACAGAAAACGAAAATAATACAAAAATAATAAAAACGTAATATAGTATTTTATTGTAATATTCATATATGTTATAAATGTGCATAAACATAAAATCGTTTATAAATATGTTCGATTGCATTCCAAAATTATACAGATACGTACGATCATTAATATTGTTGAAAATAGTTTTTCTTTTGGTCATAAAAACAGCAATCATTTCATTTCAACAATTTTTCTTAAAAAAAATTATCGTATATGTAATATATTATGAGAGTATTTATACATCTGCAGAGAAAAAGAAAGTTCACCAAGTTATTCTATATGGCGTACTTATTTATACATAAACATATCTATATTAATTTGAATTAACTACGAAAAGAAACATAATATATAATATTCACATATCAAACGACTTTATACTAACTATTGATTCATGTATGCACGCATGGATCCATTTTAATATCTATGTGTGCATGATATTATATACATATGTGTATGTGTATATTTGGAATATTTAAATAACATATAAACATACAAAACAAACTTGTGGGTTAAGAGAACTTGAAAAAATTTCTTATATCTTTTCGATTAAAAGATTCAAATATTATCAATTCATGAAATAAAATATAAAAAAACAGGAGGAAAATTCGTGATTTGTGCAAGTTTATCTTAATGTTTCGCCACTTTTGCGTTTTTATGAAAATTTTGTAAGTTTGTCTGTAAGTAAATATATCACATTTATATGTCGAACATATACTCGTATAAGTACACAAATACCATCTTTTTCAATTTGTTTTCTGTTTACTTAGACCTTACCGAAATCAAAATATTAAAAAAAAACGTTGAAAACAGAAATATTTTTTAAATTAAAAATCATGAAACGCAAAAGTTAAAATGAAAATAAAAATGTAAAAGTTGTACATAAGTACCTCTATATATACATACTATATATATATATATGTATATGTACAAAGTACATACAGTATGTATACAAATTGAAATAATGTATGTACTTACATATTCATATTAAATTTATTATATATTTATATATCCGTATGTAATATATGAATGCATAAAAATCATGTTTTTGCCATAAACTCAATTAATTTTATAATTATAATTGATTTATACTCATATTTAATTTTTTTTATTCTGCCTTTTGTTAAAAGATATTTTTACATGCTCTCATAGAACACCAAAACAAAGAAAAAAATGCTGTACATATATTCATAAATACAGTTTGTATATGTACATACAACTTTGAAAGTTCCAAAAAATTTACTGCACCCACTTCAGATTCAAATTTATTAAAAACATATCCCTCTTTTGTTCTTTAAATATTTTATCATGAGAGAATTGTGCAGTGTTTATATTAAGTGTTCATTGGTTACAAGTTCACATTTTTATAATTCAAATCTTTGATAAAATTTAAAATACTTCATGAATGTAACAATCCAACAGGATACATATAAAGTGCAGCTATTTATTTTGCGTATACAAAAAAATATGTATGTTTGTACATAAATATGAGGACTCATATATTCGGCTGAGTACAGATATAGGAATATACTATTAAAAAAGTGTATGTACATATACACTTTTAGTTATTTACATTACACATGTATGTACCTAAATTATATTCAGTCAGGATGCAATTTCATGAGTTAATTACAATGCGTTGAATAATGACCGTTGATACTCAACGTTTTGTATTACAACCGTATTACGAAAAAGTATATAGTTCGGTAAATGCAATTTATACTTAGATATGACGCGAAACAGATTATATCTACACTTTGTATGTAATATAGCAATAGCATGATGATGATGGTTGAGGTCCATTGTAGTATCCCAGTTAATACGACTATATATTTGTTTTTAACAAAAGACTTGCATGAATCTATACACATTTCACATTTGCATTTTGACTTATCGATGATTGGATTGAACACACTCTTCATACAACTATATATCTATACATAATATATAAGTATATCCATTATACCACATACCTATAATCTATAACTAAGGACGTGTAGCCTGTCCACATATTTATACAAACAAAACGCAGGAAATTTATGTAAATAAATCTGTTTTTCATGAATGAATCTCTTTATGAAACTTTGTTACTATGTGAAAAGGATGAGTACAAAAGTTTATTTTATTTTTATGCAATTTCAACAATATGGTACTCTATAGAATACAGAAAAATAAAAAATATATCAAAAAGAGATGTAATAACACCAACAAGTAAAACAATTCAATAAGCAATGTTGATGACGCGACAACAAAAGATTGAATTCAGTATATATTTAACAAATTTTCACACACATATGTATGTATATACATTAATGATAATTTTTATGCTCAATTTTCAAAAATAAATAAAAAATAAAAGCAAAACAATTTTACAACAAAAATTATTGTTCGTAACTCAAATTTTATGTGCATAACACATGTCCTTTTTTTGTTTCAATTAAACCGTTAATATCGTCGAAATTAATTGTTTATTTTTATTTATTGTACAAATTTTTGATATTCAAAAATTACAAACACACATAGGTATACATATGTACATACATATGTTTTTGATTTTTGTCTTTTTCTGTTGTTACAATTTTTTAAATAAAGAAAAAATACAAAATAAACTAAAATCGTTCACCATTAATGTATTATTTTGTTGGTCGAAAATTATCCAATAATTCATTTTAATTATAAGAAAAAATTAATAAAAGTTGAGTTGTAGCAAAGCCGTAACAACTTTGTAATTGATGGAAAATACAAAAAAAAAGGAAAAAAAATATTCTTTTATTTTTTTAGGGAATATACGATTATTGTGATTTTTTGATTGGTAATGGTGACAAAGTCTAATCTGAGATGGAAATTTCCATACTTCAAGAAATTCAATCTAATATTTAAATTACTTTTCCAATACATATGTCAATTTCTATAGGAGCTATTACATTCTCCTTTATATATGCATGAAAACTAACTGAATTTAAATTTTGAGGTTACGCACATGTTACAAAACACTTTAAAATCTCAAAATCAATCCTTTTTTTCGCATTGCATTTAATTCTACACACACCCTTGAAAATCTACTCATTCGTTGAAATCCTATAATTTTACAATGTAAAAATTTTTAAAATGCCCATATGTCGAACAACAAATATGCATGTACTTTTTTTATAATAATAGTAATAATAATAATTCTGTAATAACTACATGCATCTACTCGTATATATGTTCCGAACATTGTACAACAATGCCAAATAATATATAAACTTTTTCAAATTTGTTTCAAAAAACTGTAACATTATGAAGAAATAATAAAACCCTCAAGAAATCCATTTCTTGCCGAGAACATTTGATTCGCCCATGATTTGATGATGTCGGTAATGATGATGATGATGATGCAAGATGAAAAAAATAAAACAACACATTGATTCGATAGCGACAAAAGGATAACTATATATCCCTCTTTTGTAGTGTATAAAAATAAATTATAATAAGAAATAAATGTGTTTCAATAGTATATGCGAAAATTTTATTTTATTTCTTAACTAGCAAAATAATATTAGTAAGTAGCAGATGCTGACTCCTCTTATGCTTCTATTCATTTGTATACAATTCATTTTAGTATTTCTTTTTAAAGATTTTAGTGGTATTTTTTATATATTTTTTCTGTATCAACAATCATTATTATTAGTGTTAGACGGTTAGATGTAATATTATGATGCCATTTGCTATTTAAAAATTGTGGAGCATTGAACCGATGTATGCATGTACATTCAGATTAAATTCGATTTTATATTTCCTATACATTCTTAACAACACAATATACTCAAGTTGTATTGTATTGTTTGCGGTATTATGTGGTTCCGTGTTTTATTTTTACCTGAAATATAAGAATGAAGTTACAATATTGTTTAGTCTTTATAGCTCTTTAATTTTTTTCTAAGCAGTAAAAAAGATGAGCATATTTTGTTATAAATACTTAAAAAAAATTTATAAAAAACATTCTTAAATTTCGAATCATTTGATAAAATTTTAATCGGACTTATTCATTGCTTGCATTCATGCAGTTACATTTTTTTTTTATTTATATAAAATCATTATATTATAAATTTTAAATTAAAAAAAATATATAAAAATTAAAAAAATTGATTATGATCAGAAAATTACCAATTCACAGACCCATATAGAACATCAAAGATGGAAGAATACAAATTAAATACCAAATTTATGAAAATTATAGCATTCTTAAAATGTTTAAAAAAATGTAATTGGAAAATAACATATCCTATATGTCGAATATTGCATATTTATACATATATATATATAAATATATAATGTATTAATTATATAAACGTATCACATAATTGCCTCAGGCGTGCTGCACAACGATGATGATGATGATGAAAGCAAAGCAAAACGTTTTACAAAATTAACAAAATTTTTAAAAAATTTTCCCAATATATATTTTTCCATATTTTGCTTTGCTTGTATTTATGTGTATTATAGTGTGTAGCCTATCATTTTAAAATTCTTCTCAATTTAACTGAACCATCCGATTACAAACAAATTTGATCGAAATTAAATCCATCTAAATTGTGTATCAATCTCTAATTTCTCCATAGCATTTATCCATAGTGTTAAGCGAGCATTATAGATATAATGAAGTTGATAGATCTACAATGTATCATCTTTGTCATGATCATCATTATTACTATTATTATTACTATTATTATTTTTATTATTATTATTGATTTCAAACGATTCCATTTTAAATTAAATGATATACCGAACACATATTGATTTATAAACGAATGTATGTAATCGACTAAAAATAAAATTGAATCAAATCAAAAATGTATATGTAGTAGATAAATATCGAAAACTGATCATCAAATTTGATTGAAAAATTTTTTATCTCTTTTAGATGACCTCAATTATCGATTTAGATTCTACTAATGGTTTAAAAGGTTTAAGATCAATCAAAATAATTACAGCAACAACAAAAATATAGCACCAAAAACCGGAGAAACAAGTTGCCGCACTAAATGAAAAGGGCTTCGAACTAAAATAAACCTTACAAAGTAATCAAATTTAAAATGATTTTAATTTCAGAAAAATGTGTGCAAGGACTTCGACTAATCATAAATTTTTCTTCTTTTTCATTTTACTTTTATCTTTTATTTATTTATTTTGAAGTTTTCTAGTTTATTGAAATCTATTAACTGATTGATTATGATTTTTCATACAAATAAACTTATGACTTTTCATAAAATCTAAATTAGATTATCGTTAACATAAAAATAATGAATTGGTACTATTTTTTTCTTACTATATGCATACACTTCGTAGATACTACAGAATATATTGCAATTGCTGCAACTTCATTTTTTTTTTTCAAGATATATTGTTTAACTTCTTCATGAGGATATACATACCTTTACGTTTGGATATAAAAACAAATGTCATTGTAGGAACTATTATTATTATGGAAGTTTTTCGAAAGTATTCAGATGTACAAGACATTTTTATCAATAATTTAAGAGTAATATCATCTTATAGAGAACAATGGTAAATTAAAAATGAAAAAGAAATCTTTTATTAAAGTGAAAGCATGAGTTCTATGGCACAATGAGATTTTTCGATTTTTTTACTGTAATTTTTAGAACAATATAGACAACACGTTCAATCGTGTGTAGTATACGTATCTGGAAAACAACAAAAGAAATATTATACAATGACTATGC
This sequence comes from Villa cingulata, assembly GCA_951394055.1. Classification (NCBI taxonomy): domain Eukaryota; kingdom Metazoa; phylum Arthropoda; class Insecta; order Diptera; family Bombyliidae; genus Villa; species Villa cingulata. Next base: position 62,131,705 of record OX596018.1, on the reverse strand, counting down.
TTGCATATCCAACGTACATCATGTACTTCTTTGCTTCTTTGAAGAAAAAAAACATTTATACATATCCTTATAAATTTAAACAAAAATGTACACACCTACATTCACATATATACAAAAACACTTGTAAAATAATAAAATTTCATTATTATGTGTACATTATTATTATTATTGAACTCGAATAATCATATTTTCTGCTTTTGCTTCCCCTTCCACATTGTTAACATTATTATATTAATATTATTATTACAATTCATATCAAGAATATCGGAAAAAAATTATTATAGTTATTATAGAAAGTATCAATGTATTTGTAGATGTAAGTATCAACATCTATATGTATTTACATACATCATATTCTAATTTATACTTTATACTTAGAATGTACCATGACATGTAATATACATATTCATCATCTGTACATAACATATATGCATACAATATGTAATATATAATATATAAATTAATATCGGAATGATGGCGCCCTCATCAGTATCTGTACATTTTCAGAGGATCTCGATCTATTGTCTTTATCATGACCATATCAAATCCGTATAAATTTTCATTCGTTTATTCATCCGACGAGAAACACTTGGCACGTAAAATATCAGTACCCAGTTATTATTGGTTGTATTAATTTCGTTTATTTTTTTTTCATTTTTTTTTATAATACTTATACCTCATATCTTATACAATGCATGGTATAAAATTTCAAAAAAGTGAATTCAAAAAACGCGATTTTTTCAACCTATTCAGTCTGTTTTATACACGTACGTAATGTATCATATGATATACATAAATAAGATAATCAAGGAAGATATAGATTGAAAGAAAAAAATATTTCTTTGTAATAATAATATGTATATTATTTATAGATGATATTGATTGACAATCTGCACAAAATGATTGTGAAAATAATGATTGCACATGAATTCCATATAAAGAATAATGATTAATTTAAACATTCAAATCAAAACAGAATGCAGAATTAAAATAGGCAGCTTCATTATTTTGAATAACTTTTTTGTTTGCTTTCTTTTTTTCATATTTTCTCAAATTGAACAAAATAGAAAAATATTCAGAAAATTATGATATGTAATTTTCTATCTTTTATGTGCATTCGTACATACTTAATATACAAATATTTAACTCACATAAAAATTCACTGACTAAATATACTCATACCAACTAATAATGCATTCTGTTTTAAATGAAGCGAACCGGCTAATCCATTCTTGTCATCTGAAAATTTCACCGGTATCTCTTCTATACTACTATACTCTTAAACAACTTCAATCCGATATATCCTCATCCTCGATGTATATATTACATGTATGTGATATAAATACATACTCATATGTATGTGAGAACGTATTTTATGTGTGATATAAAAAAATATAGAATAAAATATGTTTACTCTACTGTACGTATGTGTTTATAAACAATAGCTTAGGACAACGAGCCTATGAGATCAGCCTATATAATGTATTTATAATACAATCATACTACATATAAGAATTATTGTACCCATGTACATGTTGTATGCAGCTACACATATAACTACTATATAATAAACTGATTTTTATACGAAATCCATTTCGTTTCTTATTTCTATTTCTATTTAAATTATTTTCATATAGGTACATTTTATCTATGAGTTTATGATATTATTGTATGTATGTACAGGCATATTACTCTATTGTATACATCCTTTTCAGAGATTTTTCTTTGTGTTAATATTTTTTAACTGCGATTTTGACGAGTGGATAAATCTTGTTGACAAACTATTTCATGGATTTTTCACACTGTATTACCAGTATTACGGTGCTACTGCAGTACTGCACCTATGCGTACCTACGTAGACATACATACATACTTATGAAGTACGAAAAGAACTAAATATACAGACGATGATAACGTTAGTCCGGATAATGATGATTGTTGTCATGAAAATTATGAGAAAAATCACATAAAAGAAATAACGTCTATGTGAATTATTTTTTATTTTGAATTCTAAAGAAAAAGCGTTTGAAAAAAAAATGTTGATAGTGCAAAAATAAAAAAAAACGAGGCTTGTAAACGCAATTATATTACTACTAATTTTGTGATATATTTGAATGTAATATAAGTTATAATTGCGTTTAAATATGGATTGGGGAATACGAATTCCGAAAAATCCCATTCTCAGCATGATGTACATAATATATGTAATATGTATTGCGTTTCCGACAGGAAAACTGAATTTTTAAATACATATATATACATACATTACATACGTAAATATACACTCATATATTATATATTATTAATTATAACACTTCCAACAGGTGTTATATAACTAAATTATTTTTTACTTAAAATTTTCTTTTATTGTTACAAGTATTGGTTTACTTTTTACCTCATTTTAATTACAAGTGTACAGTTTTCCTTTGTGGTGCATAATGTGGAAATTCGATAGACTTGACTGGTCTAATACGATTATAAAATAAAATGAGTGATACTTACACATTATCATAACCATTGAATTTCATTACATATGCGGCTATGACTTCTTTTTAAGTTAGTGTTAAATACATTCAAATTAAGAAACCTATATCACCGAAGAAATAAATCAGATATGATATTCAATTCCACTATAATGTTTTTGCAAATTTCTTCTGTAATTGACTGGAAAACCGCGAAATATACGCATGTGGTTTTCAAGTTTTTTGTAACTTTAAAAACAATATTAATATATTGTGCAAAATATTGATTTTTTTTAACGAAAATAAAAAAGAAAAATCATACGAAAATTTGATTCTTTTACAAATGTTAATTTTTTTTTATAAGATAAAAATTTTTTGCTATTTGCTTTAGTCAATTTTATTAATTTTCCTGGAAAACTTTCGTTTTTGAAAGAGAGAAAACATAAACGAAAAAGCTAGTTTAATTTCTTTTTACCTAATTAACACTGGAAAAAATATTCTACTGTTTTCGGATATCTATATACATTTACGTATGAAACGCATGAATATATATATGTAAATAGGTGCCATTAGCTGAAGTGTTCCTAAAAAAAACAAAAACAAAGCCGTTAACTCATTAAAGTCGTATTTGGAAAGATTACTTCAGATAGTAGTAGTCAATACGATCATCATCATTATCGTCTTCATCATCATCATCAGCTACAATATCCTGAACATTAAGTATTGATATTACGATTATTCTATTACCTTCATATTGACTGCGATTTATATTCGTATCTGACGTACAAACATAATGTAATATGCTTACATTGAAATTTTTTCAAATAATGAATTTAAAAAAAAATCAAAATACATCATTCGTAAAACAGCCGACACCCATTTCACCGGGATTGATTGATGATCGATAATTTCATTGTTATTAGTCAAGGAAGAGAAAGAGATCATCAGTCGGAAAGTTATTACATTTCAAATTGATGCGAAACAAAATGTTTTTCTGTCCATCTCTTCAGTCATTCACAAAATATTCAATAAAAAATAAAAAATTCCATATGTACTTTAAAATTCGATTTCGAATGTGAAGAAATTGTAAACGGACAGGTATATTGAACATATGTATATAGTTGAAGTTATATATTCAAAATCAACTGAATATACATATATGTACCTAAAAAATTATTATCAGAAAATGATAATAAAAAAAACTTTGAAAGAGTGAATAAATTTGAACAACCGACTTACATATAAGGGATATATGTACATTAGGTTTTGTAGGCAAAAAGACCAAAAAGAAAATGTGGTTAAACAGTAGCCGCCATAGGGGGGCTTAATTGATATTTTGAAACTGTTGGCCTTTAATAAAAGTCATCATGTTTCATTTTTAGAGAAATAAAACATATACCTACACAGAAACAATCTACATTAATGAATATTATACAATTCCATAATAAATTATTTTTAAAAAAATTAATATTACTAAAAATGTTATAGATCATAAAACGAAAAATATCTAGAACAACATTTCAAAATCAAATTTAAAACAAAAGAAAAAAATACGAAACAAAATTTCATCTAATCATCGTTATTATTATTTTTTAATATACAAATTGAAAATTATATTGAATTTGTACAACATTAAAATAGTGTTTTTAATTTAAAAAAAAAAAAAATAAATTTACAAGAATAAAGAACCAAACAAATACAAACTGAAAATTATTTTAATCGTATTATTTCAGATTTTTATATTAAATTTTCCATAATCATTATTTATTCAAATAATGGCCTATAAATTGTTCACTGGACATTTATTAAATAAAACATTGAAATTTTAACAAATCTCTTGGATTACCACAATAATAGATGTGGTTTACCAACACATCTTTCTTTTAATACCCATAACTTTATAGAAATAAAATTGTTACAATATTTCTAAATACGAGTATATTCAACATTACATATAATGTTTTTGTAAAATTTATTTTTTGTAAGAAAAGAAAGACATAAAAAACATACGAATTCTCAAAATTTCTTTTATATACTTATCGTTTTCATTTTTTTTTTTTGTGTTTTGTTTCGAATACGTATATATATATATATATTCGTATAGCAATATGCGTTTCAAGTTGTCGTCTCACTATGCAGTACATACAAATTATATTTGCTTAGTTAATGCACACAAAGACAAAGATCTATACATGCTCGTAAAGATAAAAATTATACCTATATGCTCGTAGTTTTAATGTTATATATGGTTATATGAAATTCATAAATTTGTTGAAAAGGAATTTTCTTTTTGCATGTGTGTTATATACTACATGATGTAGTACCCATAAACATATAACTAGAGTAATCTTTTATCGTTGTTTGTTATTTTCGTTCATATCAAATATACCTGTATACGTTTTCCTCCACTTCTGCGAAAGTATTCCAAGAATTTTGAACGACAAAATATTTTCCTTAACTATATCTCGCAACTACAAGTATACATAAATATGTATAACACATATAACAAAACATATTATAATATTACAAGGGGTCGAAAATATGTATATGTATACGAACCTACAAATTTCTCTCTATTTTAAAATTTTCTTTTCAAAAAATTCTAACTATATAAATCATTTATACTTATTCGTTCATATGAATATGATTGTATAAGAATTTTCAATTTTTCAACTTTTATCTATTAGGTACATATTATATTTTATAATTTTCTTTTTGATATGTCCCTACAATAAGTTTTTCCACGATTTTTTTTTTTCAATAATCAACATATTCAAAGAATATATACATATAAATCATATAAACTATACAACATAATCCTAACCCTTTAAAAATTACAAGAAAATTGTAAAATTATTAAAGGAAATTTTAGAAAAATATTTATGGAAACAAATATTCATTCATTATTCAAATCATTTCAGAATGCTGCAGTTAATATTCAATACTGCGAATTTTTTGGTATATGCTTACTGAATATTTAACCATGTAACTAAAAGGTAATCAAAACTATTTCTCTATATTATCTTCAAACAAGAAATTATTGACCTCATTCCATTTCGATTACCTTTTCATTTTGTTCAAAAAACATCCATTTACCTAAGTGCTATATGTAATAGAAATTACATATAGTAATAATAATAACTAGAAGCAGATGTTTAAGTTATTTTGATACTCATATAATATGCATATAGTATCCATAAGAATATCACAGTATGCATATAGAACTTTCATTATACTATTATTTAAAAAAGGACATTTTATTAGTGAATGATGATTACCACAATTATTTAAGAATTGATGTATACACTTACACATACTTACGTATGTTACATGTTTGCAAAATTATATGTATGAAGTCAATGAAATTAATATTATTACATTTGACAAGTTAGTGGGATAATTAACCGTAATAGTTGATTGCATTCATCGAATGACAACGGAAATAAAGACATTGAAATTGTTATTGTCATTATACAATATAGAATATTATATTCGTATATTCGCATACGTATGCATTATGTGCATATAAATATAAGTTTACCACAAAATAAACTCATAGTACAGGAAATCGATTATCTCTGAGAAAAATGAAGTAAGTAAGATACGGAATATAATTATGTGATCCTTTCGAATGTTTCGCATTTGTTACAAACTATTTTCTATCATGATAAGAATTCACCCATGATTTTTGCACATAACTTAATTATTTAAATGATAATTATTGTGACATATGGTTAATAAATACATACTTGTATTGTGTTGTTTAAAATATGAAATATAATACACACATATATAAATGCATATCATATAATTCGTATTATATTATATATATATAGTTCGTATTATATTGCAATGTGTGTATACCTATATAATTTAATGAAAAATTAATTTCAACTTTTAGAATTTTAAGAAATATATGCGTTTAATAATTTTTGATCATCGCATTGTGTTGCATAATTTCTTTACATATTTATATACATGCGATTTTATTAGAAGTTTGAAGTTCATAAGACTAAGTTTGATATTAAGAAATATAAAGACTTTAATAAATTTAAAGGTCATTTCAATTTTCAATTAAATTATTACAATTACTAAAATTAAATTATTAATCCAAAAATTTTCCAATATATGCTTAAGCAAACAAAACATAAATTTCATTATTGGAAGCAAAACTTGATGTTATTGATTTAATTATCGCGCAAAAAATTTAATTCTTTTCTTAAAAAATGTCCTTCAAGCTTCAATTGATCAAAATAAGTTTAAAAATATTTAAGTCTAGGAATAAAATAATTTTTTGGTTTATTTTCTTTTTCAAAATCAACTTTTTATATTGAAACATTTTTTAAAAAAAAATATTTATGTATTTATAGTAAGAAAATTTAGAAAAACTACTACATACCCAAGTAAATTATTCACACTTTGTATTAATAATTCAAATAACAACAAAATTTAGATTATTGCTTTCAATTTTCTTTTATATTCACGTTTAAAATTCTCAAAACTTTCCAATATGATACAGTCCAGTTTAGATTACATATACTCGTACAGTGTAGGGTATATACCTTCATAACATATAGGCATACTTATGTTATGATGTCTATTACATTATTAATACTCTTTATAAATATAATATGATGTACCAATACCAATGTACATAAGTGTAGTCGTTGATAACTGCGCATCTGATAATACCAAATACTTTATTCATTTTTATATTATCATTGCTTTTTTCCGCTTTTTGCTTTTCTGAATTTTAACTCTAGTCGAGAAAAGCTTTTTTATGAGGAGCTCAAAGTTAGTGATCCATATCCATTATTTTTATTTCTCCTCATACTTACTTTTAATTTTTCATCATTTTTATACAAATTGTAAATTTTAATATTGTCGTTAATTATCATTATAACGGAGCACAGTACTCATACGCTGTGATAAAGCTTGATTTTTTAATACAAAAACAAAAATATGAAGGAGGGGCCAACATTTCTTTTCATATACATAATTATTATTAAAATGAAATATAATTGAACGCACAACGTTTTCAATAAAATTTATATTTCTTATACGCGCATATACATATATAAGTGGAGCCTCTAAGATTTTAAATCATATTCAGCTGTCAGCAACGTATAAACTCCATTCATATAATCATTGTACACTGACTGTACACTGATAATATGTATATTCTGTTTCTGTAATACATAAATCTATAAAATATTTGAATAGATATGTATAAGTGCTGAATACAAAAATGTAAGACATAAAATAAAACAAAAATATAAAAATATTTAATGAGATACATATCGTATGTGTATGCTAAAAACTTTTCAGCCATTGGTAATGGTACATAAAAGCTCTAAAATGTTAATTACATTTTTAACACATACATACATTTTATGTATTTTTTTTAGACTTAAAAAATAAGAAGATAAATCTATTAAACTTGATCTTCTGTTTGAGTTTTTTTATTTATCGTCGTGATCCGATGTATTCAAATCTTTGTATGTAATTTATACTTGCTTCATCTGCATTTCTTCAGACTATTTTCCTATTTTGAGCATCGTCAATTCCAGAACGCATTCTTTTGTTGTGTTGCAGAAGGGTAAATTAATTTAAAAAAATTTAACCCTTTGAAACAGAAAAGAGATACAAATTTGAATAAAATTAGCTGAAATACTGCATATATAAAAAATGTTCGAGAAAAAATTTTAACCAAATTAAATAGAACTGAATCAACTAGGTACATAAAAAAAGTTAACATTAATATAATTTTTTGTTCCATATGTAGATACATTCACATACATTACATATGTATGTATGTAATTTTAACAAAAAATACATATAAGGCTATCTGGAGGGCGTTTCAGATTTCTATTATTTCAACTTTACACAGTATAATATGTATTCGTATACCTATCTTTCTCTAAATATATGTATATAATATATATATGTGAAAATTGTACAAGTTTCTTAAAATATGTATGGGTTATAGTTGTATTATACATACAGACGCATTCATTCAACAATAATAATAAAAAAAGAAATAAAAGAAAAAAATTATATTTTTTCTATTTAAAAATAAAACAAAAAAAATCTAAAAGAAAATACAAGATTAAATATTTTAATATATGTATATAATGTTCATGATATATATTTAATCTAAATATGTATGCATGTATACCTGTATATTGATAATATGATATATAGGTACATATAGATTAATCGTTTTTTTCTTCTATTATTATATTTTTGCACATACTTACAAATTAATACCTAAATTTATTTTCTACATTAGGCACATCTGTATATACGAATGTAATTATTGGTAAAATAAATAAAAATATCCATATTACATTTATGTAAGCAATGTATGAGGTAACCCCGATATATACCTAAAATAAAAAATTTTCACAGATATTACTAACATTTAGTTTAATATATATATGTACTTTTTATGTGTACATTTTGATTGTAAAAATGAGTATGGATTTTCTCTTCTTATTTGATTTTTTCTTACGTTTTTTGATTTTCTCTATTTGGTTATATAAATTATAAAAATATATAAAGAAAACATATTTGAAAAATATCAAATTGAAATAATACATTATATACAGTGCTGAGAGCAAATGAACAAATATTTACAAAAATATGTGAAACATTGATATCGATGTACGAGAAAGATAAAAACGAATGAAAATCCAAAAAGATGAAGGCGGTACAATAATTTTTACCGTACAAAAGTATACTGCAAAATGTACGTTTTTTTGTTCATTTCAATTCTTTTTTCTTTTACAATTTCCTTAATTTTTTTTTATTATATATTCGAATGTATATATTTTTATTTATTTCTTTCTTTTCATTTCCATTTATTATATACATACATACGAGTGTATAGCATACACAATAAATGAACCGATATTCTAAAGAGACATCACCATTTCACAAAATTTAAGCGCATGTCACTAAATGTGCGGATTGGATATCCATAAAAGTTAAAATCGTTTTTGGGTTTTATTTCCCTATTTTGTATATATGTACATAGATACCTATACATCTGTAAATTACATTACATAGGTACCCATATATTTACTATGTAAATTCACGAAAGTGCATTTTTCTGTTATGCAAAAAACACATTATATTCTTTTTTCCTGAAAACCTTCACATTATTTAATGTTATGATTTACTTATTTATTTAATTCATGGTTTTTTCTTGTAGCAGAAATAATTCAAATGTCATGAAGAAACCTCATATGTATATTTTATGCATCCAAAATTTTCTATTCTAGAATATTTTTGCACGTAACCTACCTGGAAAATTAACTATTATTGCACTTTAATCATGAAGGCTAAAATATTTTTTTGTTCAATCATAAGTGCAAGCTTACATATAGTTGTAATATTTGAAAATAAAATAAAAAAATAAAAATAAAATTAATCATGTCTAGCGTACTCGTATGTTATCATGTAAATCGAATTTATTTTTATTATTTAAAATTTTAGAATTTGAATGAATATTATATTATACTATAGGTATACATACATATTTTTCTATTCACATTTCAATTTTAAGATTTCCTGAAGGATAATATTATTCTACGCTATATACATTAATTCTTTCATAGTAGTGGTTGTATAGATACTAAAAAACAGATATGAAAACGAATAAACATACACTTACTGATGGTATATTTACATGGAAATGTGCGTTAAAATGAAATGGAACCATAAATGGATCCTAATATCAAAAAATAAGAAAAACAACCGAAATAATAAAGAATAAGAAGAGAAGAAACAAAAAAATTTCTTTTTATTTACTAAGAATAAGAATGCTAGATAGAAATACATTTCTCAATGTGAATTTGTACGTTAGAAATGGGCGTTACTTAAACTTTAGGTTGCTATGGAAGTTTTCGTTTTTTTGTATAATTTTAAGTTTATATAATATAAGTATGTTAGAAACTTTTTGTATTTATTTAATTTTTTCTTTATTTTTTATATTATTTTCCACTGCTCTCTATGGTATTATTTTTCAGTGTTATATATATTTTTGTTATAGACCCTATGAACAGTTTACGTAATATACATATGCAAAATATACATAATATTATGTACGAGTATAGGTATATATATGATACACCTAATAACAACTCTACGTTAATATAATATTATTTCATTTTATATTCCATATAAAATTGCTTCTGCAGCAATATAATAAAAAAATTGCTCCTTTTATTCGACAACGACACAAGTTTTCTTTTCGGAGATCTATCGAAGGATATATGGATTGGTTTTATTATATGGCGAATATGAATACGTATACTTTATATTTCTTACACAGGCATATTTATGTATACTTTGCAATTATTTTCGTACATATAAGTATGTATATGTAAGGTACGTATGTATATTTATATAGCTACCTTATGAAATAAGGATATTTTATGCTATTATTATGATTATAAGTACATATATATATATATACATATAGGTAACTGAATGTGTCTCAATAAAAAACTTACATATGTACATATATCATATGCATATGTTCTCTTATACTTACATATGGAAATACATATATACATTAGTTCATCTGAACAAAAATATTTTTATACGAGCATTATGATATCGATAATACATTTTTAGTGCTGCGATATACATACATATATGTAACTAATAAAAGTATAAAACTTTGGGCTTTTTTATGTTATATTTTCATCTAAATTCATTGAAATTTTTTTAATTTGCAATGATCGCATAATGCAATGGCTATTAAACACATGGAACATTATATACGTATACGAATAAACCATCTACTACTTCAGATTTTCTATAGCTAAATGCATGTATCATATACACATGTACACATAATATTTTAAACGAATACATATAAAGGCCAATAATTTTTTAAAAAATGAGAAGAACTTGAGAGGCTATAATAATAAATGACTTCTTCGTCTACTTATGTAGGTATGCATCATATACGAGTATACAATATGTGTGGACTTTCAATTTTATTTTTTTTTTAATTCATAAACTTTTTTGAAAATGTACTATCAAAAAACAGGAAAAATAAAAAATTTCATATTTACTATTTACATTTTGTTTTACTTTTATATTTTAATTCATATTCCATTAAGATATAATCAAATTATATAATTATGTGGTTAAAGAATATGAAGTCATTTATATATATATAATACGCAAAATTAATATAAAACTGTTAAATTTTAATTCATTTTTTTTTTTTTGCATTGATATCCAATTAAATTTTCAACATTTAATTTTTTCATAATATAACTGAGAATAGAAAAATGAGTATTTATTTATTTAAGTTGGATTTTTATACTACTCGTATATCAAAAATAATGGAATATTTCTTAGAAATGCTATATGAGTAACTACACACATAATATACATTTTAACATGAGTATATGTAATTTAATTCAACTTATTTTATATACAATTTTAAAAGTTCCTTTATAAGCGAAAAATTAATTTATACTAAATTGATAATAAATAAATAAATTTAATGATTTCAAATAGAATCATAAAACAGTAATTTACTGACAGTATAATACTGGAACTATTAAGTATATTAATTGTGAACCTTATTTTTCAATTTTTTTAAGAATTTTTTTAATATTATAATTTCTTTCTTCATGCGTTGATATGTAAGAGATAATATACATGTACTTTCGAGGAATCTTTTTGTTATTATGTAGGATTTTCAATGTGAAAATTTAACAAACTTGTAATTTTTAGTATAAAACAAATACATTTTATACAAATATATAGTTTAAGCCACTAAACATACAAACATCTTTTTGGCGCCGTATAAAAACCACCAAATTTTTGGCGCCAATATTATACACACCCTTTTTTCATTTGGTTATAATTATAACCCTTGTTAATTTCTTTTCAATACAAAACAATCAAAAATATCCAGAATATGAGTACATTATGTATGTATATATATATATATATATATATATATATATATATATATATATATATATATTATTAACAAATTCAAATTCAATATGTTTTGATGCAACTGTTTTTCACTAGAATTTATGATCGAACAGAAAAGAATATCAAATTCACAAATTTATATCGAATATCACTTTTTTTTGTTTGATACAAAAATTCCTACGTAGAAAAATATAATTCAAAGAAATCTATACCTGTATGTTATGTTATAGTACAACATAAAAACGACCACCAAGAAGAATTTATATGTAATTTGTATATAATATACGCATATAATATGTATATTATTTCATCGTTATTCTTATAATATTCTGTATTTTGATGACAATTGAAACTTTAAAATTATGAAAATATATGCATGGATGTCAGTTTTTATTGTTGAAAAAATGTTGTCATCACTATACCATATTCAGTATAAGCATTCTCATCATTATGATCTTCATCATCAAGGGTTAAATAAAGTAGCATGATCATCAGACAACATTTAATCCTGTACATACAGATACAGATATGTATTTAGTTACTAACTGATTGATATCTTCACGATTCAATAAATTTCTTAATATTAGAAAATAAGATGCAACAAATGTGTCATATTATCATGTTATCTCCAATATGTAAAATTTAAAGACAATACCTAATTAAAATTATAAAAAAAAATTATACATTATGAGATCACATACAGGAAGTTTAGTCTAAAGAATTTTGAAAGAATTCCGAGCTTCTTTGCAAATAAAAATATAAAAAAATTTTCTGTATTAAAGACCACCATCATAATCTTACAAAGCAAAATGTGTGTTGAAAGAATAATAACTTTAAATGTATATAAAAATTTATTCTATTCTGAATTCTGAATATGAATAATAAATTTCAATAAAATTAATATACAGTATAGTGCCTAGAATTTACCTGCATTATATCTATATAATTAACACTTATGACACTATGTTTACATTTTACAAATTCATGAAAATCTCTCGTTTTTGTTTAATAAAATTGTAAATACTATCTCCAAATACTCGTAGCACTTGCATATAATATCATTTTCAAAAGAAATTCGTCATAGTAATTTTTAAATTATCCTGGTTACTTTGTATAATATGTAAAATACATATGTGCTTACAAATGCATTCAATTCATCGACGTGGATCATTAGTTATACATTGAAGTGTTGAGACACTAGCTCCACTCAGTACGGATTTTAAGGTAGAACTATAATCGACATAGCTGACATAGACTATGACATATGTCCTGCTACGAGCACAGCCAAATCAATGAGCTAAAATATAATTGACATTGCCGACATTCGTTAAAAATTCGTTTAACATAAGCTCGACATAAGCAGTACGATCGAGAGCGTACATGACATAAGTAACATAAGCCATAAGCTCATTTTGTGAAATTCGTATTGCTTATGTTTAGTATGTTATCTATGTTATTATAGTTAACCAAATGTTACGTTTTAACATTCGTTATTTTTTCTTATGTTTGTTATGTCAGGTATGTCGATTAGAGTTCTACCTTTAGGGTTTCAGCTTCTCGAGAGCCCGTTTCACTTCTAAACTTTCCGCCCTCGAGTTTGAAACTTAAGTTTGATTCTTTTATTCTAAAAGCACAAAATTCCAATTTCTGTGTTTTTTTAGAGTGCAGAATCTACACAAAGAAAAACTGATATTCAATACTCAAGAGCTTAATGATCATGTTTGCTTACACGCGAAAATATATGCAGGCGCCTTACATTCTTATCTTTAAACAAACATGGTCATTGAACTCTCGACTATTTCGGAAGTAGAAAAAGATGTAGAAAGATACCGGAATAGTAGTTTCTCTTCTCATTTTCTTATGTAAATTATTTAACGTACTGTAGTTATCGAGTACGGAGAAGAATTTCTTATTCAAATTGCAAAGCAAAGCAATTGAGTAAAAAAACTATAAGCTCTTGAATCGATATTCTTTATGTTGTGTCATTATACATTAATTCCCATTAATTCAGTGTTTTTTTGATTTTTTTGGTAAACACCAAGCCATACTGATTGGAAGTCGGAAGCAAAACAAAATGATTAATATAGTTAAAATATGGGTGTCAATGTGTATATTTGATTTTAGTATATTTGGGCATAATCTTCAAGTTATAACGCACCCTTTTTAACTTGCCAACAATACATTTTTTCTTTACATACATATATTTTAAGAGAAAATTTTTACAGAGAATATTTCTTAGATTTGTAAAATTATTTTAAACTAAATATGTGGCTTTCATTCTATCCTTATTTGTGCCCCGAGATTGGCGCTCGCTCGGTTTTAGTAAACCATTTCAACATATAAAAGAACCTGGTACGACTGGACTATCTCTCTAAACATTGTTCAAAAATTGTTATAATGTATACGAAAATTTCTTGAAATATCCATAATGAATGCAGTTAGTTACGTTAGTTACAAGAGATAAAATTATAGATTATAGTGTATCATTGATTTGACTTATGAAAAAATGAAAAATCTTTTATCTGCATTGTTTTATTTGTATTATGTTTTTTTTCTTTCTTAAGAGGAATATCTTTTGAAATTCCAAATCGATGTCAGAAAAAATTTTCTAACACATTTACGAAATTAGAATGAAGATGTAATGATGCGTTTTAGTTCATCAATTTTGAAAATAAATTCTGATCATTTTTTTAAATAATAAAAATATTTGAAATACCTACATAATAAACATTTATATTTTATATATTTAATTTTTTTATAATCAAAAATATATATTATTGGTGAGTCGTTTTCTCTTTTATTTTTTTTTTTTAATTATAAAAGTCAACAATAATATGTAAAGAAACGCACAGCAAATATAGTAGAATGATAAAGGTGTCAATAACCGCATAATATCACTTATTATAAAGTACTCTGGTAACTTGTTATTTTTTTTTTTTTTTTTGTCCTGTTTGATATAGATTTGCATATACTTTGTAATGTGATGTGCTGAATCTAAAACTTACGATTATGATACTTGTTTACTTACTACTGATATTAATATTCTGTTGTCGTTTTCTAGTTATGTAATCATGCATACTTATGTTTATTTTTCATATTACATAAGCACATACATATGTATATACCGGAAAAATACAAAATGGTAAACTAAAAAAAAAAACAACCCTGAGGGTAAGTGACAAATTGCCTTTTTATTTAAGTATCTTATCCGCGAAATTTTTATTCTTCTGTTCCTCGTTCTCTTTAAATTTTTCATTCCTTCTGTAGTCTTTTTTCATATTTTTGTCAATTTCACCCTTACTTGAATATTATTTGATTTACTTTGAATAGAGTTTTTCTTGTTTTTAAGTTGTTTTTCTTTTATTTTTTTAGAAATAGAAGCATTTAAAATGAAATTTAAATGATAAATTGAACATTTTTGTATATTTGAACGTAATATGTATAACTTGGTATAACGTAATTGGAAAATTTGAATTTTTTATTATGAGGGATTCTTTGTTTCAAAAAATAAATAAATTTAAAAATATCATATATTATTTAATGAAAAATATAATACGCTTTATGAAAATTGTTTTTTTTTTGTTTTGTAATAACAAAAATTTGATTTTTGAAAATTAAAATCGAAATTTTAAATGTTCGAAAATTTTAAATTTAAATAAAAGTTTTCACACAATTTTCATAAATTTGTGATTCATCTATGGTGACGATTGCGTCTTTTTGAAACTTCAAAAACTTTACGTAAAAATAATATATGAAAGGTATTGTAAGTGGCGTAATCTGTATATTTATTGTTTCAATAATAAAAAATTAAAACAAGAAATCATAATCACAATATACTGCAAAAACATTGTTTCATAATCAATAAAAAAATAAATAAGTAAAAAATTTGTTGTGAAAATTTGCTTATCGAGTCGTTTGATTTCCAAATGTGAACCATATGGCATTTATCATATTCAATTAACTTATTTGTTTGTTCAATGTGGTGACAATAAAAAACAATCCATATTCATTGAATTGTATACTAATAAATATATGTATTTATGAGTGTAAAAGAAAAAAAAAGATTTTTCGTATTCAAATGTTGAAACACCTCACAAATTTATTAAAATGAATATCATGAAGTTTCTACTGATTTTTTATATTTTATTTGAATTAGTACATGTTTTTATACTCATACATCTGCATACAAATATACAAGTATACTCAAATGCACGTCTCACGTCAAATATCCCTCAAGGTTTAATTCAACAGGTAAATTCATATGAAACATGAAGTGAAACCTATATATCCATTTTACTCGTATTTTATTTGTTTAATACTTTTACGCTTTTACCATTTTCTGTAACTATATATGTATACTAATACATACATATATAGATTTTTTCTTTTATCGATTCAATTTAAGTTCTATTAAATAATGTAAAATTTCACCTTTTAGGCTGTTGTAGATATTAAAAGGAAAACAAACAGCAAAAATGTTAAAAAAATTAATGAACACCTCTTATGAATTGTTTGAAAAACGATTCAATCAAAATAAAATATTCCTTGGTTTGTTTATCATATCAGTATATATGCAGATGTGTATACATACATATATGTATGTATGCTCCATATATGCACAAGTATATTACTCTTGAATATCCACATTCTACATATTTATTTAATGCTTTATGATGATTTTTGTAATGGATATGATATGATATATACAAATCGAATTTTTACTATACCTATGGGCCTATGGTTAAAATATATTCATGTCATAGATATTATGAAAGCACAGTTTTATTCACATATATATACATACAGATATACACACAATGTGTTTACATTCGCATTCACATCAAAATAAAGCAATCATATTTATAATCAAACAGGCGATGATGATGACGACGACAACGACAACGACAACGACTTTAATTATTTTTGCTAAAAGGCATTTTAATTTAGAGAATTAAAACATATGTTTAACCCGTTCAATCCTCCATACAATTGATTATAATTGTAATACATGAAGGTATGCTATACACCTTTTTTTCTGTTTTTATTACATTGTATATAAATGAATAAATTGACAATAAAATGAATTTCACTAACATGAATAATTATTTTTATTTTATTTATTTTATTATGCTTTAAAATTTATAATTATTAAGATATGTATATATGTATGTATGTATTTCATTTCTAAAATATACATACATTATTGGAAATAGTGAATGCGAACAACATTATGCACATTTTTTTATCCACTCAAATTAGATGTGAAAAAAATGAAATAAAAAAATTGCAAATTGTATCTATTAAAAATAAATTCAATCAATCGCAAGAATATAAAAAATGATCACAGAATAATTCGTGTTTAAATAAAATATAAGAGTAAAAAGAAGAAATTTCAATGCTGAACAGAAAAAAAAACCTAAAATTAATATTAAATTAAAACAATTTTTTTTTCTATTATGTACGCTTTTATTTCTTGTTATTTTTTTTTAATTTTTTTTTTATTTTTTCATTTATTTGCATTTTAATTTTTTTCTTCTGTAATTAGTTTAATTATTATTATTGATTAATATTTATTAATTATTACCATTTTCTTGCATATTATATTTAATACAATATTATATAATATAATATATAATATACATTATGTAGTATAGTTTAAATGAATTTTTTAAAAATTATTTCAATTTTTACGAAATTTATTATTTTTATTTCTGTAAGTTATCTATTATTTTAATCATTTTTGATTTTCATTTATTTAATTGAAATAAAAACTTAATCTTCTTTTGTTGTGGTTGATTTCAGAACACACATATTCGTATTGATTATTTATTAATTGCTTAATTATCATTGAAACTGAATTTATATAACTATAAATAGAAATACAGCATTGATGTATATTAATTTTAAATTTTATTATTTATTTATAAATGTTATGTATGGTTTTTAAACTACATATATTTATTATTTTAATGTAATCAGTACACAATATATGATTTTTGTTTCATTCTTATGCTTATGTTTATACATGTGTGCTATGTGATATAAATAATAATTACAGTTAATTATATTCAATTTAATTCATTCATTTATGAATACATATATTAATTTTTTCAACAGTATGTATTTTGTATGTGTATTTAAACTTGTTTTATGTTGGCATTATTTTATCGAACCCTTTATTGCGAATTTGACTTGTTTGAAATTTTTACATGTATGTATAGTCTATCTCGATGAATTTTAAGCTGTATCGATATTTATTTTTAAAAAAAAAATCATTTCTGTATGTTTTTTTCCGTTACGTTTTTCTTTTATTTTACAATAAGGATGCAAGATTTTCTTTAATTGTGTTTATCAATCCAAAAAAAAAAAATTAAAATTTATAAAATATATATTTCTTTTTCTTTTAAATGTTTCATCAATTTTGCACCTTTGTGAATTGAAGGTTCTGTATTCTGTATAATATTTTTAATATTTTATACTATAAAAAAGTGAGATATTAAATAATTTATTAGCCTATGTAGATATAACAATCACTGAGAAATCAAAAATGAAGTTAATTTCATATATAACATAACGATAGACATAAGTCATAATACTAAAACATTACTATTTATTACATTCCCGATGATTTTGTAAAACTGAAATTTTATTATTTTTGGTTTTTACAGAAATACTTACAATTTGTGGGCAATGCGTTGTGTGCTTGTGTATATATATGATATATATCAATTTTATTTGTCATTTAAAATAATAATTCAAATGACTTTAGTGATTGTAATTATACAAATTGATTAGTTAATTTTTTCATTCTATTTACATCACAAAAGGAATGACAGAAAAAAAAGTAATAAGTTTCTGAGTTTAAATTTTCAAAATTTTACGTAGCATGAAAAAAATTAATCTGATATGAACACAAAGATGTTTATGTTTATTCATTTTTGTTATGAGTAAAATATAAGTATGTATATTGTCGAAGTGATCATTTTACGTAAAATCTTTTAACTGTTAAAAAATAATTTAAGTTTCAGAACCAAACTTTAAAAAGTTTACGAAAATGAAAATATATTTATATAATTATCCATCCACTATTTACATACATACATTATGTATATGTACTAATGAGAGAATTATGTGAAATTGCTTAAATATGATTGGTTAATATTTAATTCTTAATTTTTAAAAATTCTATTTCCATTTCTTAAAATTTATTATTATTAATTTGTATCTAATATTACTAATATTTCTACATATATTATACTTGTATTTTACTCTTATTATTCTTATTAAATAATAAAACTCACATTTTTTTACTGTTTTCAGGAATTACTTATTCATTTAATAAAAAAATTTTCTGATTTACTATTCATATTTCATGTCTATAAATTTTTAATTTTAATTTATATTAGTATTTTCAAAGTTTATTTCAAATTTCATATGCTTTTTAATTTATATTTTTATTTACAATAATTATAAGTGTGTAACCTAAAAATTTTAAATTATTTTTTTTTTGTTTTTTTTTAAGTGTAGAATAGTTGTACAATTATTAATTAATTTTTTGTATATTTTATTTTTATATTTTGCGTTATATAAACGATAACAGCACAACTGAGGAAGACAAGAGGTTTTTAAGTTTACTTTGAAATATTTTTAATGATTTCAAATTATTAAAAACACTATACTTTATTTTCATTTAGTTCATTTTGAGATCATTGTTAAGCCTCAAAAAAATGTTTTGCTGCATTCTATTTTCATATATACTTCAAAATAAAAGTATAAATGATTATGTAAATTTATATGTATATTTATTCTCATACTCCTCTTATACTGTTGCTGTTGTTACTATTGAAGTTTTCATATATATTTTGTTATTTATGTTTTAAAACGTTTTCGTTTATTTTTCTATTTGTTTCTATTATTAAGTAGCACTACCAAAAAGCACCGAATTTTTATAGTATGATTGCTGTCTTTCCTGTAGGGGACTTTTAACTTCTCTATCACTAGATTGTTGGCGTGCCTTTCGTTCCATCTCAATTTCCTGTGCTAATGACTCTATTCGAAAGAAAACAGTACAAAAATAATAGAGAAAAATCTACGCAGTTGGGGAGCAATTACGGTATAACACAAGGATACCATGTAGCAGATTGAATACCATACTTTTCGAAATAATTTCAAAGATTTTATAGAGGGTATTTTTTTCATTATTTTCATCTTTTAAAAAAAAAAAGATAATACTTACACAAGAGGAAAAGTAAAAGGTGGGTGTATTTATATACATATATATATATATATATATACGTATATATAAAGATATATAAAGAAACATTTTGAATTGGAAACAAAGCAAGATTATACAGTAAAGAAAATCATACCTGAATAATTTTGCCAAAAAGCACCTGTTGCCATTAAATCAATGCCTGGATAGTTCCATGATTTACCACTACCATCAATATTCGCCGACGCTGGAGGAGGTGGAGGTGGTGGTGCTGCTCCTGTTGATGAAGTTGTCTGATTTGTTATCTCTCTATCACGTTCAGCTCTTGTCGTATCACCACTACGATCTGAATCACGGTCAATATTACTTCCAGCACTTCCTCCGCAATTATTATTAGTCCCACGTCCTAATGACGACGGATATGATGATGGACTTTCAGAACCTCGATGACGGTCAGATGTTGAATGATGATTACCAATATTTTTCTCTTGTTTTTCACTATTTTTATTCTCTATGTAAAAGGTGGATAAAAGTTTTCCAAAAAAAGGACAATAACAAAAATATATGAGCACTATTTCAAATTTTATGTATAAAAATTAATAAGGAATTTTCTTCAAAACACTGTAAGGAGTAAAACAAAGAAGAAATTTATTTTCCAACTGGTTATACCTTGTGATCCTTTAATTAAATCATTATGTAAAGAAGGCTTTGTTTGGTCATCAGAGTGATGTTTTCTTTTACCCTCTAATTGCTGTTGCAATCTTATTCTCACTTTCCTTTCTCGACGATATCTCTTTTGATATAAAACTATGAGCGTATAAAATTTAGAAAAAAGAATTTTTTTTTAAATTCAGTATGCTATACAAATAATACTTAATTGTCTTAAACTAAAACTAAAATTAAACTATGTATATATCAAAATCCTTTATTGTAGAGCATTCGTATTTATATTATAATATGAAAAAAGAAATACTACTATTCAATTGTTTATATTTGTTTCACAGTTTCGAAAGGTTCCGTTTTAAATAGCTTTTATCGTGGGAATCCTTGAAATTATACTAACAAAGTACATATTCAATGCGATATGAACAATTATTTCAGTGTTTATATTTACCTTTTTGGCAATATAATTTATCAATATGTACATATCTATGTGTATTTGTTATATCTTTTTTGTTTTCCATGATTTTTTTTTGAAATTTAATATTCATAATAACAACAAAAAACGAAAATAAAAATTTTAAATTAATAAGAATATGTAGTAGCGTATATGTGAATATTTTTCTATACCGTAATAAGTACATGGTAGATCAGTATGTATAAGCTTGCTATTTACATATATGTATATAACAATGAGTATATAAAAAATCAATGAACTGAGATTCCTTTTTGCGGGTGGCGTCGTAATATTTGCAGCTAATCCCTCACTTTTCTTCCTCAGGTTTTCAATTCATGCATTAGTTTGATTTAAAAAATGATTTTTCACATATTTTTAAATTAATTTAGTCGTTTTTTTTTATTTTCTTCTTTTTATTCAGTTTAATTTCTTAGATGTGTCTGTCAATTCAACTTTATATTTTTTGCAATGATTTCTTCTTAATAAAAAATTCTATACTTTCAGAGTCTAATATAAATAAATAAAAGACTATAATAAAGATAAACTACACAGTCTTTATAATAGTTTTCATTCGTTTATTCCATATGCCACTGCAATTCTTCAACCGTATTTACAATTTTTTTTTATATAAAAATATTCGACTAGTTGAAATTGTATATGACACCTGATACGTTTTTGCTTTTCTTCATTGACAAAAGCCAAATCTGATACCTCACTGGCGATTTCATTAAAATCCATCATATGTTTATATACGTTATGTATAATGTATCCATATAAAATATATTACAAACGTTATGTGTGTGTGTGTTATTTGTATATATATTTAATTATGAATGTAGAAGAATATGTATATATGCATGTATGTATTACCACAATATAACACATATTTCATTATAATAAAACGTACAGTATGTACATTATATAATGTATTTCATTTTATTATACATCATATTTTATACATATGTATATATGCGTTGTTGAAGTTTTTCGTTTTTTAATCAAATTTTGTCTTTCAAAAAATTTGTTTTCGTTTTTCTTCAAGAAAAAAAAAGTAAATAAATAAAGTAAGATAAAATATAAAAACAAGATGAGAAAGAAACACATAAGATATAAAATAAAATGAAAAAAGAAGTTAATTTGAAGTTTTTTCATGTGTCTGTTTGATTTTAAAATTGTCCAAGAGGAAAATCATCAGCTGAAAATAACTTAAGCGATATCTAATTTGAATCGATATAAATCGAAGTGAATTGAAATCAAATTCTATATCTTCATAAATGTATATATGTATGTATGTATGTTGATAAAAAAAATCCGCATTCATATTTATGCATAAAAATGTATACGTATGACAAAAAGGATGAAAAGTAGTGGCAATGATTGCGAACAAATCGATAGAACATACATATTTAAAATTTTTGCCTTTTTTCATAATTATTCCCTTTTTATTTCGTTTCTTTAGTTTCAAAAGAGTTATATGTTTTTTTTTCCTTGAACAATACTCGTTAAATGATTTTGCTTGTAAATTGCTAATAGCCTGTACCAACATATGTATTAGATTGAAGCATTCATATTTGTATAATATCTCATAATCAATGGTCCAAGATAAATTTTGCTTGACTGTGTCATTTGGAATAAAATTTCCAATTATTTCCGCGTGAGTTCATTTCAGTAAATCGAAAATCGACAACGTTAACAAAATAAATAATTATGTATAATACATATGTACACATATAGTATAAATATGCAAATAAATAAAATATTGCTATTGCTGCTAATAATGATACAAATGAATGTTAAGTTGGAATTTGATTCAATTATGTCGTGTTTTGTTTTAGAAAAGATCTCTGAAAACGAAAAAATTAAAATCAATGCGAATTGGAAAGAAAAGCAGTTAAAAAAGTACATATGTATATATAAATAAATATAAATCCAGGGGAAAAAACAATTGCGCGGAAGCATCATACACTTCAAAGCGGAAAACTCAAGAAGTTCTTATTCAGATATTTGTATTTATTAATAATCGACTATGCCACGGAACATAAATCTGAAAATATTTATTAGTATTTTATATATACTCGAATGTGTGTAAATAAATGCATACTTATATATACGTATCCGCACGGATATATAGTAGACTAATAATACACTCAACAAACAGGTAAAAAAGGTTTTTAATACCTTCTTATACTCTGGATACTTCAGATATGTTCAAAATAAAACGAATAAAACCACAAACAAACAAGAAGAAATATCTAAGAAAAATTGATACACATTGTGCATAAAACATAGTACTTGAGGCGAACTCGTTTTCACTACAATTTGCCCCTTTTTCACCAGAATGCCTTATCTACTTATTTATTTACAATTGTTACTGAATATACACAGTATAAACATATTAAGTACATTGCATTATATATTCATAAAAAAACATAAAAAAAGTTGTGCTGCAAGTGAAATAAAAATCTCCAAGAGTATCTTACCTAGCTAATTGCAACTAAAATTTAACGTTCACCGTCGATCAATTTTTAAAGCTAACACCTCAACAAACTATCTGTTTATGCAAATCAATTTTTATAGATTTTTGAAATAAAGATTTATTTTTCTTTCGTATACTTACCTCGTAACTTTCGTTCTTCTACTAGCTGACGTTCTAAAGAATCCTTGACCTCTCGTTCTCGTAATATATCCATCTTTAATTCGGCTGAAAAAATAAAGTTTAATTTATAAGTGTATATGGATAAAAATTATTTGAATAACAACAAAATATGTAGTTTTCTCAAATTTTTCATACCTTTCTCATAACTAATTTGACGTTCCTGTTGACGAGCATTATCTGCCGCTACTTTTAAAAGACTTTGAATATTTCTTAACAAAGTCTCGGTTGACGATGCGCCGGTTTGATCTTGTCCAGAATCATTATTTGGTGGAACAATAGAAGCTGTTGCTGTTGCTACAGCTGATGATGATAATGTTGAATAATTGAGTGCTCTTTGATGTGTTTCTGAACCAGACGCAGAAACTGAAGGTGGTTGTGAAATGTCGCGATCGACGTCGCTAATCTCAGCTAAACAAATTTCAATTTATGAACGTATGAATAAAAATGTTTAATCATTTTTTTCATTTAGCAAATAAATTTTTATTTATATAACTTTAGCTCACCTTCATCTTTTTCAATACGGTCTTCTGAATCAGACAGATTTTCTTCACTAAGATTCTCTTCATCGTGAACAGAAGGCAGTGGCGAATGTGCCTCACTTCTATCACTAGCACCACAATTGCTTACTTGGTCAGCACCTGTTTTTGATAAATTTAGAACCGGACTCTGCCTTCCAGGAGATCCTATCACAAATATATAAGAAACAGAAATATATATATAATTGAAAAATCTTAAAATTTAAAGACATGTTAATAATTAGTTAAATTTATGTGATTATAAAATATTTGTCACTCTACGATATTAAAATGTTCAACATATAATATGTTCATATACCGTTTCTGGAGCTTAGATCTCTTGGTTTCTGATCCACCACGGGCGGTCTATCTTCTGTACGTTCTTCTCTTAACCTAATGTGTGTGTGTCGAAGGAAAATAAAACAAACGAAATAATTTAAATTTTATGAAATTTCATCAAAACGATAAATTTTGTAATCGATAATATTTATATGTGTATTCACGTTTTCCGTATTTGTATATTTTCTATATATAATAGCAAATATTTATATGTGAAAATATATATATATATATATGTATATGTAAACGCATACCTTTCTAGATGTTTAACAATGTCCTCATAAGCTGCTCTACAATTTTCCCAAATACCAGAACGTGCTATGGCATCCATACTCGGCATACCACTTTGAGCTTTCATCATTGGACCATCTGGACGATGCAATCCATGTGGTGGCATTCCTGGACTCATTAACGCTGATCCAGGGTGATGATTCATTTGCATGAACGCCATGTGATTAATTGGTGGTGGATTGTATCCATTTGCAAGTAACGGTGATTTTTCTAATCTTGATATGTCTGTTCAAAAACAAAATATTTTTTTTCTTTTTTTCGTAAAATTTATAAAAGTATTCAGTAGACCAACTTTTATTATTCATGGTATTTAAGTCATTAACAAAAAAATAAAAAATTATCAACGAAAAGTATACGTTTAGTATGCTTTAAAGTGACAAAAAATGAGCTTAAAGATAGAAAAGGCAGAAATAAATATGTGAATTTTCTAAGTATTTTTGAACTTGGAAGAGTTTAAATATAGAGGTATATTCTCGAACAATTTATTAATATTATCGTTTTTCCTTCATTCAACTTTATTCTTCCAATTATTGCAACTTAAATAATCCTTGCAATTATTGAAATATTTTCTTGTGTGTGAATTTATCACAATTACCACATTATATGCCTATATCATTCCTATTTTAATTTTAATGTATTAACGACTGTTTGAATAAATGGATACGGATAGTAATGAATGAACGTCGCTGTCAATTTAAATCGATAATATTACATATGTATATTCATATTCATATGTATATATGCCAATATCAGTTTATATACCATAATATTATTAATTTTTTTCTTACTCTCATTTATACAAACATTTGCATTTTATAAACATTATTTCTAATAAAAAAAAATAAAAGTGAAAAATTTTAAAAATGTTCATACTAACTTACCACTAATATGACCATTTTCAAAAGCAAAGTCTCCGTTGTCCAAACGATGTTTCTTTAATTGTGGATGTTGTGAAAGATGTGTTGGTGGTAATGATAATCCAACTGGTCCCCTTTTAGGGGGTCTTCCTGGCCTAGAGCTGAAAAATAGTAGAGAGTTACTGGGGTTAAAAACGGCACATTCTAGGACAAGTTGAGGGACAAAGAATCCAATATCTCCTTTTTTCCGTTTTCTTCATTATTTTAATTTTTGGATTTATTTTTAATGTTTTGAAATTTTTAAAATTTTTTTGAATTTGAAATTTGTGATTTGATCTTCGTCCCTTCTGCTTGCACCTTTATAAGAAAGAATGAAGTTATACACAATTCTTTCTTTCTTTTTTTCGTTTTTCTTGTTTGCTTTTAATTCTTGGAAGAATTACACATTTTACGATGCATATGTGCGTAAAAGATTCAGAATATGCTTATATAAAGTTCACAGCTTACTTAATGAAAACGATAGTAAATTGTACACAATTCATGATTATGATGATTATTTAAAAAAAAAATAAAATAAAATGAAAAAATGCCTTAAAAATAATATAATGTATGTATATACGTATTGTTATATGTATACATGTTATAAAATTAAATTTAAAAAAGCAAATAATACCGAATACGTATGTCTAATGATAAAATCGCATTCATTTTTTACTTATTTGTCACGATATCACATTGAAAAATAAGAGTAAAAGAGCAAGAATTATGATACTAAGTTAAGTTAAAAACACATGTGAATCAAATATATCTTATCACAAATATTTATTTGAATATTTTTATAAGTATATGTACATTATACTAAAAAACAAATAGAAAACAATTTTTATATCTAAAATTCTACATATAAAAAAATGGAATAAAAACGGTACAATAAAAAATAAAACAGAAAAATATGATATTTATCATGGTTCAGAAGTAATAGAAATTATATCTATACATATCTACCTGTTATATATGTGTAAATAAAAGACAAAAAACAAAAAATAAACGGAAGTTTTCTCTTTAAATATTTAATATTTAATTTATTTTTGGATTAATAATAGTAGCTACTGTTCTAAATTATTTATTTAACAACAACGAAGACAACATGACAAAGGAAAAAAAAATTCCATACGAAGGTTAAATTTAAATATCCTATATGTACTTATACAGAGATTGATATTTGTATACGAATATGTGTATCCAAATATGTATATGAGTGGATAACAAATATGTAAAAATAATTTAGTAGGTAAGATACTCAAAGTTTAAAAATAAGAAGAAAAAATTATTATAGCAATTAAATTTAAAATAAATTCAAGCACCGTATATGCGAAGATAAAATTAGTAATTATGTACTTATATTATATTCAAAAATCAAATATATAAATGTATTTTTTTATCGGACATAATTAAATATAATAAAATATACATACGGGTACATATTTAATCAATGATTTTTTTTATTATTTTTGTATGCATATATAGATACAAAACAAATAATAATGTTTTTAACGTTGTAGGTTGCTAAATTTTGAATCTGATGACCTTATGTATACAAAACGATTTCATTTAAAACAAAATGTAGAAAGTAACCTGCATTTGGAAATATTATTTCACAGATTTATATGGAGCTAAAAATTCATAAAATATTGATTTCATTAACTTTGTATGATATTTTTATAATTAATTTTTGCAGTCAAAAGTTATATAATACAATAAAATTGCTTACGGTAGCAATACACATTGTTAAATATCTCTTTTGAGTGAAGAAAAAAGTAAAAATAATTTTTCTACATATAGTATATATTTTAGTAAAAAAAATTAAAACTGAATAATTTTTAAAATATGTTTTAAATCTTTTTGAATTATATTTGAACGTATACTATAACTGAACGTTTTGAGTATATATAGGTACATGTTAATATTTTACATGCTTTACAATATCTAATTCACATTATTATGATTATTATTTTAAAGTAAATGCAAATTTATCATTTTTAATGCAGTTTTTTGTGCACAGTTATGTGAGCACAATCACCTTCTAAAAGCCACAAAATTCCTTATTCCAGTAGCTTCAAAGTAGTATTTGCTGACATCCGAAATGAAATATGATTCGGTTCTGTTTGATGTAATGTCAGCCGACAGATCTTAACTCATCTTTATATGTATTTTACAATATTTTTTATTATTTTATTATTTTTTTTAGTTGAATGAATTGGTGGTCCATCAATAATATTATCATCATCAACGCTACTCATCTTCTCCTTCAATGTAACATGAATAAAATAAAATGTTTTAAAATGTTGCATACTTATTTTTCTGTTTTTCATGTTTTTAGTTATGTATTCGTGTTTAGTTTTTGTTAAACAGCAAAAGGATTAAATAAAATGTTCATTTTAACATAATTTTATTATTATTATTATTATGTTTGTGTACGTATTATATGTTTGTTGATTGTCGTACATATACATATATGTATCTACAGATGCAAGAATAATTGAAAAATAATAAACAGCAACAATTTGTGGTTAACTTCATAATATGTAAGAAACAAGAAAAGAGTCTTACGACATTGCACGAGGTCGAAATTGAATTTTTCTACACTAACAATTGTCTATATGGTATACTAGGTACAAGATACAAGAAGTAAGCTGTATATTGATAATAATTCTGAAATAATTTTGAGAGACTATGCGAAAAAGGTAGTTAAATCATG
Organism: Villa cingulata; assembly: GCA_951394055.1. NCBI lineage: Eukaryota > Metazoa > Arthropoda > Insecta > Diptera > Bombyliidae > Villa > Villa cingulata. The sequence goes on along the minus strand of OX596018.1, from coordinate 62,102,526 downwards.
TTAGAATGGAAAAGAAAATTATATTTAAAATTTTTAAGAGATAGAAATTATCAAGTAGGTACTATTGCAGTACAACACTTTGGTTATCATTACTACACCAGGTTGTACTGCATGATCATTTTTATCAGCATTATTTTTATTATCATCGTCATCATCATCATCACTATCACCACTTTCACCACTGTGTAAAATCGAAACATTTTTGAATAAATATTATGTACAATATGTACATATATTATTTTTTCTTACACTAATAAACTACTACCTATTGAATATGAAGGCGATAATATTGATATTATGCAATGAATACATCTTTTAACATTGAGGCCAATTTGATAGTAAATTCTTTTCTATTCTGATTTTCAATTTTTCGAAGCAAAAATATGTCTCTATAAAACACTTTGGAATGTGTGCTCTATCTTTTGTTGCAAATGAGCACATAACATTATTTCAATACAATAAGCTTAAACGATTTTACGCTTTATTCAAAAGATTTTCTCGTTCAATTATTTTTTGTTCTTTATTGAACTCCCTATAATATGACATGCTGATAGTGTTGAGATGATGATGACAACAATAACTAAAAAAATGATGATTATATAATAATAATAATAATAATAATAATAGTAATAATAATAATGCTGGATCACTAAAAAATTAAGTAATGTTACATAACTATTATTATTACATATTATTATTTTTATTATTAAAGTTTTTTCTACATGTTTAATACACAGTGTACGGATGCGTTTCAGAGCACCATAATAACTCATTGAATATGTATATAGTTATACATATACATATACAGAGTTCATTATATAATCTTGTACGTACAGGTATTATATATATATATATATATATATAGTATTTTAAAACAATCAAAATAAACGGATAAATATAATTAAATAAATAAGATGAATAATCAATATATATTCACCTTTATGTATTATCTTTTTTTAGTTTTATGCACACATTTCAATCAAAATATTCACACATTATATTATATAAATACATAATTTTTTATATCACTTCACACCTCAATAATTAATTAAAGTTATTCAACCATATATTATCAGTTGTTTTCATTATTATAAACGATATATGAATATACATGTGTTTATTTTATTTTATTTTATGCGCATATACACATTTTAAAAGCATGTTAAATTTACACATTCAAAGTTAAACAAACCATATTAAACCAAAAAAAAAAAAAAAAATAAATAAATAATAATAATTATCATTTAGACCATCTGAATATTATCCTTTTGTAAAATGTTTATTAATTTGATTTCCAGATTTAGTAATTCTCACGAAAATAGAAATCTAAAAAGGAAAAAAAGCTTATAAAAATTCTATTAGACCATAAGATCCAATAATAATAACTGGAAACACTCATATTTAGAATACACGCAGTCACAGTCATTCAGAAGAAAGATAAAACACATAACCATCAGGTAAACGTTTTCAAACACCTGTAAAAAAAGAGTGGATAAATTTTTTCTTCTTTATTTTTATATTTTTTCATAAGTGTATAACATATTCGTACATTATATGTACGTACGTACATACATATTGTAATACAACAATGTTTTGTTAATATTTCTACTCATCAGCGAAAAACTTTCAACCGAATTAATTTCAATTATAAATGAACCTAAAATGACCATTCAGGAGTAAAATAGGATGATTTTCGTCTTTATTTACATGCTTTCTTTCTATATTATCAATGTTCTCTTTTATATTATTAAACATTGTACATATATCATCTATAAAAATGTGTCTGAACATACTTTATGAAGACCAAATGTATATATACAAATACACATGTATATTACCTAGAACATTTCTTTTAAATTATTAAAAAATTCAAATATACACATAAATTTGCATTATATACTATACATATAAATACATAATATTGATAATACCTACGTATCTATAAAAATTCCACTTATTATTATTAGAAACACATAACACGTCAAAGTATAAAAGTATAGAAAACATTTTAATGGTGAAAATAAATAAAATGAAAACATAAGACAAAAATAATTTTAATTGAAAAATTTGAGTATGTGAGAAGCTCAAATAATTTTATGGTCAAATAATTTAGAAACCAATATACCCAGAAAACCAGTAAACGTACCCAGAATAAAATTTCAACATAACAAAATTTATTCACTTGAAATATGATGAAAAATAATATCAACACAACATTCCATATTCATAATAAACAAAAGATTATTTTTTAATTTTCCATTTCATTAAATTATTTTAGACCGCATTAATATTATCAAACATAAAATTCATTGATTTTAATTATATAAAAAAAATAAATGTATAGGTTTACACCTATTCCAAAAAATAAAATAAAAAGGTATGAAATGTAAATAAGAAACAAATTATTTTTTGTTTTTTTCAAAAATTTCGTTTTTATATGCATTTAGATATCTCTATTTGTTTATGGCCATCATTATAATTATTTTACAATTTACTGTGATTATATGCGTAAAATAAACTATACATATAAGAGTAAAATTTAAAAATACGAGTATGTATGTATGATAAACGTGTGAAAGTTTTAGATATTTTATTAATTATTCTTTACTTGAACACTTTTTTTTGTGATTTCATTAAATGACGTATAATTTATCACGTGTGTCTTGTCTTTTTGGTAAATTTAAATGTTATATACATATGTATATATCTTTCATATGTAGAGAACAGTCATGCATGCATGTAAGTATTATATTATCTACATATATTGGCTATATATATAATTAAAGTAATAATATATAGAGTGATCGATAGTTATTTTTAATTGAAGATGAGCATTTCCAATAAATAATATTGATATATATGCATGTATATTTATTGATGTCATAGAACGAGTTCTATAAAATAATTTTGAGTGATTTAAATGTTACAATGATAACCGTTTAAATTTTTATGTTTTTACAAAAAAGAAACTTTACCAAAACAATTATGAATTATTTTTTTCTATTTGTGCAGAAAATAGACTAAAACCTAAAAAGAGGTTTATCCTAACAATCAGATTAATTAATTACAGTGAAACTCCAATAATCCGAATCAATTGATGGCAGGCCTAAATCGGATTACCGAAAAATTCGGATTATCGAGGTGGTATTATACACTCGAAATAATATAAAAACAGTGCAGTATCAAAGTAAACTAACTTTTTAAAATTTATTTCAAAGAATTTTCTTATAAAAAATTTTTAAAAACTAATTTTTTTTAAATAATTTTAAAAATAATTTTGTTTTTTAAAATAATCTTTAATATTTGTTTGCTGCATTCGAGGTAAAGATAATTCAAGTGCATTATCTCTAAGTTCTCTGAGCATTGATAGTTTTTCTATGTCCACATTATTCTCTTTTCTGCCCATTTGATATAAGCATTAAAATGTTGCGCAGCAACTGTATGCTTTTCTGGAAGAATAACTGCATCGTTTAATGATTCTGTATCTGTAAATGATACTGAGGATATGGACTTACCGTCATTGTCTTCTTCATCAACCCACTTTAATATGTCTCCTGTTTCTAAATTGAAAGTTGAGTTTCTATTTAACGCATCTCTAATGCATAGCAGTGTTGTATTGCTATCGTTTGCTTCAGTTCTGTTCTTCTGAATCCAAACTGAAAGTGGTAAGTTATCATCTGAATCCCATTTTCGAGGAAAGAGCTTTTTCAACAGTTTGAAACAGTATTTTTTTCAACATTATCCCATGCAGTATGAAGCATATCACAGCAGTCTTTTAAATTAATGGCTTTTAAAGTTGAAGATATATCATCTTCTGCAGCCATAATTCTAAATGCCAAACTTTTTCTATAGTACAGTTTCACAATTCTTATGACATTTTGGTCCATAGGCTGAATAAGACTGGTGCAATTAGGCGGTAAAAACATTATTTTATGTTTGCAGTCTGCGGTGGCAAGTTCTTCTACATAATGACATCTAGCATTATCTACCAGAAGTAGGGATTTCAATGGTAAGTTATTAGTAATTTGATACTCTTCCAATTGAGGTACATATGAATTAAAAAACCATAAACCAAATTTAGATCTTACTTTCTGTATTTCTCGCTTTTCTTTTTTATATCACACACTGTTGAATTTCCAACTCCATATTTCATTGCAACTTCCTTAATAGTTTTTCCTTTATTTATTTCATCAAGAATTTTTACTTTTTCTAGTAAATTCAGTGTTTTATGAGCAAGTTTTTTGGAAAAATTCATTTTAAACAAATTTTAAATTGAAATATTTTTCTCTACCAACCACTTGAACTCAAGAACTTATAATAAGAATAAGTAATGCACAAATTTGTATTCATGTACAAATAACAAACAAAACAAAACAGCAAAATTCTAGTTAGCTAATAACAGTAAATTATAATATAGTAAATAATATGTATTTATGAAAATGGGAACAGAGCACTTTTTTTTATTTTATCAAACAATTCGGATTACAGAAAACATTCAATTCCGATTATAGAGTGTTTAATGCCTAAATTTAAGACAGTCGGATTATTGGAAATTCGGATTTTCGGGCATTCGGATAATCGAAGTTTCACTGTATTTGTAGTAATATCAAAGACCATAATATAACAAGTTGTTGGTATATTGGTGTTTGGTAATATTGAAAAAAATACAAATTATAATTATTTCATTATTTAAAAATTATTTTACACAAAAACTTGTCTGTTCATGAAATTATACATATACTCGACAAATTTTGCGTACACTAAACTCAGTCGCTCAACTTTGAAGGAATGAATTTCTAGATTTTATGAGGTCAAAAAACCGATTCGAATAATTGAACTATCATACTGAAAATTAAACACTAGCCAGTCTATACCTATCTTAGTATAAATACATGAGATTATTTATCATATAATTAATAATGTTAACTTGTCTTTTTCTGTTTAAAGTAATAAAGGTGACATGCATATAATTGTATAATTTTGGATGAAAATAAAAAAGTTGACAATAACAGGTATACATAAAACTTACAAAAAAAGCTCTATGAAATCGGTTTAATGGAAACGTAATAAAGCAAAAATTATACACCCAATTATGTATTACATTACACATTGCTTTCGCTTTTTATTTGAAACCATATAGTGTAGTACAATATATGAATTATTAACAAATACAATTTCACATCGATTTATATTTATGATATTTAATTACTAGATTATAATTCATAACTGCATATTATATGTAGACAGAGACACATACGCGTATATACTGTGCATTCAGTAAACAATATATGATAGCACCTGCTAACAGGTGCAAATCCATATCATAATATCTATCTTTCTTTATATGAACACGGTATTTTCATATAAATACCATTTTTATATATACAGCAGATATTAATATACAAGTACAGTAATTGTACTGCAAGCGCTAAAAGAAAATAGGCTTTTTCGTAAATGCAAATTGCACTGCAAGTTCTTACTTAGTAGGTCTGTTAAAGTAGTACTAAAACAAAACTCAATTGTTATGCGCAAATAACTACTAGAGCAGCAGCGCTGCGAATGCAAACTTCAAATCTAACAAGTTGCATTTTTGAACGACAAAAACTAACATGATATGTCATTCTCAGTTTTCTAAAACGAATTATTCCTTAACTTGTCCACAATTATTGATATTTTTATTTAAAATAGCAAATGAAATATTATTCTCTTAAATTCAGTGAAAATCATTTTTTCATCCGTTTATGGTATAAATATTAATTTAAAAACGTTAAAATAAATAAAATTTAAAGGAAATTCTACAGATAATTTTTACTAATTCCTTTGTTTTCAGTTTGCACTTCACTTTTATATTTGACAGCTAGTAGGTTGTATTTTAAGTTAATGCAGTATTATAACTCACACTGCTTATCTGCTTTCTTCACTTTTTCACACATTAGCTTTTATAGACCTGCATTACAGTTTAGAGTTTACGAACAAACTGCATTGCAGTACATATAATTTACGAATATGCTGCTAATGCAGTTCGTAGTTTTCGAACGAACTGCAAATAACATCTAACTTAGAACTGAATTTAAGAAAAAGCCTAAAGTTCAATTGATTACAAATAGAGATTTTTTATATGATTATTAACTAAAAACAAAATATTAAAACAGCAAGATTATATGCAATACATCTTTGTATAAAAATATTGCTGTATACATAAAAGGTATCTAGTATTTCAAAAATTAATATAATATGCTTCAATGACATGTCTTGTTAACTATATCGAAAATTACTATTAAAAAAATACTAGAAGCTTTTTCTAATTTGCTTTGAAAAAATTTGGTGCTTTATTTTAAATTATGTAGTTTATAAAATAATTATTGTAATTCGAGAATACATCTATGATTAAAAAACTTGTAAAAAAAAATAAATAAAAATGAAACTTATTAAAAACATCCAAAATTTAAATTAATTCCAAATTAAATTAAAATTAATATCAGAGTATATATTTACTACTGAATACATAGAAATCTCATACATAATATAAAACACGCTTGAATTTTGAAAATTGTCAACAAAATAAAACTAAAAATTAAATTCCTATAGTGAAACGAACGAAAAACGCATCTACGTATACTAAAAATAAAAATAACATCACAACATTTATTTAATTCATACATTATATAAAATTAATAAATATTGTCATTTTTTTCATTTTATAAATATAAAAGCAACCATGCAATTTGCAAAACTTTATATATGAAATTTCATCATATTTAAAAAAGAGAAAAGAAAAAAAAAATTGTTTTCTTTACATAAAATAAAATGTGAAATTTTAGAAAATAAAAAGTATTAAATATTTTCATTATTCTTTTTCGTATACCGTCGTCCAAAAGGATCAGTGACACAGGAGTGTAATCCGCTGGGGACCCTTGTTTTCATTATACTCCTCATACGCACATATATGCATGTATTCATAGATTCCTTCTACCTACTTGATTTTTTTCATGTCAATATAAACGTATTGTAGAAATTTCCTTCTATCATTTTTGCAAACAGCACAAAAGTCAACAACGTTCTATATCCTTCATTTTTCCAGCAATTTACCACATGCATGAAGTAGTCAATCGTATATATATACTTACAAACATATGAATTAAACGAAAAAAGTATCCATAAATATCCATTCATCAGAATATAAGTTTATGCGCGAAATACCTAATTTTTATATAATAATATTGTGTTATGTATATAAGTGTACGGTATAGGTAATACATACAATAATATACGGTATACATATAAATGTCATAGAAAAAATTCGATCTGATTAGAAATTTTTATTTTATTTTGATATTTTTTTTCTAATTCTGATTTGGACGAATTTCATATTTTGTGTAATTTGTGTCTGGCTATTGGAATCCAACAGTAAAACAAAAGATTATAAAGTATGTAGAGTAGACACATACTCATTTGCAAACGTACATATCTTTATTCACTATTTAAAGTTTAAAGCTTTGTTGGTTGCTTTTGATCGGTATGAAATATATGTAGAGCCTTACAGAATCTTTAAAAAATTTTTCTACTCTTAATTTGTGTTCCTCATTTTTCTTTCTATTTTGACAAAAACAACAAAACAATTTTTCCCCCTTTTTTGAAAATTATAATGTTAATTTTTGTTTTGATATATTGTATGGAAGACGAAAAATATCGCACACATGTATACATGAATAAATTTTCTTTGAGTATTAGTCAGGTACATATTTACATTTCCGATAAATCTGAAACAAATATTCTACATGAAATTCGGTCGTTAGATAGCTTTGCGATGTTTATATACTTATGTATTGTATTGTTACTGTTTTGTAGGTATGTATTTATCATTACTAATTAGAACCACTGAATTATTATTTTTGTTGCTATTTTTATTCTTTGAGTAGTATACTACATAGCATTATTTTCATTTTTATTATATCATTTGTATAATCGTTTTTTATTTTCAATAACACAATATGTGCATAATTAAAAAAAAAAAAAAACACCTATAGACGACCACACCCCTGCTCTGAAATATCTTCTGGACGAAATGAATTTTGATTAGCTCAAAATATATAAAATGCATATTTTTAATAAAGCTGAAATTGTATGTAACACACATATTTTCTGTTTTCACATATACATACTTATAAATATAGCTGTATAGTAAATTATTGCAATAAAATTGTGTATATATATATTATATGAAAATGCTTTTCATCATATCTATATTATTATCATTATTATTATTATCATCATCATCTACACACACACAGCAACTACCATAAGAATAGGAAGACGGAAGATTGGAGACGAAGAAAGAAGCATTATTTCATTTACCTCTCAGGTGGCTTGATTGATAAGCATCTGGAATTAAAAAAAGAAAAAAATCGGCCGTTCGATTGAATGAATTATTTTGGTGGAAAATTTATTTAGTATGTATTATATTTTTTATTTTAAAAACGTAAATGATTTTTTCTTAGTGTTTATTTTTATTTAAATAAGATAAATTAATTTCTAATAAAACCATAAAACTAAATTTTGAACATGTAATTTTGAATTTAATATATTAATATATATAGGTATATATACATATTAAATAAAAAAGTATATACCTAGGTAATTAATAATAATACAACAACAAAAAACTACTATTTGCTCTCTTATCATCGTTTAAAATTTAAAATCTCATCATCATTGCACGGATTTGATGGTAATTCGGTTATTAAAAATAAAAATATAATTTTACAAATTTGATGATTTTTTAAAGATAAGAAGGCAAACCATAATTTTAAATCAAAAAATATTTGCTTAGACAAATGAAATTTTTGCAATAAACAAAAGAAAATATACATATCCTACATATCCTAAGATATTCGTCATGATATCATCACCTAATTTATTTACATGGATTTTATATTTAATTATTATGTAGGTATTTGATTTTAATTTGAATTAATGAGTAATTGAAGATTGTTTGTTTATTATACCTACAATCTAAGTAAGAAAATATTTTCGCATTTTTTCTAAATTTTTGCAATATAGGTATATGAAAAATTGTACAATTAAAAAAATATTCTCATTTTGTTTAGTTTTTATATCTTTTTTTTAATAAATATTTTAGTCGAAATTTGAAATAAAAAAATGTACTTGTACCCTTATAACATATATATATACTTATACCTATGTAATGTATGCATTAAAATGTTTCATATATAGATGTTCATAAACGACAAATTTAATTAAAAATATCGACCACACAATTAAAATATTTTATAAATAAAATATGAATATATTACTTTGAAAATAAACTGAAATAAAATTTTCGTTAAATTATTCATTAATCAAATTGTAATATTTTACTATACATACATAAAATTAATATACATATATGTATGTGAAAATTAATTTTTGAATATTATAAATGTGCAAAATACTCGTGAATTTTTTCATCATCTTTATTGTTCATTTAAATTAAATCTGTATTTATACATTATATATACTTATAATGTAATTTGTTTTGTAATCATTAAATATGTGTACAAAAAGTTAATTTATTTTTATGTTGAAAAAAATATTATATTTTATTTATGCACACTATCTGAATTGTAATGATTAAAAATAAATCAAATTTGAATACCGTGTTATGTACATCTATGTATTTTTTTTCCTTTATTTTTATTTATTTTTTTTTTTTTTTTCATAAATATACATACATAGATATATAAATAATATACCATTTGTATTTCTATGCAGATGATTATTTTTTAAGAAGTCTCTACAATATTATAAATATTATACTATAAATTTTCTTTATAACTATAAGTTATTTGAAATTTTTATTTAAAAAAGTTTTGAAAACTGTTTGATAATCTCTCGAATCATTATAAAAATTTAAGGAAAATGTATTATTTATTGCATTCGTACACATGAACTTATATGTAGGTTTACGATTTATTTAAAAAAAAGGAAGGAAATGATAAAAATTCTTTCGCATAACTTTTGTAAGGTGGAGGTATTATGTAACATAAATAAGTGCCGTATTTCAATAAAAGTACCTATAAATAATTTCAATTAAATTTATCGGTCAGAGACATCCTTATTGTTATAAATTTTGTTTATACTAATATGTAATATTGTGTATACATATGTGAGTGCTATATGCTTTAATTGTCAAATTCCGGAAGTATAGAAATGCAATTGAAAACTCAATAGAAATTGCAAAAGTTCATAAATAAAAATTAATATATATATATACATACATACATTCATTATAATCCATTTTATACAAAACAATAAAAAAATAAGTGAAATATTTGCGTGTGACGCATTTTATGTATTGTATGGTAAATATATATTTTTATATTTATTTCAAAAATACATCATATTTTATAAAGTTTATTCATGTGTGCATACACATATGAAACGAAAAGGTCACGAAAAAAATACTTTAATATATGAACTATAAATATTTATATGTATAATTTATAAGTAGGTATATACTTTTGCCACATAGATTGTATGTAATTTACAGTTAGGTGCGTGACTTTTTCATTTGCCTTTTCTTGTGTACAGGTATATATTTGTATATCCACTTTTAATGAACAATAAATATAGAATGAATCACATATGTGTATGTTCATCACAATATAAAGTTTACTTATTCATATTCAAAACAACTAAAGTACATTATATTGTTGTGAACATAATGCCATTCTTTTCAATGATTAAATATGCAATATTCAGGGTATGGGTGTGACAGGTAAACGTCAATACGTAAAAGTCCTAACATAAAATACGCTAAATATAATATTAGATTATTATTAGATATCACTACTTTGTTCTTTAAATTTTAAGTCGTCCATGTAAATAAGGTAAATAAAATACAAAAATCATAGACATATCATATAAGAGAGTAGTAAGAATATTCGGGCATATAAAACATTTTATACATCATGTTATATCCTGTTGTGTATATTTATTAATGTATATGTAGAAACACAACATAGGAAAAATAATTTATATGCAAGAATTTGTATTTATATGTAAATAAAATAAAACTGGAAAAATTAAATAAAAATAAACAAATTTGCCATTTTTGGATACTGGCACACGTACCTGGCTGTTGTGCAATCTCTGTACAGGACGTCGAAATCTTTGCAAGATAGAAGTTTACATCGGTTAACACCTGGTTGTATGGCACCCAATCCTCTTAAAATTCTTACTTGTTCAACATTGCAAACTAATGGTACTATGTCCAAACGTTTCAATTTTGTGTAAACTGTATGTAATCCTCCAACAAGATGCTTTAGGAACAACTCGAAAGCTTGTGGCAGGCATAACATTGTATCACCGGATATTATAAAAGCAGCCACTTTTTGGCCTCGATATTCTACTAATTTACATTCATTCGCGCTTGGATCAGATGTTGATATTGGCGGAGGACTGTTATACGATCTTGGCGGAACATGATGATGTGCAGCTGCCATTAATTCTAATGGTGATGCATGATGCATCATTTGCAAAGAATTCAAAAGTCCTAAACTGTGTGGCGGAAGATGTGGCATACGCGGTGTCATCCCAGCCGTTAAGCTATTTGGTGTTGAGACATGCGGCGGGCTTAATTGGTGTTGTATTTGCATCATTTGATGATTCATTGGACTTGATTGATGACGACCAGGAGGACTATTTGGTGTTGAACTACGATTACCATTGTTAACTCCTGAATGATGTTGTAAGCCTGATGTATTACTACCGTTGTTATTGTTACTAATATTGTAATTGTTTGGACTATGTGAGCGCTTATTATTAATGGCAGGTGATCCAGAAGATGATGCAACACTATGTTCACTTGTAGTAGACAAAGAATCCATGGCAGAATCCATTGTCTATATGCACATTATAAAAGCACTTATAAATTATAATTTAACACTCTTCTTTCTATTTAGGAAAAATTTATTTCATGAAAATTTTCTAATAAAAATTTGCTAATAACTTATGATTCACTTATTTTCAATAAAGAGTGATTGCAATCATGAAATAATATATGTATAAATATACATAAATGCATTTAAAAACACTTTCAAATACTTAAGCCAATTACTAATACACTTTTAATTAAAATTTCACTTTAACTTCATAATAAGAATAAAGATCACATAATTTTTTTCCCATTGTAATCCACAATTCTAACTTAATTTATTGTGTATCGGTATTCCAAATGCCACAATTATAAATATTATTATTATTATTATTATTATTATTATTATTATTATTATCCGACAAACGAATCAGAATCTGTATGCTAACGAACTGATTTCATTTCGTTTCCCTATTCAATATGCACATCCGATTTCGTTTTCCTATCCCAACGACCAATACATTTGTACCATATATACACTAAAATCATATGTACACATTACCATCAGAAAATCCCGAGAACCTGAGAACAATTGCTTTTATAATTCCACTTCTCAAATACAATTTTAGAATTGGAATTGCGTCTGTCACTGTTAACACTCCACCATTCTACTTTATATATGTATAATTTCATTTCAATTTTAATGCTTCCCACCCAGTACACTTCTCTTCAAATTCACAACCAACAAATTTGCTTGCTATTTTCTTTTTTTTTTTTGCGTTTTTATTATCCTTAATAAAAATACGGGATGAACAAAAATTACATACATACATACATGTACCTACACTTTAAGAGCACTTCTAGAAAGAGATCTTTCTTTATTTTAATTGGTTTTTGGAAACCACACTACATTATATTATATACATTTATACACATTAAGAAATAAAAAAACAAAAAGATAAAAAAATTATTTTCCTTTTGAAAAAATTTCATTCGTTTTTCTCTTTCTTATTCCATTTCTTCCTTTTCACTGAAAATCTTTCAAATTACAATACAATTCAATCGAAATAAGGTCCACCTTAATGTCCTTTTTAATATGCATTATGGAAATCATTATGCTGCAGCTGCAGAGGGGTAAGAGTAAGACTCTAATATTTACGTTTGATTCTGTGCTTACGATAACAGTAAAAATTTCTAATAAAATCACGTTTATTTTTTGACAATTCATATACAGTTTTAATTTCACAAGAATAGCTTTTTATTTTTTAACATTGCTAATAATAATTATAAATAATTGAAAAAATTTCTATTATTTTCACAATAAAATAAAAATATTGTGTGTTATTCAAAGAAAAAATAGACGACATATACTGTATTTAAATGATTAAATTTTCATATTATTATCTAACACACAAACACAATTATAATTACTATTATATTGATCTTCATTCACTTTTAACAAATATTCAAATAACCATGATATTATATTCTACAGTCAACGATATCAGTAATTAAATTGCAAATAATCATAGGTTTGTAGACATAATATACATTTCCACATTTTACATAACTTTCATATTTTTATGTATTACCTATTTTATTTTACTTTGCAAATTCTCGGTAATCGGTATTATTTCGCAATGCTACTAATTAATTGTCCAAAATTTTTTTAATAAAATTTGGGGACCGATCCCAATATGTGGGGTTACACTAAACTTAAACAAGAACTAGGTATGTAAAACTTGGGAAAGCATTAAAATCTTTAATGTTTCATTAGTCTGTCTCACATTACTTTATCTTATATGTTACGTTCTTCACTTTACCATGTTTTTCTATTATTATGTTTATGGTGGTAGTTGCTATTTATTTTTGTTAACCTGCTGATACTGGCTGGCTGACAGTCTGGCGTTAGATATCTAAGTAGCTCTCAGGTAACCGCCCGAATAAATGAATTTTCAGACAAAAATAAATATGTATCTCTAATTCTAGTTCGTTTTCAACACTATAAAAAAAAAAACTAAAACAGGAAATCAAATTCAAATTAGAAAAAAAAAACGTTTAATACAACTTTATGTATCCTTCTAAATCAGATACTACACGATAAAATGAATAAACGATTCTACACAGCTACCAAAAAATTGTATACACGAACTGTTAATATTATATCGCTCTGTTCAACAGTATATAAGTTCAGATAATACTACACACTTGTTTTGTATCAGTAATTGCAACGCAATCCTATTCCCAGTCCAACAAGGCAACAACCGTCAATAATAAAAGCAATCTCACTCATTCTTAATTTCCAACTCCACAGTTCCATACCCATTTTACCATTGCCTTTGCCATCGTTATATAAATAAAAACATTCGTGAAAATAATTGAAGAAACACAGAACAGAGCGAGAAAGTCAGAGACAAATACGAAAATTATACAAAAAATGAAATAACACATATCATATGAAATTATATATAAATACATAAAAAGCTCGCACCGGAACTCGAAATGGAAAATGAGAAAAATGAAATATTTACTTTATATTGTATATACACATATAATACATAAATATGAATATACGGAGAAAATATGAGAATCAAATGGAAAATAGTTAACCATCATCATTTATATAAAATCTGAAGAACCATATTACAAAATACAAAGTATTATTAAGCAAATATAAATCAACATCAATACAACACAAGATCCAAATGTGAGTATAAAAAAGGTTGATATCCAATATATCAGTAACGAGTAACGACAATAAAAGGATAAAATACCGTCAACATCACATATCATCATTACATATTGAATTTGAAATTGGATTTGGACTGATAGTTGCGCCTACATCTATGGGTGTGTGAATATCACATTTAACGAATCAGAAATCGAAACGAAATTTCAAGTGTATTCTATTTCCGAATGCCATCGAATAATTTTTTATTTTATTGTATTCCAGTACGATTCCAATGCTTATTTATTATTCCATTCATAAAAAAAAGATATTTTGAACTTTGGATATTTTAGAAAAGTTTTCTAAATTTGGTCACGCCTCCAAATTACATCATTGTATTTTAATTGGATGATAGTTTTATTTTACTTGTAAGCCTTTTTTTACTTGCATGGGTTAGATTGTTAGGACCCAGATGGAGTAATAAAGAAAGCATCAGAAAGCATACAATAAATAATAAGGATCACATATAAGATAAAAGTTCAGTAGAGACACATTCAAAAGCATACGAACAACCACACAAATGTGGAATATGGAATATGTCAAACGGTGCAAACGGTGAAACGGTCAAATATAAAATTCAGCTAACACACTGTAGCTCTGTAGCTGTAGCACTTTATTAAATCAGCTTCAGCTAGAATAGAGATTCTGGATTTGTTTTTTGTTTTACACTTGCATTTCGCATTTCATTTGCCTCTTCTTCTACACGGTTTGTACGTTCTACGATTTTCCGGTTCTGTTCTAATTCTAACAAACCACGTCTACGGTTGCCAGTTGCCAGTTGTACGGTGTACGGTTGTGTTTCGTGTTTCTGTTCACTGTTCCATCAAATAAATATCATGATAGTGATTATTTAACTATTATGACCAATAAAATAAACTGAATTATCTTTGAAAGATTTCAATTTTTTCAAATATTACATAATTGAAAAAGTTCAAATTTTAACCTAATTTCCCATATAATCGTATTGATTCATTTAAATTTTTTAATTTATGTTCAAATGTCAGTTGATTGTAAAAAATGTTTATTTTCAGAAATATTGGCTGTAATTTGAGTCAACTAGATTTACAAACAATCTAAAAGTTAAGAAATTTGCATTATTGATTTTTTAATAAAAAAATAAAAATTGTGTAATAAAGAAAAACAATTGTATTTTATCAATTTTTGTTTTTTAATTAATTATTCAGATTTATATTTTATTGGTTCCAAGTTGAAGGAAATTAATACATGCACATATTATGATTTATTTTGTCACCTACTTTTAACATGTATGAATTTAATTAGATTATTTTATTCTTTAGTAATTTTTTAACATATTTTTGTTTGTGCAGTGCAACAGACGATGCATTTGTAAAGGTTATTCAGCAAAAAGAAATATGTTTTTAAAACATTCATTTTAAATATCTTTATCTTTCTTCTATACATTTTTAATTTAAAAAACTTGCTAACAATTATTCAAAGCTTTATTTTCATTATTTTTTATTCAAACTTCTTTTTATATTTTTATTCTTTATGTCAATATATTCAATATTTTTTTTCTCAAAGAAATAATAAGCAATACGAAAATTAAGATTATTCACTTTTAATGATATATTTAATAATTGTATCCTTTCTTTTAATGTTTAATTCTATATAAGCATAATATAGTAAAATGAAAATATTTTATCAATATGATTTAAAGACTTAACAATTTTCACATACAAAAACAAATATTAATAAAATCTTTGCAACTCATATTATAAACGTTTTAAATAGAAAATTTAAAATATTTTAAACGAAAATACATTGTTTTAATTTAATCTATAAAATACAATAGTATATAGTTAAAAATTATGTTTTAAATACATTTTACACACATTTATTTTTTTTTTGAAACTGGTGTCATTTTAAAAGTGGTTGTGATATATTAAAACGAAGAATAAATTTCAATATACATATTCGTATTGTTTTATTCAAACATACATTTGTAAGGTTCTATAATAAATTCATGTTCAATAACATTTGTAATAAAATAATAAGATTAATTGAAATCAATTTCAATTACATTACGATAATAATGTCACAAACGATTTCAAAAAAGACCAAAATATATTATCAAATTATTTTATATAATTAATCTAAAAATTTGCACCTTCCTTTAGCTCGATAATAGTTTATTACGACAATAATTTTGAATAATGCATATTTTAAAATTTTTACGCAGCAAGCGATCAAATATTAATGTTTAGTTAGGGCACATAAAAAATTATACTGCCTAGAACATAAAATGGTCTACTGATTCAAGTATTCGTTTTGAGTCATTGTATCGATAAAAATATCAACGTTCTTTTATATAAAAATTTCTCTTTTGTTTAACTAGAAAAAGGGTTCATAATCTTAGTGTTCTATTTATAATAATGTCAATGATTAGTTTACATACATTTTTTTTTAGTTTTCAAATATTTAATTCAATATTTTACGATATTATCAGACAATTAGTTTTTTTTTTTTAATTTTCATTTTATAATTATTATATAAAAGCATGTATAAATTAAAATGATAGTTTTTTCATCAAAATGAATGTTCACATCTTTTTACTAAATTAAATTTATTTTTGATTTAATTCATGGCTTATATTTTCACTTTATTATAACTACGTAAATCTTTGCAATGAATGAAAATGAGCATTTTCACATCAATTTTTATAAATTTTTTGTTTAATTGAAAAATCAACTTTTATTTTTACATAGTATAATATGATTTCATGTTGAAATTTATTTGGTTAATTTGACTTAAGACTCAAGAGTTTTTACTTTATAACTTCGAAGTTTTAATTTAATTTAGATTCTAAAAAAATAACTCGTACGTTATTCGAAATTTTAATAGATACATTTATGGGTGTGCAATGCAAAATATGTAAATAAATAATTATAAATATATGAATATTTTGATTTTCACATAATAATTTCAAAGGATATTTAGAAAAAGAATAACTTTGTATTTTCGATATTTATATATTCTATTTCTCATTTTTTTTTTTTCAATCTTTGTGTAAAGAACGAGAAATTGTAAAATAAAACAACCAAAAAGAACATAAAGACAAATAAAACTATTATTTAAATCGTTCAAGAGTTACATATAATCCACACTTTAAGAATATTTTTAAATTATTTTTTCTCAAGTTCATTAAGATTTATGTTACATAATTTATTATTTATACATTTTATTTTTTTCGTTTCATGACAAAATCATCTATATTTGGTTTTTTTTAATTGCATTTTTCATTTTTTTAAACATCTGATTTATTTTATTATTAAACGTACGTTATTTGTACGTATATTTATTTTTAAAAATTAATTTAAATTGATCATAAAAATCGAGTTCTTAACAAAATAAATAATTCTAAGTTAAAAATATAATAAATTATCGAAATAAAACAATAAATTTCATTTTAGTTCTGTACAAAAAAAATGTACTCCATTTTTATTCTTAATTTCAATTTTAATATTATAATACATTATATATTTTTGCAATATTTTATGAATTTTAAAATATATTATATATATTTATCATTCTATTAAAATTGAATTTAATTATTTTTGCATTAGTAAATATCAAATTATTTCAAAATAATTTTATCTCTTTTAAACATTTTTATTCCTGACTTCAATTAAATTTTGTGTCTGTTTTATTTTATTTTATAGCTACAGTTCATAAAAATTTTTTGTTACATATACTACTAACCACTTTTTGAAAAAATTATGAAAGGGAATAAAAATATCGAATTGATAAAATTGCTAATTCACATTATGATTATTTAATTTATTTTGCTTTTAATGTTAAATATTTTTAATTACTATATTACTATTTTTATATTTTATTGATTAATAATGCACATTTATAGAGTAAGAAAAGAAAAATAAAGAAAATTATAGAAATTTAAAATAAAGAGAAAATATTTATAATTTTTTTCTTTCTGTTTATATATTTTAATTACTTTTTAATAATCATTATTACATTTTTATTTTATTAATTTTTTTTTTCCCAATATTTTAATACAATAATTTATGTTTTTACTTGTCCTTATCAGTTTCTGGTTTTTTACCGTACGGAACAGCTGCTTTCACTCTGAAAAAAAAAATTTACATCAAACCAAATTGAAAATCTTTAGAAATATGTACCTACATTATGAATGTGATTTTTACTTACTTGTCTGTTATTTCCAAAATTTTACTTCGGACCAAATCTAAATACATGTCGATCGATTGTTTATTATTCTCGTAAACTTTTGGTAAAGTAAATAAGGACACAAAAGCTGTAAAATAAAAAAGGAAATTATTTTTATTTGAAATATAAAAAAATCATTAAAAAATATTGCTATTTTTCATTGTAATGTAAAATTTTCCTTTATTTTTATACATTTATTTCACATACCCAAAATAACAAGTGTCATTCCATTAAACCATGCACCAATATATGTCAATACCCATAAAATTACACCAAATTTTATTGAGTCAACTAAATCTTCGACTAAGAATAACCTCCTTAATTCAGATACAAAACCATTAACATGAGCTACAGACACATTGACAATTTGCTGAACTTTCTCATGTGGTAGATTCAAGTCCATTTCAAGATATTCTCTAATTCATAGATAAAAAAAATTTTTTTTAAAAATAACTCAATTTTCTTTTAAAAAAATTGTTTCTTACTTGAAAGGATGTCCTTCCGATGTTTTTTGAACTGCTCCCATAACTGTTTTGTAAATTCGGAAAGTTATTGTGCTTGCCAATATCAACAATGACAGATAAGCAAATACGCTTATCACTGAAAAACATGATATTGCCAAAAGTGTTATTAATCCGGCACCAAACACAATACCAGATTTTTTCACATCTCTCCAATAAATCAGGGACTCCACTGGAAATAAAAAAAAAAAATTTCAATTATTAATTAATACTTGTTATTGTTATTAAAAAAATATAGGTATATAAATAAATAAAAAAATAAAAAAAAAACAACATAAATGAATCAATCGACGTTATGAAATGAATCAATTAAAAATAATTCTCACACAATAATACAGTCCATATTTCTTTACTTGGTATTTATTCAATTAAATTTGTTTTTGGATTAAATTTGGAAAATTATTGACAAACATATTATTTTTAACTTCTTACTGTAAAACTTTCAGAATTGAAAAATGATCAACAAATGATTGAAACCTTTTAAATTTTTAATGCAAGGGTAGATTGAAAGATTTACTTCTATTGATTATGAACTTTTGTGAAATTTCATTTTGTAGAATTGCCAAAAATACATGTGCATACATCATTGAATGAATATCTTTGAAATATCACATCGGAATAAAATAAGAAAAAAATCCTACATCCTATAAACAATAAGATTATAAAAAAAAACTTTCTTTTTATAAAATTCAATTTTTTGATAAATATCCAACCAAAAACAAATTTTCAAATTTTAAAAATAAATAAATTTTGTTTCTGATTTATTTTTCTTATTTGGATATCACACGCAAAAAAATCCATGTGTATGTGTCATACCAGTATGATTTCAGATTAAAGATTTTTTTTTTAATATTCAATTTTCAGACTTTTTTTTCTTTCCCGCATTTCACTTTTTTCATACTTGAATTTTTTTATTTTTATTACATATATATATGTATTTGATTCTAATAAAAATAAATACATTATACTGACAAAATATATCTATAGGAGAAAGAGCAAGAGCAGAATAAAACAGAAAAATGCTATTTCTTATGCAACAAGAAAACTATTTTAAGATTCTTTCGCATTTTGATTTTTTACCGATTCCTTCTTCCTTAGTACCTCACAAAATTTTAAATTTGTTTTATTCTTTTGAAATTCTTTCAAATTTTGCTACAAATTTATAGATAATTTTTAAGTTTAGCAGATATAATATTTGTAAGCCATTTACTTATACTAAATTATATATTATATATTATATTACACCTAAATCTAAAACTAATCACGTCCGTATGTATACATAATATAGCATCATATAGTCAGCATTTTAAAACTAATCTGTGTGATTTATGTATATTACAATAAACTGCAGAAAATATGTAAATAAATTTATGACGTAATTACATCTACTACTAATATTATAATTAGTTGCTGTAAGACAAATATTTTTTTAGAATCACTGGCAGGAAACTTTCCATAAAATAATTTTACATACTTTTCTGTTTTTCCTTTTCGTTTTATTTTTAATTAATTTTTAATTTAATTAGTAATATTGTATTTTTATTTTTTTATTTGGAGAACAAATTTAGACAATCAATACACTAAATTGTATCGTCGCAGTTATATTTTTGTCACTATATTATGTACGTATAATGTAATATAATGTTATGAGTAATAATAATTTCTGTATATTAAAATTTTTGTACAATAAATTCGATTAACTTTAAAAATCACATAAAACTGTTTCAAAATATATTATTTTAGAAATTTTTTTTTTTTTTTTGAAAATTTTATTTTCAAATAATTGCTGATGATCTGATACGACTTGAAAAATATTATACTGTGAAATAGTGTATAGATAGAATTATGCATATGTGTTATGTATACATTCGTATTTATATATTTTTTTACTATCAATTTAACATACACACGTACCTATATACATGTATATTTATAAAAAGCGAGCACCCAAACAAAAAATATACAAACACATTTAGATAAAGATATATACATACGTATGTAGTATGTGTAGTATGTATATATCTATTATTATAAAAAGCGAAATCGAAAAATTGTAAGAAGCGAAATGTTTGAATCAGTTTGAATACTTGAGAAATAAACAAATAGATATAATTTTGCTGTGAGAAAATTTTTTTATATCTGTTTGAATAAGTTTTCAAAAAAAGCTACATCTAGAATTAATAAATTTATATTTATAAAGTCCGAATACGTTCATGTATGTAATATATACATATGTTTTATTCTTTTTGATGTGTATAGTATAACCACAACCACAGGTATAACAACATATACATCATGAAATAAATTTTTTCAACATAATTCACTACAATATTATTATAAAATGATTCAAATCTTTGAATACTACCACTACATAAATGTATAATAAAAACACCAGAATCACGTATATTTAAGAAAGTAATTCGTGTAAATTTATGTGATCAAAGGTGATATTGATTGTGGAATTATCACAAAATATATAAGTATCATTGATCCTTGATCGAAGAAAACAGAAACAAGGAATTAACGTAACCCAAATGAAAATTAAAAAATAAAATAACAGATTGACTTTGTGTAAAATAAGATAAATTTATATATACATACATACTACTATGTATGTATATACTGAAAAATAAATTAAATGAATATAGGTTAAATTGTATTTTATAAATAAATGTTATTTAGGTATCTATATTTATACAGACAAACAAAACATAAAAAGTTCTTACAACATACAAAAAGTTTATTGCTCTTTTGATAGATGCGTGGTGTTAAAATTTTATTTTTGTATTTATGTATATCTAAATGAAGTAGATATATGACGCACATTTTGATATTAATTTATTGGCATCTTTCAGTTACTTTAATATAAATACCTACATAAATTTGAAAAGCCGATTTCCAATTTTTAAGTTTTGTCAATATAAAATATCAGAGAAAAATTTATCCATATTTTGGTGATAAATATTGAACTGCCAAATTTCAAAATTTTTTATTTGAATTTTAGTATTTTACATTTTGAAATGTGTGCAAATGTATTAACGTACCTATATGCTATATGTACATAAAAATTTGATAAAAGATAACAGGTTCTGGTTATTCAACCTTACTTTAGTTATATTACTATCATTTTATTACACTAAACTAAACTTTAAATGTCGCGTCGACTTCATAATCAGATTAATCAAGTAAAGAATCTGTATATTATAATGTTATTGATAATTATAATTGCTTTAGTTCGTATACATATTTCTATATTCTTTACTAAAATAAAAGAAAATTTCATATTGCCACGTTGAGTTCATTTGCAATTAATTACGTGGAATTTTTTTAAATTAAATTTTATTGAAACTTATAGAAAAATATTCGATGATTTTTTATTCTTTATATTTTGTGATAACCCTGATTTTATTTTCATCTGCAGATTTCGTATCGTACTGTGCTGTGTAATACATTTTTCTATTATGTTAGATAATACAATACAATAAACAACACATGCTCAAATCATTAAAAATAATACGGAGCTTTTAACTTTCATTGCTTTCATTTTTCACGTGGTTATCTGTTTTATACAAAAATTGTATTGCGTGGCATTCATTCTTAACAAATATTTCTCCAAAAATATTGGTAAAATGAAAAATTTAAAATATCAGCATCAGCATGACACGCTGGCTTTCACCTGAGAAGAGAATTAGGTGTTTATGTTTAGTTACACATATTTTTTTAAATAAGTTAATCTGGCAACTGCCACATATCACTATCACTCACTATAGTAATTTGTAGTTTTGTAGACTACTTTCAAATAGTATTTTAAAGGTGATAAAATTACCTGGACCTCTTTCTGGTAATTGTACTACTGAATAGCTATTATTTGATTTTCCACTGTATTTTCTTCCACCTGCCATTTTTATTTTTTTATAGAATTTATTAATATAATATAGTATAATTCACTTAAATTTTCAGTAAATTTTTAATAAAATGTAGAAAAATTAAATTAAAAAAAAACGTAATGTAAAATACGTTGGTATAAAATATTTTTTATATACAATACAGAAACTAATAACAATCTAATTTTATATTATTTTATAATAACAACTAAACTTATAATGAAAGAACAGTTTATTATTTTTTTTAAATATTTCGATGACTAAAATAATGGAGCTGGAGACAATGACGAATTGACAACTTAACGTCTATAAAGAAAATTTACGAAAGAAGTTGTTTTAATGAAAATTCTACCATAAAACTTTGTCTACCTACCTATAATCACATCACAAAATCAACATATTCATCCATATACTTATATATCTATTTCATTCCAACTCGCTACTAATATGTAAAATACATGTTTACGTGGAGAAAAACCAGTCAATGATAAGTGAAATTATACAATATTTATGATTAATTGTTATGACGAAGTGTATCTTGTTGTTTTAAAAAAATCAAATTTCAAAACATAAAACATGTACCATATCATATCTATTGAAACAAAAATATATTATATGAAGAAAGTACAAAATATTCAGAGAATATCATATGTAGAATATGCAAATGTGCATATAAAATATACATACATATACAATATATATATTATTATATATATATATTGTAATATGTATTATAATTTATTGATATAATATAGCTCCATCTCCATAGCACAGAAAATAAATTTTGTTTTGTTATAGATTATAGGCAAAGTAAATATAGGTAAAAAAAAGTAGTATAGGTAAATATTATATATACACTTTGTTATAGGTACATATGTTATACGGTTATATACGTTAGGCTGGAGTTCCGAAAAGGTGTTCCCTCTGATCCTCTTGAAATTTTGACCACAGATTCTACTCGACAATATCAGAAAAGTCACGGAATATTTTTTGTCGGAAAGCCCTCTATCGGTCACAATTCGCATTTAAAATTTTTTGTCAAAATTCTTATTTTAGCAATATCTCTGTAACGGTACATGATACAGGTATGTTTTACATCTCAAAAGATGCATCTTAAGATGCTCTATATTCTCAAAAAAGAAATATTCAAAAACTCCTAGTAGAAGGATAATAAAGGACATTTTATGATTTTTGGCTATTTTCACATTTTTGACAATTTATCAGAAAGGAGTAAGGATAATCGGTTCAAATTTTTTGCAAATAAAAAAGGACATCATGAGCAAGATTTTTCATTCATTACTTTGATCCTGATGAAAAAGGAAAATGTCCTGCAGAGAAATAATTTTATTAATACTGAATTTTGCAAATTTTATACACGTGTGCACGTGTATGTATGTGAGTATGTGTATTTGTAGAAGTCAAATATATGATAGTTTGTGTATGTGCGTATATATGCGTGTGTATGTGCATTTGTAGAAGGTAAATCTAACAGTGTGTACATTAAGTATTTTCTATACAGGCACACATATACACTACACGTATATCGGCAAATATGATAGAGTACGCTTGCGGGTTTGTGTGTGCATGCATTTGTAGAAGGCAAATCTGATAGTGTGTGTATGTAAGTGCATGTGTGTTTATTACTATTATTATTAGATATAATTTTATATTATATTACATTTATTTCAATGACTGGAATAATACTCTACAAACAATCTGAAAATACCAAACGCGCGCGCGTTTGAGTTGTGTGTGCGTGCGTGCCTGTGTATATGCGTGCGCGTATGTCCATTTGTAAAAGGTAAATCTGATAATTTGTGCATTAAGCATTTTCTATCAGATTTGTTTTCTACAAATGCACACACACATGCACTTACATACACACACTACCAGCTTTTCCTTCTACAAATACACACACACACATGCACTTACATACACACACTATCAGATTTTCCTTCTACAAGTGCATATGCATGCACACACTATCAAATTTTCCTTCTACAAATGCACACGCACACATACACTTACATACACACACTACCAGATTTGCCTTCAACAAATGCACACACACACATGCACTTACATACACACACTATCAGATTTTCCTTCTACAAATGCACACACACACATACACTTACATACACACACTACCATATTTGCCTTCTACAAATGCATACACACACAAACCCGCAAGCGTACTCTATCATATAATATTTGCCGATATACGTGTAGTGTATATGTATGCCTGTATATAAAATACTTAATGTACACACTGTTAGATTTACATTCTACAAATGCACATACACACGCATATATACGCACATACACAAACTATCATATATTTGACTTCTACAAATACACATACTCACATACATACACGTGCACACGTGTATAAAATTTGCAAAATTCAGTATTATTAAAATCATTTCTCTGCAGGACATTTTCCTTTTTCATCAGGATCAAAGTAATGAATGAAAAATCTTGCTCATGATGTCCTTTTTTATTTGCAAAAAATTTGAACCGATTATCCTTACTCCTTTCTGATAAATTGTCAAAAATGTGAAAATAGCCAAAAATCATAAAATGTCCTTTATTATCCTTCTACTAGGAGTTTTTGAATATTTCTTTTTTGAGAATATAGAGCATCTTAAGATGCATCTTTTGAGATGTAAAACATACCTGTATCATGTACCGTTACAGAGATATTGCTAAAATAAGAATTTTGACAAAAAATTTTAAATGCGAATTGTGACCGATAGAGGGCTTTCCGACAAAAAATATTCCGTGACTTTTCTGATATTGTCGAGTAGAATCTGTGGTCAAAATTTCAAGAGGATCAGAGGGAACACCTTTTCGGAACTCCAGCCATACGTTATACCTGTAATTATACTGACTGCTTAACTCAGTGTCACTTCATCACTAGTCTAGTACATAATCACTTCACTGTACATATGCAATATATATGTATATATTTATATACGCATATATTCAATTACATTTTATATACTTCTACTTCTACTCTACCTTTGATGATACCTTTGCTTCTACTTCTACTTTAAAGAAACGTGATTTTGAAACATATGTCAGCTAAAGACTGTGACTACACATGTTCTTCTCTTCCTTACTTAAGTGAAAAATAATATCTGAGACTGAGATATTATACTTTTATATAAATCTGAATATAAAATTTTTTTTCTAGTAAACACATCTACTTCATAAACTTGAACATATACGTAATTATGAACCAAATCGACGATAAGGTAGATATACCCGTTTCGTATGTATCAATTAATGATAATACCATAATACGTAAGGTTTCCATGCGTAATGCATAAATGATTTAACACCCTGTAACACTGTATTTATCTTTTATTACATACATGCATACAGTGTCGGACAAAACAAATGAAACTGAATAACTGATTCTAAAACAATACAAAAATGAATAAACATAATTATTGACAGAAGAAATTTAAAATAAATTATTGTTCTCATTATTATTCTCTCACAGCTACTTGATTGAATTTTAAAATAATATTGACTCCATATATAGTAAAAATTTTATGGGACAAAAAAAGTAGGTACATCATACAGGAGAATAAATGAACACAATTTATTTTGAATTCCTCCCGCCTGATTAATGGTCATTTTTATACAGTTTCAAAATCGGTTGCATTTGTTTTGTCCGACACTGTATGTGTTCACAAGAGTTTGTATTTATGTACGAATGAAAACAGGTGAATATGCATCTGAAACCCTGAAATGAAAATAATTTACTCACAATTCCTCATTTTAGTATTTTGGTCATATAATTTAATGAAATAAATTTGGTTCATAAATTATTAGATATTTAGTATGTTTAGTAAGATTTTATAAAGATAGATATTCATAAATAATAAAGCAAAATTTGATAGGAACTGGAAATGATTTTAATTTTATTTTTGTAAATTTTTAGTAATTTAAATTAGTTTGAAAATTTTTTAAGAAAATGTTATCTAAATTTTCAGTAACAACTGTTATCATGATCATATTTTTAACCTTAAATATAGTAATTTAAGAGCAAAACTACTACTTGTGACTACAAAATTTATAAATAAAAATTTTTATGCCTCTCAACTATTATTACGCTATTATTAAATTAATAGTGATTATCAATTTTGTTATGATGGAGAGAATAACACTAATTTTAGAATTAGATAATTACTACATACATATGTATATAATAATTATACAAAGTTATTTCATTCACTCATTTGCTTAGTTTATGCAAACTGGTAAAAAATTTTGAAATTAGAATTTATTATTACTTATCAAATAGTTAGAATTTAAAATTGATTATCTGATTAATTAAATCTGATCAATTTTTCATTTCTGTATGTTTAATTTCAAGAGAAATACATATTATCATTTATATGATTCAATTACTTGAGTTATTAAAAATATTAATATTACCAAATCGAAAAAGCCGTTAGCAGTCATTCAAATTCATAAAAACAAAATATCTATTTGCTTAAAATTTGATTAAAATTACTAAATTTTAGATCATTATTTTATCTATAGTATATTTCCATTGAGTAAACTGACTATAATTCACAATTGAAACATTTATTACATTAATTATGTGGGTACTTAGATTTTATTTCCTTTTTTTCATTAACTATTTTTTAAAGAACTGAATTTATATTTTTCAAAATTGATACAATACACCCTATAACAAAACTTAACATTATTTAAAAGTTTCTAAGCTTTTGCTTTCAAAAAATTAAAATCATATGTAATCTGTCGTTCAAACTACACATATGTACCTACTTATTTTTACATAAGGCATACTTTTATAATAGATGTAGTACGTACATATGTACTTACATTTATATAGAAAACAAAAATGATGGGTGAAATTAATTTTTGAAGTACATAAATAAAAATATGTATATATAATATAAATGTATTATAATAATATGTAATTCTATCAAGCAAAATGTCCCAATCACATCACATGATTAGCTTTCATTTATTTTTCATTTTAATTTTATTATAATCAAGATTTTATGCCTCTCTTATATAATATTATAATCGTAAACTATGAATTTTTGAAATAAATGGATAGTTTTCAAATTCATTAGAAAATTTTATAGAGATAAAATCTACCTTAAAATTCGGAAAAATGTATACATAATGTATTACTACGGTATGTATGTTTGTACATAAACTATATACGTACATACATATATACATATATTATATGAATATTCTAATTAAAATGTATGACTTTAAAAATTTTTCCTTTCCACAAAATTCTATACGACTCTGTCGAAATTTAGAAAATAACAGGATGAACACTAAAATAATGTAGGGAAAATTTTTTTTCTAAAGAATACTTACATTCATCCCTATTAAATTTAATATTGAGTACTGCTTTAAAATCATCTAATGTCAAAGACATTTTTTTATGGAAAAACTTTATATAAATTACAGAAAGATTTAAAATAATGCTTTATAACAACGAATTTTTTTCAAATAATTTTATCTGTATCTTTCTTATATAATTATTGTAGCTATGACTAAAATTAGAAACGTTATTGAAAGAACACACATACAATATACAAAATTATTTTGTATTTTTTTAGATATGTACCTACATTAAATTTGAATTATTTTATTTCCGAACTTTATATTATAAATTTCACTCACGCCCTTTAATAATATATAAATATACTAATCAGAATTTAATTGCAAAAAATACAAAAACATCAAATCAAAAGCTATTTTGTTTTTTCTTTTATTATTTTTTTATCCATAACCATACTAAAATTAGGCATTTATAAATTGATTTTTTTTCATAGTATTTTCTTTATTTTTCAGTTAAAATATTTTTCGTTTGTTTCTTTATTTTTTAATATTTTTCCCCTTGATTTTAAATTGAATTCACTTATCACTGAAAAATATATAAATCTTTATTATATTATATTGTAGGACGTTGACACATCGTAACAATAGCTATAGACCAAAATCTATATAGCTAAACATATAATAATATAATGTAGAATAAATAAAAGTTCGTTGTATAATAGAATGTTCTGAACTGAAATACGAGGAAAAAAATTTTTATTATGTGGAAAATATAATTGATTTTCTCCTTAAAAATTTGGGAATATTTTTTACGAATTTTATTATATTATTTTTTAAATTAGTATCAAAGGAACTTTAAATTAATTTTCGTTTTTTTTAGCCTATGAACAATACTTTTTTTTATTCTGTTTAAATATAAAACCGATGAAAATTATTACACCTTATTTTTCTCAAGGACAAAATCCCCGTAATTCTTAAAATTCATTTATAGACTAAATTAAAATTAATTATATTAAATTAACCAAGTGCTATTCTCGGACTGTGCTGTGTACAAATGGTACAAAACTACAAATTATCAAAAAAAAAAAAAAAAAAAAAAAAACAAACAAAACAAGCAAAAAATATAATAATCTGTAAAGACTGTTATGTCAAATATGAAAAACAAAAGGTACACTAACACCGCACACAATTTTCGAAAATATGCTTCTCTCTCGTTATGTATTTTGAAAATTGATGATGATGATACAAATAATAATAGTAATATTTATTTCATTGTATGTCACGGTTATCTTGACGACTTTATATTGACTTTAACAGAAGCAGTGCAAACTATTATTTGATTCTATGAGACTATCAGTGTGTCTGTAAAAAGCTATCATATATAAATATCCCAGCTGACCATTCAGTGAATTAGGTTCACAGTGAATTCATAGTGAATGCCAAAAATCTTCACGAACTGAATAATTTTTCTCTTATTCATTTTGAAAACACGAAATGAAAAATAAGTGAATTATTCAAAAATATGGGTACATTATGAATACATCAAGTGATTGAAATATGAATTATATTCATATAAAATTCATTTGATGAATGACGATTCATGTAAACGAATGACGACTATTTATTTTAATTTTATGATTAAGCGAATTCATTCGTTTTATCTTCGTAAAATGGTTGCGATTCACAAAGGCTAACACTATGGAATCACTTAGTGAACGTAAAGTGAAATTTTGTATTTCTTTTTCATGTACTAATTTGTAAACTGAAGCGATAAAAAATGTAGTTATTTGAGTCTTAGAATAAGGAATAAGCAAGTGTTTTAAATTCTGTGAATATTAGTTTATTAAAAATAAAAATTAAAATAAATAAAAAATAACGAAGTGATTAATATTATTAAGTGATTAAAGAGTTTTTATTTAAATCATTCAGAAAAATCAAAACGAAAAGTAGGAATATAATAATTAGAGCCAGGATTCATTGATTACTCACATTGTGAATGATATTTTACCCTCACAAAGTGCATTGAATATGAATTCATTTCGTGTTTTCATTAAACATTCAGTAAGTGATTTCAAAATGAATTCATTAAGTGAATTCACTGTGACCAGCCATAGCGTAAAAATTTTTGAAATAAAATATCTTCATTGTGAATTCACTGTGAACGTTCACGTGAAGAATCACTTGGTTGAAATGAATTCAGAATGAATTCACTATGAGTTCACTTGGTCAGCTGGGATGTGTATTATTCAAAACATATACACATATACATATAGATATTTAAATTATTGTTAAGTACTTATAACATCAAAAATGTAATATGTATAATATATTAAATACGCATGTATTACACTATGATTATTTTATAGTACATCATGTACACTATCTTACTAACATCATTAATATACATTGCTCAATATAATATAGAGACATACAAAACAGAGAAAAAGTACCAATATAAGTACTTATATCACATTATATACGTGTTTGCATTAGAAATTTACGTATGCATGTATTA
This sequence comes from Villa cingulata, assembly GCA_951394055.1. NCBI lineage: Eukaryota > Metazoa > Arthropoda > Insecta > Diptera > Bombyliidae > Villa > Villa cingulata. Next base: position 62,071,451 of record OX596018.1, on the reverse strand, counting down.
TTAGAAAAAATATAAATACCATAGTCAACACAACATATGTACAACATATATGCTTATGCACAAACATAATATACTGAGGGATAGTAGATTTTTATATTAGAAAAATTGTTTTAAGCTTTCAAATAAATGCTTACATGTCTATATATTATGTTGAGTTTATAATAAAAATAAAAAATTAATTATGTATACATTTAATATTAGTTGAACTTATGACTTAAATACTGATCAGAATAAATAAAAACAAAATACTGAATTACAATTACACATACACCTAAAAATACTATACTTCATTGATTTATATAGATACTAAAATTCAGTTTCATAATTATTTTAATAGCCGTCAAATAAGAAAAAACA